>OZ025673.1:532697-671179 GCA_964019335.1 Diplonema japonicum
TTGGGAAAGAACTTTGGGGAGTGACTGGGACTGAACCCCACCAGTTGAGAAAGGGGTTCCTGCAGGTTGCAGCATTATGCCCAACTTTTCTGCAGTTGCTGCACATATTCTTCCCCTCCCCCTCACTCCGCTTCCTCTTCGCCGGCCTGCCTATTTGTGACTTTGTCACGATTGGTGCCTGAGGCCATCCTTCACGTTTTCACAGGCAGAAGGGGGGCGGGGGGGGGGGGGGGGGGGGGGTGGAGAAGTACATCAGACGCCATGCAGAGACCTTGAGGTACTCTGCGACTGGTCTGATGTGTCTTTTGAAACCTTGCGGGCCACAGTGCAGATGTGGACACAAGGTATACCCAAATACCGAAAATGCAAAAAAAATTCAAAATTTCGAAAAACTAAAAATAGGAAGGTTACTAACTATAGAAAGGTTTCATGGGAGAGTGGAAAAAAAGTTCAGGGTTACCGTGGGTGGCGGAAAAAAAAGTTATAGGTTACCGTACTTGGTGGAAAAAAAGTTCCAACATACATGGTTTAGGGGAAATAAGATTAGGTTACCGTGGACAGTGGAAACTTTATTAAAAAAAAACCGTTTTGGTGGAAAAAAAAGTTCCAAGTTACCGTGAATAGAGGTAAAAATTCTGCTTACAGTACTTGGTGGAAAAAAGTTATTTGCTCACCGTGAACGGTGGTTTTCTCTTTTTTTTTTTCTTCCCCCACTCCTCTTCCTGTTATTCGTTCTCAACCGATCAAGCCCTTTTTTTTTTTTTTTTTTTTTTTTTTTAAAAAGAAAAGTACTCCGCATAATTCAACTACAGCATAAAACTCTTTAAAGCTTTATCCACCTACCCCCCTCCTCCCCTATTTTTCTTGCATGCGAATAATAAATAAAGAATACATTCCCTTTTTAACCATCAAAGCAACTACCCAGTAATTTTATTTTTGACCCCACGAACTGCGACCAAGGAAGAAAAAAAAAATCAGATTTTCTTTTACCAGCTGGTGCTACAGTAAAAAAGAAATTGGGAGGGGTGTGACCAAACCAGACAGCTCTCAGTTTCAGTCAAAGTAAAGGGAAAAAAAAAAAAAAATAGTTGCCAAATGGTTAGAAGTAAGAAGAAGAAAGAAAGAAAACCCGAATAAAGAAGAAGAAGCATCTAAACAAACTGCAGGGGGGGGGGGGGGGGGGGACAAAGAATACCCGTGTTTCAAATAAATAAGCTATGGGGGGGAAAATTATTTTTTGTCTCCTGATACTGCAAAAAGAAAAGATGTGGAAGGGGGTGGGGGGGAGTGAGATTGTACACAACACTTTCGCCTTACCAATGCGTGAGTTTTTTTTTTTTTTTTCCGCCAGCCTTTTTTTTTCCCCCCCCTTTTTTTTTTTCTGTATTTCGTCAGGATGCCGAATTTTTAAAGTTTCTTTTTTTTTCTTGCCAGGCAAGGGGGGGTTTTTTTTTGTTTCCTTTTTTTTTTTTTTTTTTTTTTTTTTTTCTTCCTAACTTTTCCTCAATTCAGGCTAGATTTGTAACAAAAAAAAACCCCCCTCCACCAAAAAAAAAAAGAAGGAAAAAAGATCACTGAGAAAGGAGTGCATGTAGATACACCGCAAAAAAAAAAAAAAAAAGAAGAGCTTTTTATTATTATTATTTTTAAAAGGAGGCGCAGAAGGCAGTCACCCTTTGTTGCTTTTTTTTTCTCTTTTTTTTTATATTATTGTTGTAATTCTCAATCGCAAAAAGCATATCAGCCCCCTCCCCCCTTGCTCCACCACTAGACACAAGAATTCACTATGACAGAAAACAGCGTGTTAAAAGATTTTAGAGGACACAGCACCAGGGGGCTGCGAGTGATCATTTCGCAGAACAGTCCTGCTGCAGTAATGGCCGTGTTTTAAAGAGGGGGGGTAAAAAAAAAGAACCCCCATTTTCTTCTTATTTTCCGCCTCTTTCGCCGCCTTCAAGAGCAAGACACACACAGAAATTTCAATGTAGCTAACAATGGAGTGAAGGAGGGGGGGGGGTATGGTGTGACACGGCATATTCTTTGTAGTGCTTCGGACACTTTCTTGTTTTTTTTTCTTTTTTCCTTTTTTTTTTCCCCCCTCACCCCCCTCCTCCACCCCCTTTTTCTTTTTTTGGTATCGACATACCCGCCAGCTCCAAGAAATTTCTCACAGCAAGCAGTCCGACTGTACCAAGGGAGGGAACCACCCAGAAAAAAAAGGGGAGGGGGGGGGGGGGGGGGGGAACACAAAAAATTTAAAAAAAAAAAAAAAAAAAGTGCGAAGTGCGTTGAAGTGTGTTAAATGATGCGCATGCACCAACTGAAAAAAAAAAAAACTAACCTGCCGACTGCTAGAGACAAAGGACGGAAACACTCTGGATCAGCGCGATTAGTTGTTTCTCTGTTTTGAAAAAAAAAAAAAAAAAAGTTGGCGTCCACAAGCGTTTCAGCAGGTGGGTCTGCAGAAAGGCCTTGCTTTGCCAACCGTAAAAAACAAAACAAAAAAAAAAAAAGAGGAGGGGTGTGTCCAAGAAAAAAAAAAAAAAAAGGAATATATGGGCACCCACGAAAATATAGAAAGATTAGGAAGAAAGATAAGGCTCGACTGCATTGGTTATTATCCGTGTTGCAGCACAAAAAATTGAATTAATCACGCTTTTGAGAAGAAAGAAAGCAGGACAAATCAGGCCAGTTTGACACACACCAATTATGAACGGTTTTTTTTTTTTTTTTTTTTTTTTTTTTTTTTTTTTTTTTTTTTTTTTTTTTTTGAGAATAACTACAAACACGGCAAACAAATGAGATTTGGACTTTTTTTTCAAAAATTGAAAAATTCAAAATCCGGGACTGAGTTTGTAGGTTTTTTTTTCTCTTTTTTTTTTTTTTTCTCTTATTCTTTCCCCCCTTAACATATTGCGTTGTGGGCCCTGACCATCTCCTGTCCTGTTCTCCTCCCAAAGGGGAAATATAAAATTAAAAAAAAAAAAAAAGGAAAAAGAAAGGCTGTGATAATCTCAGAGGAGGAAAATCCCTTCTTCCCCTCCCTTTGACGATAAGACGAGCCCTTATATGGTTTTTTTTTTTTTTTTTTTTTTCTTTTTCTTTTTTAAATAATGACAACAGACCAGAACAAGGCCTTCCCTTATTACCTGAAAGTAAATAAGAAGAAGAAATACGAATTTAAAAGAAAATTTTATTAGCCACACAAATTCAAATCATTGCATTCATTGTGTGCTCAAAGGGGGGGGGGGGGGGGGATAAGGAGAGGAAGGGATGTTAGATACAATTAGTACTTTCTTCGTTAAATAGTTAGATAAACCTACTTCTTTTAGTTTCTTCTTTTCTTTCTTTTGCCCCCTCCCCCCATCTTCTCTTTCAGTCCTGCACCTGAAAATTCAGAAACCTTAAAGAAGATTTAGAATTTTATTTTTCGAATGAAATACCGTTGCAAAGAAATGTTTGAAATTTCCAAAAAAAAAAAAAAAAAAAAAAAGAAAAAAAAACCTTTAATGTACTGAGTTTCTTTTTTTTTTTTTTTTTTTTTCCATAGCTTTACTATTTTGATTATTCTCAATACCGTTAGGGAAAAGCAAACAGGAAACGAATATAATCGACTTTCTGCATGTGGGGGGGGGGGGGGGGGGGGGGGTTGTGTTTTGTGTGTTTTTTCAATTCTCTTTTTATTTCCTTTTTTAAAAAAAAAGCCCCCCTCTTCCACCAAGAAGAGGGAAAATAGAAATGGTGCCCTCCTCAAAGGCACTTTACTAAGGGCTTTTATAATTATTCTTTTTTTTTTCCCTTTTTTTTTTTTTATCCAGACTGTTGAAAAATTCTCGATGCAAAAGGAGAAGACAGAGGGAGGTTTTTTTTTTTTTTTTTTTTTTTTTTTTTTTTTTTCATCACTTTCTTAAAGGATGTGACCAACACAAGGGGATTTTCTTTTTTTCTCCCTCTCAAGGTCAGGACTGCTAATCATAAAGATGAGGAGAAAAAAAAGGGGGGAGGGGGAGTAGGGTGGAGAAAGAGACAAGAAAAAAAAAGAATTGCGTATAACTGTCCCCCTTCTATTTTTTATTCTTTTCCTTTTTTTCTTCTTCTTCTTTTTTTTTTTTTACTCGGGCTCTCTTCCTGTAAGTTTTGTACTTTCGCATTAATTGGACTGCCGCCATTCAGGGAACAAGGGACGGGGGAGAGGGGTAAGGAGGAAAACATAGAAATCAGTAGAAGACAGAAAAAAGAGAGAAGAAAAAAAAAAGGGCAAACAAGAAAAAAACAAGCTGCAAACAAAAAAAAACCTACAGGGGACCTAAAATCGGCGAATTTTCCCCTGACTTTTTCGATTTTTTTTTTTTTTTTTTTTTTTTTTTCCCGTTCCCTCTTCAGTTTTCTTTTTTGTTTTCTCTCTTCTGTCTTCTAATTTTCTGTTGTGTTTTTTTTCTTCTTTTTTTTTCTTTTACAGTTTTCTTTTTCGTTAATTGTCTTGTATGTGGTGTGGAAAGAAAAAAAAGAACAAAAAGAAAAAGAAAAAAAAAGAAAGAAAATGGGGATTTGATTGCAACACTAGGTGGCGTTAAGTGTGCAATGAAGCACGAACTACCTACTTGATTACAGGGGGCGCTCCTCGGCCGAGCAGTAGAAAAAAAAGGGGGGAGGAGAGTGGGGGAGGGAAGAGAGGGAGAATAAGAAAAAGTAGACAAGAAATAAAGAAAAGTAATACACGCTCACAACTCGGAGAACACAAAGGGTCTTTTTTTTTTTTTTTTTTTTTTTTTTTTTTTTTTTTTTTTCTTTAATAAATTTTTTTGGTTTCTTGACCCTTTTTTTTTTTTCTTTTCTTTCCTTCTTTTTTTTTTTTTTTTTTTTTTTCCAACTCACAAAACATGAGGCAACGGCGCCCATGCCTGGGGCTGTGTCAAAGCCCCAGTAAGCTGTGCGGAATACCACAAAGGGTTCACATGGATGAGGTGGCAATCAACTTTGTTGCGGCAGCCTTTAGCCGATAGGTGGTTTGGGCAAACATTCACCTGCGCGGGTACGGGGTGGCCATGGTAGCAGGCAAGACCTGCTGTGGGCTCGAGGCACTCCTTAGGAAGAAGGACGCCTGTCTGTGAGAACAACATAGGAAGCGGTGCCTTCACGGGGACAGGGGACCCCAGGTCGTCCAAGTTGAGCCCTCTGCAGAGGTGCACACCATCACAGTTAACATTCATCTTACAGTACCCATCAATGTGGTACTTGCACAGGCTAGTGGTCTGCACCGTGACCTGGCCAGAGGATGCTTTAGCCAGCGCCCGAAGTCCTTTAGTGACGATGACCCTGTCGCTGGGCACAGGGCTGCCCCCCACTACCAGCTCACGTTCCCAAGGCATGGTCACAGGGATGGCCAAGTGATGGTTGCAGCACCCTTGCTTGCGCCACTGTTCGTGCTTCACATGGATGTTGGGGCACCTCCGTCTCCGTGTGCACCCCTTAGGGGACAGATACGAGCTGCAGTACTCCGGCATCACCTTCTCCTCGTCATCTGATCCCGTCACCACTGCAAGCTGTCTGTACTGGTCCCGTCCAAGAGTGTCCTCCGTGTGTCCGAACTTCACGCCCACCTTCTTCTTGGTGACCGGGTCGACGGCGTGCACCACCTTGATGAAGCCCTTCGGTTCTGCCCCGTTCTTGATTGCAGCGTCCCTGTACCCCTGCAGCACACCGGGCCTCACGTGGATCTGATTGCAGACCGTGCCCAGCGTGCATCCGCTCTTGGCTCCCGTCTTGGAGTCCATCGGGTGGTTGTCGTTGCACAGGATTGCCTTCCTCTTCACTGCGTAGTTTGCAAGCCCCTCCGTCATCTCCAGCTCCCGGGACTGCATCTTGATACGCACATTGAGCACAGGGTCGTGCACGTCCACATCGTCGGGGATCCCGACACGCGGGCTCACCTCAGGCGACAGCAGCTGGGGGGGACCTTCGAAGTCCTCGTCAAAGTCAAGAGCAAGTGTGTGCATGGTGAGCTCAGGGACCATTGTAACTGTGGGATATTCGCTTGAGAAAAGGGAAGCTGAAATGTAAGAAAAAAGGAATTTACAGCACTACCTCCACGGAAGTAGGAGGGGGTGCGGGCGAGCCCACCGTGCTTTCATCCTCACATTTTATCAGCAGCTGGCGCAGCTTGGAGACCTGCTGTGTGGGTGTCGTGTTGTAGGAGAGCAGCGGCGAGAGCACCAGCTGCGCCTCGTTCTGGACCTGCTTCCCGTGGTTGTTGACATTCTTCCAGCAGCTCTCTAAGTTAGAAACCAGCATGTTGTGCCTGTGATGTCTTTGGACCGCTTTGCTTCGCATCATGTTTTCCTTGTGTTCCTGCCTCTTTCTAGCCCGTGCTGCTTTGACCACCTTCTGTGTGTTGTTGTGAGCCAACATGTCTAGGCTTTCCTGCTTCGACCGTGTCACCACGTCCTGGTGGTCCTTGCTGAACTGGTCGGAGATGTCGTTGAACATCTCCTGCTGGTCCCGCTCTTTCCGCACTAGCTCTTCGTACCTCTCGAGCACTCCACGTCGCCTGCCTTCAGCGGCTACCTGCGACTCATTGATGTCCTCGTTTGCTGCATGCAGGCCTGACCGCCACATGTGGTACTTCACATTTTGCTCTGACAGTTTTTGCAACACCTTTTCTCTTCTTGTTTCCGTTATTATGTGTGCCTTCTCTTTGATATGCTCGGCGTGGGCCTGTTTGTGGCAGGATTTCGCTGTTGTCGTCTCCAATCGACGCTTCTCAAGCGTCAGCACCTTCTTCCTTCTCTCTGTCTCGTTCTTTTCGCTGTCCGCAACACTCCGTTCATGGCTGTCGTTCACAAGCTCCTTCCCTTTCTGATTCGCACGCAAGGATTCGTTAAAGGTTTCCGCCATCGCCTTCACCTTTTCTGCGAGAATCCCGTTTCGCCTTCTGTGTCCCGCCCGACGGCGTTCCTCCTGTGTCTTAGCTCTCTCCTCTTTGAGGCTTGCAACTTGG
Source organism: Diplonema japonicum (assembly GCA_964019335.1). NCBI lineage: Eukaryota > Euglenozoa > Diplonemea > Diplonemida > Diplonemidae > Diplonema > Diplonema japonicum. Next base: position 539,695 of record OZ025673.1, read on the forward strand.
TCTCTGTGCTTCTGCATCTGTTCTAGATACTTGGCACGATTCGTGAGGTTGGTTTTACGCCTCTCGTCTGCCTCCCTCCGTTTCTTGTTAGCCTCCGAGAGGCGCTGGTACCGCTCTTGAAGAACCTGCGAGTCGTGCGACATCTTTGCATTGTGGTCTTTGATCTCCGCTGTCTTCTTTGCAATGATCAGTGCTAAGGTGTGCCTCACGCAAGCCTTCTTTGAGGCGATCCGGTTCTCAGCAATGTCCCGCAGCGTCAGGCGCTCCTTTTCCCTCCTCCGCAACTCTTCTGCCTTCTTTTGCTCTTCATTCTCGAGTTTTGCAGCCTCTTCATCTAGTTGCGACAACAGCCCGAGGCGAGTCCTCTCCCGCAGCGCCATTCTTCGCTGTATCACGTCCTCTGGCAGCTTTCTGCTCTCAACGTCACTCCTCTTAACAGGCCGCAGTTCATCCTTATGAATCCCCAAGCGCAGCATCGCCTCACGCAGCACTCTCGGCTCGTGCACCTTCACCTTTGGCGATGGGGGGTGTGGAATGAGCACTCCATTTTCCATTTTTGCCTTTCTGCTTAGAGCTCTGTTCAGAAAATGTAATACTACTGTAACTGCGTTTCAAGGTCACTGAAAGCCGTACGTAAGTGGGCCATCACCTCTTCGTGCTGCACCCTGTAAGAGCCCCCTTCGTGGGGTATCATGTGGTAGGTAAGCGCAAGGCGTGCGGAAGTCGTGTAGTAGCAGAGGTTGGCCTTGTGGTAGGGGATCATTTCAATGACATGTGCAGGGGGCGACATGAAGAGGATGTTGGCGAGGTTGGCACCGTGGGGGCCAAAGACAGTCCCGGAGGTGCGAAAAAGGTGGAGCTGCTTGAGGACAGGCAGCCCAAGGTGGACCTTGAAGGTCTTGTGCTGGAAGGTTTTCGTTACGTTTAAAAGTACTTCCCTGTAGTTTGAGGGCATCCTGCTGTTGTGTTTGCGCTCAGCAAGCACGACTCTGTCGGCTTTGGTGGTTTCCTGCGGCAGCGGGCTTAGACCATCGAACACCACCCGCCTTAAGATGAAGAGGGTGCCCGTGAAGACGTTCCCACAGCGCTGGGGTTGTGGGAAATACAACTTTTTGAAGAGGTAGTTGCCTGGTTTCAAGATCTGCTCTTTGCCGACGCCTAGAATCTCGAGAAACCTCATTTGGAAGGAGCTCTTGACAGGAAGAACTAGTTTGGCATCTCTGTTGTGCTTGAGAACAGCAGCAACAAGTGCCACACGAGGGAGATGCTCGTGCGTCCAATGGAAGTACCCCCCACACCATGAATCGCACACGACAGCCCCTTGGTCATACGTCACCCATGTCGAAGGTGGTTTCCTGGGTGCCTCCCATAGACAAGCGCCAGTACCATATGTTCTATTGCACATCACAGCATACCCTTTCTGCACCCAAGCGTTGCGAAAAACAGCAACATATGAAGGCGGCTGCCAAGGGAGCCTCTGGGCATGGGACACCACAGTGCTGGTGTTGACTGTGGGGACAAAGGCGGCTTTCCACCCTCCGAAAGGCTTTGTGATGTCGAACCGCGTGTTGTATGAGATTGGGATGTCCGTGCGCACCTCGGCACTCTCTTCCGATAAACGCACCACTTCTACCGAAGGGTCAGCTTCCAGTGTCTCTAGAAACCTCTTTGTCGTCACCTCTCCAGGCCGTGGCTTCCTGTGGTTGTACTCGATGCGTTTCATTTTTACACCATCTGGGCATGTCCCCTCTTCGTGCCACGTCACTTCTGGTGCAAGGAACTTCTTGAACGGCTGAAGCAAGTCAACTTTTTCTCTCAGCTCCTTTGCCACATGTCTTTTTAACTTTACTTTTACCTCGCTATGCAAACGCTGTCTTCCCACTAAACCCTGTCCCCTGACCACTGAACCTTGTCTCCTCACTACTAAGTCCTGTCCCCCCACCGCGAACAGCATCAGCACCGCAAGCCCCACACCGAGCGTGCCGAGTAACAGCGTTGCCAATAGGCATCTTACCCTCATACAAAGGTGTGTAATCCTTCGGTGGTTGTGTTTTCCCTCTTTCTTAGAGATGGCAGTAGGTCGCTGAGCGTTTTTATTTTCTTTCTAATGTGTTTACGTTCTTTCTGTTAGTGCACTCTAAAATACAGTCATCATCTAAATCAACTGGGCTGCTGGGTAACATGCTCAGACTCTGCCCACAAGGCGAACCAGTCAGTCCTGTCACTGCCAGCTAGCGTGCGCAGAAGCTCGATGGAAGCCTTGTCATGATGGAAGAGGGCGAACTCATCCCGGAGTGCAATGGAGGCGACAGAAGAGTCATTGTGATTGAGCTGTATGAGTTGTGTGACCTCCTTTTCATCATACATTTGCAAGCTGGATCCCTACATCGGTGTACCGCTGCTCGACCAGCTGCGCGACAGTTGTGTTACACTCGGCAGCCACCCTTTCGTACCCTGCCTTGAAGGCCGGATGCCACGCTGCGGTGTACGGTCCTGGGATGCACTCTATCAATGGTAAGAAGTCCTGTTGCGTGAGTATGATAATCACATTTTGCACATACATGGTTCAAGGCGTGTCGCTTCAGCACAGCTACAGTGCAAGATATGTTATCAGTGCTGCCTGCCTTGAGTGCCTCGTCGCACAGCCGTGCCGCGGCAACAGCAGGGTCCTCGATGCACTGCACGACCGTAGCCATGACACTTTCATTGTCCAGTCTATCGAACACCCCGTCGCATCCTATCACCACAATGTCGCCCTCTTCGCAGCGCACCGTTGTTACATCGGGCACCGCCACCAGACCCAGCTGCTTCTCGTTCCCATCCCCGAAAGCCCTGCTGACAGCCAGCCCGTCTATCCGCTCACCGGTCCACAGGCCCGCTTTCTCCAGTCGTTCTTTCTCTTTCCCCTCCCCAGGCTTGTGGTCGATTGTGTAGAAGATGATGCGACCAAGCCGCCTGCTCCACACCAATGCCCTGCTGTCTCCTATGTTCCCAATTTGCACGGAGTACGTGTTGGACGGGATCCCGTCGTAGCTCACCAGCGCCATGCACGCCGTGCTCCCTCCCTGCTCAGACGACTGCAGGATGATGTCGTCCACGTCAGTGCACTGCATCACTATCTCCTCCTCTGTCATAGGCCATTCGTATTTTTCAATCTCGGCAGGGAGGATGGTGCTCACTGCCACGGCGACGTCAGAACCCCCGTGCCCGTCGCACACGAGCAGCATTCCCTTCTGCGTCATGGCGTGTGCGTCCTCCATGGTGCAGCGCCAGCCCTGCATTGCTGACAGGCCAGACACAAAGGAGCTGGTGAACATGCGGTGGATGGTTTTGCATGTGTTAGCTCGCGGCATGAAAATATCGCCGAGGCCCGCACCCGCAGGCTTCAAACTTTTGGGCGACTCCCACTTTCCATCGACAAAAGGTGACACAGAGGCAATCTGCCGCCTGGGCGAAACGGGCTCTTCGATAAGCAGCGTGTCGGTGATAACGACTTTTGCGAGTGCCCACTGCCCACTCTTGACCATGTCCCAGGAGGGCACCTGGTGTGGGAGGCTCATTCCCTGGTGTGAAGTACTGGATGAAACAGCACCTTTGTTGAGTGGCACCTTGGCTGGGTCGTCAGCTAGCATCCACCACCCGCTTGCTGTGCTGTACAGCACGTTGGCGCCACACCGCCATGTGGGCATCCCGTTCACGTTCTCATGTACTTTATACATCCCGTCGTAGAGTGCCTCTTCTTCGCATGAGACCCACACGCGCGGTGGCACGTACTGCTTGCTGGGATCCATCTTGCTCTTCAGATACCTCAGTATCCATTTCCCTGGGTTCAGCGGCCTCACCTCGCTGTGGAGCATCCTCCGCATCATTTCATCGAAGAGTTGCGGGATCTCTTTCTCCGCCAGGTACGCGACGTTTTCCTCGCTATCCATCACCTGCGTGCGTGCGGTGGAGCAGAGTAATAGGTGCAACGGCACATTGGATCATCATGATCATAAGAAGAAATAGAACATGTAAGAAATGGAGAGAAGAAAAAAAAGGGAACATCGCTACGGTGCTGCCTTCAACCAGCACGCGACGTCGTGCAGGTCTTCGTAGAATCGCAGCGGCCGTTCCCAGACATCGGCGTCCTCAGGTTCCCTGTTGCCCATCCAGTCACGGAAGGACTCGTTCACTGTGGGGGTTGCTCTGAACGGCCGCACGTCGGTATAATCCCATTGTGCTTCGCACAGCTCATTGTACTTCTCCTCTGTAATTGACTCATCTGCGTCGGCTGTGTTTACCCACGTCAAAGGGACGAATACTCGCACAGGGAGAGCCCTGGTGTGCACGATGAGCTCCCCTTCCTTCATCTCCCAACTATGTGGGTCGCCGTTCGCACTGCACACATGGCTCACTGACATCGAGGCACCTTCCTTAGGCCGTAGCAGCACGCATTCCGTTCCGTAGGTATGTTCGCCAACAGGTTCCCACTCGCACGTCACTTCGCGCCCCGTCTCACGTGCTATAACTGCTGGTCCCATGCCCTCCCACAACATCGTCCACTGCTCGAAGATGTATTGCAGATGCAGCACGATTGCATACACACAGCCAACTCTGAAGTCATACTCGAGCTGCGCATACTTAAAGGGCACTGCCCCCGCCAGCGACGCTTGTGCATAATACGCCTCTAGACAGTCCTTTGCAGGGAGGGGCTCTTCATCCTTCAGCCAGCAAGAGTACCAGGCATATGCCAACTCACCGGCAGGGTGCGAGGTACTCCACTCTGCAAAATCATAGAAAATTATCTCGTTTCCGTGCATGAAGGAGTTCCACAAGTGACAGTCGCCTCTGCAAACAGTGCGCACCTCCGACATCCTGCCCACGTAGGCAGGGAGGTTTTGGAAAAGTTTGTCGTACTCACGCAAGTAGGCTTCAGGCACCTTCTGGAACCTTACAAATCTGGCGAGTCCATGCCGCAGCTTTGCGACAACGCTCTCCGTGAGCGGCCCCTTCCAATGGGGTGCCCCTGCGAAAGGACCGAAGGTCCACACAGCATGTGGCCTGCCGCTATTCACAAGTAAGTCAGGCTCTAGCGGGTAATTTGGCCACCACTGAGGCACCTTGTGAGGCTTCTGTGCGAAGAACACCGAGTGCAGTCTTGCCAACGCCGTGTACATGACCTCCCAGTCGGAGGATTGCGTGCCGCGCACGTCGTGCATTGTCATGTTCTCGAGGAGAACATTCCCGTGTTTGTCTTTGCAACCACCCCAGTACATCACGGGAACACGCACTGCGCCCTTCAGGAGCGGCGCCACCTCACGGTAGAACCATATCTCCCTCGCCGCAACTCCCACATCCTCCGACCAGTCGCTGGGGCCGCACGCCTTCAGGATGAGGCTCTCAGGGACGTGCTCCTTGGAGTGTGTCTGGATGCTGTAGACGGTGCTTTGTGCACCTTGTTCTGCAATGGGGAAGAAGTCGATGTCCATCTTGAGAGGGCTGCCGGCGAAGGAGCCTACCCTTCGCGATGGTGAGAAAGAAGAGGCCCGCCTGAGGTAGACCTCGTCGAACACGGTGCTGGTGGTGCGGGACCGCAAGGGGGATGTGTGGCTGGGTTCGGTGTCGACGCTGATGTGTGTGAGGTTGGTACGCAGACCGCTCTGCTTGAGGACGTCTGAGACCCAGCCGGCGGTGATGTCGGCGGGAATAATAACAACTGGGATGTCGGTGTCGGCGATGACCTCGGACAAGGTGTCCACGTTGGTGGCTGCGAAGGAGGTGTCCGTCCATGCGCCACGATGCTCCCTCTTCGAAGCGACGGTCTTGCAGGGAGGTATGACAACGCCTTTGATAGTGCAGTGGTCCTGCGAAAAGTGGTCGGCAAGGAACCTGAGAGGCTCCTCAGGACGCACCTCAAGGAGGCAGCGCAGGGCAGTGTCGATGGTGCCTCGAAGAGCAACGCGCTCCATGTAGCCCTGTGCCGTCTCGCCCTCAAGATGGGGACTGCACGGCGGCTCCATGATCTGGGAGTCGGGTGAATGAGATGCAAGTTCAAAGAAGGCCGAGAGGAAAGACCGCACGCCAGGAGGCCGGTGGCGGGTGAGGTGTTGGACAGCAGTGTTCATAAAGGTGTGCACATCATGGGAACGGAGATACTCGCAGTGGGGGTGCATCGCCATATGCTTCGTGTCCTGTTGTGACTGAAGGGGAGGAATTCTAAAGACAAGCAAAAGGTCACTTTCCCATGTCCTTCCTCATCTGGTTGGTTCTGGAGTGGTGGAGGTCCATCGCATCACGATCCGCCATCTTCGCGTCTATCAGCCCCTTCCGTTCCCTCTCCAGCCCCTCCACTAGGCTCGGATACCTCATCCCCTGTAGCTTCCAGAACCCGTTGATGACAGTGGCGCCCAACATACAGCTCGTCATCAAGTAGACAGACATCTGGTGCTGGTCGATCTGTGGGCGTATTTATTCTTTTTTTTTTCCGTTTTCTTTTTTTTTCTCCCTCCTCATACCAGCGAGCTGGACCCTTTCCCCTTGCGGTAGCGTCTTGCAAATGGTTGCAGCATTTTGATTAGCGATTCCATCTTTCCTCCCTCCCCCCCCCACCTTTTTGTTTGTTGTCATTGTGGAGCCCCCCACCCATAGCATAGACATGCTGTGTGGATTTCCTGTCCTTGCAGGGCGCTGTTCTGAAGATGCGACAGTGAACAATGATGTACTAACTCGAGTAAAATCAAAGTTTCCTGACTGGTTGGGGTTGAAGCTGGTTCACCTGTTGGCTTCGGCGAGGCTCGCAGGCATTTTGCCGCAGAATCTGCCACCATTCTGAGGGGTTTCGCAAAGAGCATGTTGTCGACATTTGATCACTTCGTCGCTAAGGATTCAGCGCTTCCCGAAGACACCGCGAACCTGCCGGGCAGCAATGACTACATTGAGGGGTATCACGGTACTGTAAGCACTGTGTACCGCCGCCTCCCGAGCAGCAAGCATTGCCCAGAATAAGCCAACAAGGCAGCTATGACAAGGGCAATGTGCCTCTGCTTCCTCGTTAAAATGGCAAAAAATGACCCCCGGTCAGCAAAAAAACCTCCAGAAGGGGGAAAAAATAAAGAAAACAAAAAAAAAAAGGGAAAAAAAACAACTTATACAGATCATACAAGCATGTGAGGGGGTAAGGGGGGAATGTAAGTGGAGAACAAACAGTTACCAAAAACCGCATTCAGCCTTTATTCTTTTTTTCTTCTTTTTTTTTTTTTTTTTTCTTCCTTCCCTCACCAACCTTCTTCACTGAGATACTCCGCAAGGCCTTCCGTAACCATATTGCACTCACCGCCCGTCATGCCTTTGCTGTAGATACCTATCACGATGGTGGAGCCGGTGCGCGAGATGCAGCATCCTGCGGGGCCGAGTTTACCGTAAACAAGGCCGTCGTCTAGTTGTGCTCTCAAGGTGATGTATTTAGCACCGCTGATGATGATGCCTGTGCTCTGAAAGGCGCTGGCAGCCTCCTCTTCGGGGAGTGCAAAGGAGTTGGCGATGAAGTTCATCTCAGCCTGGCTTAGGTTCGAGAGGTTCGCGCTGTACGCAAAGATGGCCCCTTCATGTCCTATTATAATACCGGCCGAGCATTTCCCGCTCCCCACCAAGATGTCGTCGACAAAAGGCTGCCATGGCCCCACTGGCATCTCTCTCTATTTCTTTTCTTTTTTTTTTTTTGGTTTATCCACCCCTCCCTCCTCCTTACCTTTGTGCTGGTTGAACGGGACAAAAAAAAAAAAAATGGGGCTTTGGTTGCAACACTATTTGGAGTTTAGTGTGCAGCGTGGTGGAGGGCCTATCTTGTGTTGTTACTCTTCTGCGTCGCTGCATTTTTATCGGGATTCTTCGGGTAGGTTCGAGGTAGGTCGGTATGAATTTGTTGTTCCAGTCGTCTCTCCCCGGTGAACCGGTTGCGGGTCGCTTCGTTGAGTTCGAGGATGAAGCGCACCTTGTCGCACGATGCGAATGTGGTTCTGCGGGAATACCCTCGGAATCCGTTTGTTTGCACCAATGGATCGGAGGGAGGATGTCAAGAAGGGTTTCAAAAAAAAAAAAAAAAAAAGAAAACAAAATCATTTTTTGAACTTATCGTTCACCTGATCCCTCCAGTCTCCATACCCAACACGGGTTGATGCCCGGTTCTGTACAGTGTCCAGGTACACCCCGGACAGATTTTCACTGTTGTTAATTGTCCGTAACATGGGCCACCCAGAGATTACCTGGCCGATGTGGGCGTAGCTTGGGGTTGTTGGATAATCGACGTGATCCCTGAGGAGGATGTGGAGCGCAGAGTTAGTGACAAGGACAGAGCCCAAAGGGAGGAAGGGCGTTGTGTGGCTTTGGGGGAGATCAAAGAGTTTGGGGTTCAGTTCCACAGCACACTTGTCCCATCGCCTCACAGCTAGCCTGGTTTCAGGCTTGCGAAACTCATCCGCATTGGGCAGTGTTGAAACAAGATCACATAGGGCCTGCCCCTCTTTGAGCTCCCGAAAAACCTCTACCCCCAGCACACCAGTCTCGCCCCTTACAGTGCTAAAGCTTAATTCTACTATCTGGTTGCGCGTGTTAACTGCCTGTGCAGGCCAACCTTTTCCAATCTTAAATGCTAACTTTCTAAAATTCCGGGGTAACACCATGATGGGTCTTCTCTTCTTTTTTTTTTTTGTTTTTTTTTTTCCCCCATCCACAAAATCAACCAAAAAAAAGAACGAGAAAAAAAAAAAAAAAAACCGAGAGGGATAATAATAAAAAATAAATGAATAAAAAAAAAGTTGGGGAAAAGAAACTGGGGGGGGGGGATAAAAAGAAAAAAAGGAGAGGAAATGCAAGAGAGGAAAAAAAAAGAAAACAGGGGATAAAAAAGAGGGGGGGAAGAGAGCGAGCAAAGCCCCTTATATTATACAAGGCCTAATTCTGGTAGAGAAAAATAGTAGGGATAGGGGGGGGGGGGGGGAAATATAAGGAAGCCGGCGGCGGAGTGGAGTAAAAAAAAAAAATGAAAACCCAGCTTCGGGCCTGTGTGTGTATTTCTTTTTCCGTCATTTTCGTTTGTTTTTTTTTTCTTACATTCTCTACTTCCCTCCGTTGAGTTCCTTCTATTTAGTTGCTTTTTTTTTTTAATTTATTTCATTTGTTTTTACCCTTCTTTTCAGAAAAAAAAAGAAGAGGGAGGGGAGGGGGGGGTTCAAGATCTAAAGACGAACGCGGGGCTTCCTTGTTATTTCGGTGTTTCACCAACTTTCTTTTAATGTTTCTTCTTTTTTTTTTTAAAGTTTTTTTTTCCCCTTCTTTCCTTCTTACTTCATAAAAATATAAAGAAGAAGGAAATAAAGAAAATTTTTAAAAAAAAATAAAATCTGAGAAGCCACAGCAAAAAGGAGAAAAAAAAAACTTTCGGAAAAGAAAAAAAAAGGGGGGGCACCACAAAAAGCGTAGTTGAAGGGGAAAAAAATAAAAGAATGCATGGTTTGGAAAAAAGAAAAAAAAAAAGCGCCTTTGTTTGGAGGGAGAGAAAAGAAAAACAGGACGTATGGGTCCACATAAGAGAGAAAAAAAAATTGCACTGTTTTGCCTTTTTCACACCTTTATTTTCTTTTCTTTCCTCCTCCAGCCACAAACCTGTTGCTTCTATTAACCTTCCTTTCTCTTCTTTTCTCGTCTGCAAAAAAAAATCTTTCCCTTTTCTTCAGTATGAACACCTAGTGCCTGCGTGGAATATCGCTAAAACCAGCAAAAAGGAAAAAAAAGCGAAGAGAGAAAAAAGAAAAAAAAAACGTCTTGTAGTTTTTTTTCTTTTTTTTTTTTTCCCCTCTCCCTTTTTTTTCATTTTCTATGTAAAAAGTAGAGTTTATAAGGGGACACAAGAAGAAAGTATTTTTTTTCTTTTCTTTTTTTTTTTTTTTTTTCTTTCCCCTGGAAAAAGAATACTGAAACAAACAAACAAAAAAAAAAAAAGTTCGCCAAATGCAATCAGGGGGAACTAAACAAGAAGAGAGGCAACTAACAAAAAGGGGGGAAACAAAGCATGGCAGGTGTAATTCTTATACTTAATTTCTCCACTTATTACAGCAGGAAGCACGTGCAAAGTCGAAGTCAGTGAAAAAAGACAGGCAGAGCCCAGGCAAACAAAACGTCAATTCTTTTTTTTCTCTACTTTTTTATTTCCTTCCTTATTTCCTTTAAAGAAGGCCACCTCCATAGCTGACACACCGGAGGTGAAGGAGAGGGATCACCGCAAAGTCGAAAAGCGGAGCGACAAGAACAAGCTGAAGACAAGATACGCATTTTGGGTAGTGCAGCACTTTATATTAAAAAATGTTTGTTAAGGTAAATAAAATAAAATAAAAGTGAATCCCATCATCAGATTCTGTGTAAGATTCGCCCTTGCTAGCAAGGGATTCAGTGCATGTACCTAAATGTCATCATCATCAGCCTCCTTCGCGGCGAGGTCGTTCATCTCAGCGTCAACGTCGAACTTCTCGTACTTCTGGTTGTTCTTCTTTGCCTCGATCTCGTTCTTGTTCTTGTGGAGGGAGTATCCGAGGACGCCGAGGCAGAGGGCCATGAGGAGCCAGAGGAGGAGGAAGACCCAGAGGGACATGCAGAGGGATCCGATCTTGAGGCCCTCGCAGCACTCTCCGTCGCTGGTGGTTCCGAAGGGTCCCCTCCCCAGCTTGAAGGTGTAGTCCCTCTCGGTCACCCCAGAGTTGTGGTTCGCCACCTCCTGCCACACGGTCTCTCCGTCCTTCCCGGGGAGAACTGTCTTCTTGCAGAGCCTGTAGAAGGTCTCCGGCTCCGTTTCCTCTCCCGTCTCCATCATGGTGATCCCGCTGAAGGTGACCTCCGACATCCCCCTGTTCGCCCCGCCGTTGTTCTCCCTCCACCCGCTCAAGAACACTCCCTTCTTGCAGACAGCAGAGGCGTTCGCGCTCGTCCCCTCTCCCCACCCGAGCGCAACCACAGGCTCGTCAACCCCGTTCGTGAACCTGCACTCATCCGAGATCTCAGGGAACTTCGCTCCCATCTTCTCGCAGCTCGTCTCGTTCTGCACGTTGTCGTTGTAGTAGGCGGGGATCACCACGTACTCGTCGTCAGCGTTGTTCCCGCACCCGATCAGCGTCAGCGAGAACTTCTTCTCCACCGTCGGCTCGTTCGGGAAGGTTGTGAACATGCGAGGGCCCGAGGGGTAGCACTCCTTCCGCGACGCGATCACCTCCCCGCAGTCCGCCACCTGCCCCGTCTGGTCCCTGCACACGCACGGGAACTCAGTCCTCCCTCCAGCCCCGCTCGTGCACGACCCGTACTGGCCCTCCTTCCCGCTGCACCCGAAGTAAGGGAAGTCCTTCCCAGCAGAGCACTCGCTCCCCGCTCGACCGTTGCTGCACCTCCCCGCCCCGTCCATGAAGTACCCCTCCGCACAAGCCGCGCAAGCCTCCCCGGCCGTCGAGTTCATGTACCCCTGGTGGCACACGCAGCACCCGTCCGCTCCCACGTACGCTCGGTTCTCGTTCACAGGGCACTGTCCCTGAACCGATGCCGCCAAACACACTAAACCGAATAGCAGTTTGTTCATTTTAATGGTTGAGAAAACGAAAGAAGTAAAAAAAGGGAGAGAAAGGTGTGTCTGTTGAGATGCAAAAGAGAAAAAAGCAAAAAGCAGAATAGAGACAACTGAGGCCTGCTCCTGTAAAAGAGCTACAGAGTGACCCTTGTAGTGAGAGGGGTAAACGCAAGGGAAGGGAGAGTAATCGGTTTCTTGTGTCTGTTCTCCCTCCTAACAATGGCGGTGTGCGAGGGTGGCTGCCGCTGACGTCGTTTCACCTGCCTGCCCTGCTTGGGGGGGGTTTGCGGTGGTGAAGGGGTGAACTGAGGCATGCGAGCCAGAGCCACATCTTTGTCGAAGAGCATAACTTCTTTGGTGAGGGCCGCGATCTCACGTGGGAGGGGGTGCTTCTTGGAAGCATCTGGTGTGCTACGCGGCTCAGAGAAGGAGAGCGCTGTACTTTCCTGTGCTTGCAACCTCATGTGAAGCTTCTGATAAGAAGCTAACAGCTTGCTCAGAGTGTCCACACGCACAAAGGAATCACGAAGAGAGCAACGCAGCTGTGTGATGACGTACTCGGCGCCTTCCGAAGTGATGACCTGGTCAGGGACCACTTCATCCTCTTGGTTATCGATGCAAATGTATTGTACCTCTGAGTACGCCTTTGAGGCAGCGCTGTGTTTGCTCTGCGCCAAGCAGAAAGTTGATATGGTGGTCGTCATGCCATCCACGTGTCCAGGCCACACGTCGAAGTCTGTGTTGCAGCCAGTTTCTTCTTTTGCGGGTCCTGTCGCTATGTCGATGACTGCTATGACGTCTGTTTGTGTCATTTGAGTGGCGTAATCGAAGTCAACAGTTTGCACCTCACGTGTCACCCCGGTGTAGTTCTCCGCCACTGTGAGCTTTAGATTCCTCCGTGCGTACTTGTCGGTTTGCATGCTGCTGTCGATCAGCAACGCCGTGTTTGTATGGAAACTGCGCATCGGCTGCAGTGCTTGTTTGATCATTGTCTCTACCTCTGTTGTTGCCATGTGCGGTGTGTTCGTCGCGGCGTCTCTTGTCGGAACAGAGGTGCATGGCAACCATGTACCCACCTCCACCTCTTCCATAGGTTCCTGCTCCGTGCCGTCAGGCTGTGCGATTTTTAGCTTCCTTTCGAAGAGGTTTCTTTCCAGTGTCAGCTGCTTCTCGAGCATGGCTGTCTTCGACTTCAGCTTGTTCATCTCCCACTCCGCCACCTGTTTGTAGTCTTTCTGGTTTGTTTCGAGGGTTGCGTGAGCTTTTAGTTTCGCGTTCGCCGCGCACATTTCTTGTTCGTGTGTTTTGCTCGTTGCGAGGATCTCCTTAACGAGGTTATTGACGACTGTGTACACTTCCTGGAGTCTGCTCGTGATCTCGGACAGTACAGCCTCACTGTTCACGGTAAGGTTCTGCGTTGCGAGACGTGAGTATGTGTTGGGCGTCGTTCTGACAGCACCGGAGACGGACTCGGGCCATTCAATCTCTGCTAAATACCTTTTGTGCTGATCGTAGAAAAGGTCGAAAGCTGTTAGGATGGACACGGGGTGCGCTGCGGATGAGAGCACACTCTGAGCCATCTGTCCAATGAGCTGCTTGACGCGTTCTAGACTCACAACATTATCGTTGACAACGTTAACCACAGTGCTCTTGATGGAGAGCAGTGATGATTTGATGCTCTGGATGTTCACAGCCACTAACCGCGTGAAGTTGTTCGAAGGTGCCTTGGTAAGCTTGTTCAGCTTCTTGTTCATGACTGTGTCCTGCTTGTACGCGTCGTACATGTTTTCGATATGTGTTTTCATCTCTGTCGTGTGGTGTTCGCGCTGCACGGCACCGTGGCTTATCAACTCCAGTCGTTGACGCAAGTTGTGTACAATCCCTGCCGTGACCATCTCCTTCCTTTTTTGCAAGGGGATTTTCCCCCACCCGTCCTTCAGGCCTCTGTTTTCGGTAGGCTGGCTGAGTACTTTGAGGCATCCCTTGCAGAAATGGATTTCTTCACGGCTGCTGCCTGACAACCTGTCGATTTCTTTTTCAATCTCGCGCAAGGTAGAGGCGTCTGTCTCCATCTGATCCAGGAGGAGGTTCTCCTGTGCATATACAACTTTCATGTTTGCCTCCCTGAGCTCTGCTTTGAGATCGGTGACCATCTTGTAATAGCGTACTGACTCGTCCTGCTTTTCCGTTAGCACGCTGCGCATCTTTGACAGAGCAGTGTTCTTATCTGCCATGTTGTTCTGCATCAGCTCACGAAGTTTCTCCAGCCGCGACTTGTCCTTCACGCGTGTGTACAGCAGCAGCCTTTCATAACACCGTTTGATCAGCCCCTTCTCGAACGTTGTCTGCAACAACCCCGCCACACTGTTCTCTTGCATTCCTTGCTGTATCCCCGTGATTTTCTTCTCCGTCCTCTTGGCCATGTAGTCGAGAGTCGCTGCCACTTCATCTGAGCCCGCATGTTCCCCATCCTTCCCCATCCGACCCTGCAGTGTGCGCTGGACGGTAATAAAGGCAATGAGAATATCTACGACAAAAAAAAGGGAAATACTAAAATAAAACTAAGAGAGTCACCAGGCAGGTGAAGGCTCCGCTTAAAAAGAAAAATCTAAAGCACATTTAGAAATATGCGTTGTCATTATGAAAAAAAGGGGGGGGGGGGTAAAGTAGAAAAGAAGAAAAACTGAACTAAACAAAAGGTGCAGAAAGCGGTGTCAAGAGGTTTGCCAGAGCTTTGCGTTGCGTGAGAGGAAATCTTTCGAGTAAGGCGGCGGGGAGGGATGAGGGGGCGTGGAGGCGAAGGAAGGTTCAAAGGAGGAACCTGAGTCGGGCGACATGTCTGAAAGGCACGAGGAGAGCGTGTCACTGTCGGAGACCTGCGCTTCGGTATCGGTGGTGTCCAACGAAGAGGAGCACGCGATGGAGTGATCCACAGACATGCTGATGCTCCTCTCCTCTTTCAGACCCGACAAGCGCCCAACGTCAATGTCAGACTTTTTGCTGGGGCTGCTGCTGCTCGGGTTCGGGGAGTACCCGCCCTGTATCCACCCATCCCCGTTCACGACCGGCTCTGTCGGGGGCTCAAATCTCACTTCCACTGCGGCTCGTGTCGCCTCCTCCGTCGCCACCTCTCGCGGCTCCTCCATTGGCATCGTTTCTGTCATCTCAGCAGGGGCTTCTTTTGCTTCATGTCTTGGCACAGCAGTGAACAGCTGCTGCAATCGTTCCTGCAGGCCCTTGATGTCCACCCGCAGCGAAGCCATCTTCTGCGACGTAGTCTTGAACGGGTCGTCTTTGGCACCTTCGTCGCAGCTCTCCAGCACATCAGGGTCGGTGACGAGGGTGGCGTCAGGCTCCGAAGAGTTGTCGGCGGGCTCGTGCTGGATGGGCGCAGGAGTTGAAGGCTCGTCTGGCTGAACTTCGATATCAGCTGTAGTTTCAACCTCTGTTTCTACCACAGGCATTGTAAGTACGGGTTGTGGTTCGAGGCCCTGCTCTGGAGCGAGGAGCGTTCCGATTTCAGGGTTAGAGACGGAAAGGTGCTCAGGCACCGGGTGCTCTATTTTCGATTCCTGCGGTACTGGCAGGTAGACCTGTTGAGGGGCAATAGGAGCAGGGGCGGGGGCGGGAGTGGGCGCAGGAGAAAGCTGAGGAGAGAGAGAAGACGATGGCTCAGCTACGTAGCATGGTAGGGCAACTTCATGCTGCTGGCCAGACAGCTCGAACAGCTCTCGCAAGTGCTGGCTTACCTCTTCAGCACCTACAACGTCCTTAAGCTGCCTTCCGTTCTTTGCCTGAAGCACAGCAGTGTCGTTGCCCTTCTTCGTGTGATGCGTCACGTCGCTCAGCTTCCAGTCCAGGTCGGGGCGTATGAAGGTCTTCTCGAAGTCCTGTTGAAGTTGCGTCTCTAGCCTACTTGTCTTTCGCATCTGCGACTGCTGGTACTCTACGTGGCGACATTCGACTGTCAAATTAGTAATCTTCTCCCGGCGCTCCTTCCGCTTTGCTAGAGCCATCTCGATGACGGTCTCCTTCTCCTCTTCCTCTATTTCATTTGCTTGCTTGATTTCATAAGCACGCTGCTTCTCGAGCTCCTTAAATTCTCTCAGCTTTTTCTTCTCGGCTTCTCTTAATTTTCGTGTTGCTTCCGCTTCTTTCTTTGCTTGCACAGTGGCACTCGGCACACCTTGCTTGTCCGGTGCCACGTTCCCCCACACCTCGCAAGCACCACCTTCCGAGGGGTAGGCCGCTGCCTTGCCCGAGACCAAGATCTTGTGGTACCCTGATGTCTTGTAATCATCAACTCTCAAAGGCTTGCTGTTTTTCATAAGTTGCAAGCCAACAGGGCGCACTGCAGCTTGGCTCTGCGCGTTGCGCAAAAGCTGCTCTTCCTTCTGAGTTCTTTTGTGGTGGGTGGCAACTGCAGAGTGCGACCTGGAAGACTCTGTCGCAGCAACACGTGCTCTTCTGTCGCTTGCGTCTCGGAACTTCTCCTGCTTGTCTTCCCGCACCTTTCTAACTGAAAGAAGTGATTTGTTGAAGCAGGACGCGTGCACCTTGTGTCTAGCCTCCCACGCGGTGTGGCTGTTCTCTGCGCGTGCCTGCAACGCTGTTGTCGACGCCTTCGCATCTCTGTGCGCTTTCCCCGTCGCTTCTGCCGCGTCACTGGCCTTCTTCCGCGCTACCGTCACTTCTTCCTCATGGATCACCTGCCACTTACTTTCCATCATTTTCTTGCACTTCATCTCGTGGAGCACAGCTGCGGCAGCTGCTTTTTCTCTTTGCTCGGCAGCACGGTCCTTCTCCATCTTGCGGACGGCCTTCAATCTTTCAATCTGACGCTCCTTCGCACGAGTCTTGCGCCACTCCTCGACGTACATATTGCTGTATTATTGTATCCTGTAGAAGGTAGGTAGTGCTAGCACGGGCATGCTGTAACTAGTTGGAGTCCATTGTCTTCACAAAGTCATCGTACGTCACAACACCATCGCAGTTGAAGTCTGCCTGTTCAAGTGCTTCGAGGAGCTCCTCAGGCCGGAACGGGTTCATGTTCAGCGTGGCAAGGACCGCAGAGAGATCAGAAGCAGAGAGGATGCCGTCGCTGTTAGTGTCCATGATCCGCCAGACGGCCTGCAGCTCGTTGTCTTTGTCCTCCGCACCCCCAAGGGTCATCCCAAGGATCTCTAAGAAGTAAGGAAAGCTGATGTAAACTTGCTCGGGTTTGCCCTTATCCTGCTCCTGTTGCTCTTCCAACCTCGCCCCCATCGCCTGTTCGTTCCGTTTCACTACGCTCGGTGTCTGCAACAATCTGAACACCAGGTCCTTCACCTGGTTTACAGTATGTTCGTACCCAATGTCACTCAGCAGGGCCTTCACTTGTGCAATAGTAAGTCCTTTTTCAGGGACCGGTTCGTAAGCCTGGTACAGCTCCATCGCCTGGTTGACGATGGCATCCGACAGCACTGGGTGCCGTGCCTTCTCGAGACGTTGCTTTGATTGCGTTCGACGTGACGTGAGGCTCACTGTCTCGGGGTCGTCGGCCATCGTGTACCTTGGATACTTTGCAGTGGAAGGGTGGTTGAATAACTACATTGATGACTGATACGTGTGGTAAATAAATCTGTGCAATGTCACGCAGACGAGAAGAGGTTCTTAATGAGGGCGTCGACCATGGGGGGGACGTCCTGGGGGTCGGGGGCAGCGTAGCCCACGAGTTTCTGGTGGGGTTCAAAATTCAATTTTCTCGCCTTGGAACGACGCTTGTCGACGAGCAGCCTGCTGGGGTCCTTCGCACGTCGCTGTGCCTCCGCAAGGTCCCCTGCATCCGCGATCTTCGCGTCAGAGCAACTGTGATGTATATTATATTACCCACCTGAAATAAGCATACTTGTGCATGTAATCCGTCAGCAGCCACGAATAGAAGTCGCTGTCGTCGTAGATATGCTCATCGTGGACGTACTCCATTGACTGTGTGGTGGTGGTGGGTGATTCTCTTTTTTTTTTCCAGATTGATACCTGCATGAGCTTGGGGTTCTTCTTAATTTCCTCGGTGCTGGGATGGCCATACGGCAGCTGGCCTGTTCGGTTTTTCTGTGACTTTCTCTTGAGCCGTTCCGAGTCTCGTTTCAGCATGTCCTGAACCTGCTTTGCGGCCGACGACCCTGAGGTGAGGCTCGACTCCCCACCCGACTGTGCCCCGGTGAGCTGGGCACGGGCATGCCATTGATCGAGAACTTCATCGATGTTCACCATCGAGTTGGATGCGACGCAGAGGCGCCAGTACTTTTCCAAGTCAACACCTCTGGCCGCGCCGTGCTGTTTTTTTGTGTTGTGGGGGGGAAAGAGAAAATAAATCATACCTTAGGCGCAGGACTATAGCTTTGCGCTTTCACAGCTTTGTTCTGGTTCAGCATCTCAATGCGCAGCGAGTGGAGCTCGTCCATAACCTCACCAAGCCCCTGCTTCACAGAGGAGATGGCAGAAGCAATCTCTGCAGAGTTGCGGTACTCCGATGCGTAGTGCTGGGGCAGCCTCGCAGCGAAGGACAGTGGTTGCTGCAGGTGAATACGGCACGCAACGAGCTGTGTTAGTTTTATTTATTTATTTATATATTCTTGTTTACCTTGCTCCATATTTTGTATTGGTTTTTCGTGTCGATTGATTTTTTACTGTCTGTCTCGATGACGCTCATGATATTTTTTGAGGATTTTTCTGTTGCGGCCTTCAGCTCTGCAAGCTGGCGGGCATTGTCGGCCTCCTCGTCGGACTCCATGTCGGAGCCTTCTTCAAAGTCATCTCTGTTCCGTTTCAAGTTGATGCGCTTCGGTGTCTTCTTTCCTGTGTCTGTCTTGTTGGACGCCAGGAAGTCTTCGTATGTCTCGCCTTCTTCTTCTTGCCCGCTTTCATCGTCAAGATCGCCGAAGATGTTGTCCATTTTAGCAGAAATGGCGGCTTCGTTGATGTTCTCGTTGCCGATCAGCTTGTCGTAGGCAGCGAAGTCGTCTGATGAATAGTCTGTGCCGTAGCCAGGGTCCTTTTCGTCTTGCTCTTCGCTGTCTCCTTCCTCTTCTTCTTCTTCGGGGTTTTCATCTTCTCTGTTGCCAAAGGCGTTTTCTGCGTTTACTACTTTCCCCTTATATGTGCCCTCTGTGAAGGCTCCTCCTAGATCACCCCTCAGTCTCATGCCCCCGCCTTTTTCCATACCCACGGAACTCAATAGCTCGTCTTCCCACGCTGTGCCCTCCACCGCCTCTCCTTCGTCTTCAGCGTCTACTTCTTTTGGTGCCCTTGCGTCCAGCAGCTCTAGCATCTCGTCTGCGAACCCTTTTTTTTTTTTCATTTTTACCGGCATTTTTCTTTTTCTTTTTTGTTAAAGGGGTGTCTTGTATTATTATTTTTTTTTAATATAGTAGTGGTGAATTTGTGGGGGGGAAATGAGTACAAAAAAAAAAGAAGAAAAAAATTGACAAATAAACTTTTTTTTTTCTGATTGAAAGGGTATAAAAAAAAAAGAGGGGACGTAAAAAAAAAAAAAAAAAAAAGTAGAGGGGAGGGGATGAAGTGTGGGTGTGTATTGATAAAAAGAATGAATATTGGAGAGAAATGAAATAAAAAAGAAAAGAAAGAAGCCCGATTTTTTTTTCTTACTCCTCGTCCGCCTCTCCCATTCGCGCGTTGACGAAGTCGATGGCTCGTTGCTTGACATACTCGACCCTGTCAGGAGAGCCCCGCTCCTTCTCAAAGGTCATGTAGCGAGTCATGAAATACTGCATTTTCTTGCTGGAGAGAGGCATCGAAGTCACACGGTCAAATACGTTTCTTATCCTGTTTTTTTTTTTTTTTTTTTTTTTTTTTTTCTTCTTTTTTTTTTCCCCCTCCACACCTTGTAAGGTCGTCCAATTTCGGCAGCACCACCTGTTCCATATCCAGATACACCGACCACAAATCCGTTCTCTTAGGGTACTTCACAAGCAGACCCTCAAAGATGGTCCTCCCCTTGTCGATGCTACCTTGCCGGTATTGCAAGCATCCCACCTGTTGGTTGTTTTTTTCTCTTTTTTTTTTTCTGTTCTTTATTATACCTTGAGCAAGAAATCGACCTGTTGCTTCTGCGTGATCGATGGGTTGTTGAGGAGCCTCTTCTGCAGCTTATTGATGTCATCCTGCTGCCCCCTGCCAAGCAGGTACGAGGCATAGTCCACCCAGGGTTTAATCTGTATTTTTTTCCCCCAAAAAATTATATATTCATAGACATACCGAGTTGTGCCCGAACTTCTTCAAGATGCTTTGGTATGTTTTATCGACCAAGACGTGGTGGTTGGCGGCCTTACCGATTTCAACGAGTGCGTTGTATGACTTGAGGGGGTCGTCGGAGTGCTGCACGAAGCGCATGAAGACTGCGTGGAGGGACTCGGGTGTTCCGTACCCGTTCTCAAGATTGAGGTATGCCACCCACACGTTGAAAAGCTCGTCGCTCTCACGGTAGTTGATGGTCTTCAGGGCTCGCTCTGCCACCAGCCTTGCCTGCTCGTACTCTCGCTGTGCCACGTGGTAGGCCATGTATTGGCACCACACATAACTCGAGTGCGGGGAGCCCATCACCAGCCGCTCGAAGTCCTCCTTCGTCTTAGGCGTCTCGTCGTTCAGCCTGCTCCTCTCCACTTCGTCGATTAACAGCTCGTTCTCTTCGTCCTTCTTCTTCCTCTTCTTTTTCTTGTTTTCCACGTTCTCCTCCTCCGCACCCTCCGGCTCCCTGAACGAGAACCCCACCTCAATACCCGTTATCTTCTTCGGTGCTGGTGCCGGTGTCGCTTTCTCCTCTACCTTCTCCACGACCTTGTCTTCCGCTTCTGTTTTCTTCTCCGTTGTTTTTTCGCTTGTCGCTTCCTTCCTCTCGACCACCTCCACACCTGCGTCTGCCAGCGACAACACCATGAAGGGCTCGTGGCACACCCAGGGGTCCTGGGGTACTTTGTTGGGCGCTTCTTCCTTCTTCTTCGGTGCCGGAGCGTCGTCATCCTGCATGGTCCTCCCCTTCAACTCCCATCGCTGTGCCTTGCCCCTCACAGGCTTGGCTTGCGGTTTGATGCGTACGTACTCTACAATTGCGGTCAGTCTGTCGCCAGTTTTGATTTTCTGTGTAGTGATGTGCATTGTTCCTTGTGATGCATACCGCAGCACGGGGGTCATCGTGGAGGCTGAGGTACCCGATGACGCCTGCGTAGGGTTTGGAGAAGATGATGGCGTAGTCCTTCTTGCGGAGGATGACCTGGACGGGGATGGGTTTGCTGATCTTTTTTTTAAGCGACTTGTAGTGCGCAAGGGCAAGCTTTTTGTCGGTGGCTGCGATGCTGTTGGCGACGAGGCCGTTGCACGCAATGTCGACGAAGCCCGAGGCAGGGTCGTAGTCAAGCACACGGCAGCGTATGCACTCCGGGCGGAGCTTCTTGGCGTTGTAGTCGGTGGCGATGGAGCTGGGCGTGCCTGGGGTGGACGAGATGCCTGGCGACGGGGGGATCACGTCGTGGTTGTCGGGGAGCTCCGCGTTGAGCCCCACAGCGACACCCACAAGGTTGCGGTGCTTGAAGTTCCATGGGTTGGAGAGGTTCACAATAAGCCCATCGTTGGTACGGTGCTGAACGGTACCCTCGAGCAGGGTGCCTGTTGAGAGGCCCGCAAAGGCTGTCAGCTGCCCTATCCTGTCACGGTCATACAGAGTGCGAAGCATGCTCTTGCATGGTGCGCTAAGGTCGTCCCAGCTTTCCTTCATCGCTGCACAAACCTTTTCACCCTTCCCGGTAAGAACCAGCTGTTGTGCGCTCTGTCCTTCTTCCTTGACCGCTACCTTCACAATGCGTGGTCTCTTGTCAGGTTCACCAGGTGCTGGCGCGGTGCTTGGTTTAATAGTGGCAAGTTTTTGTGCCAACACCATTTTCATATCCTTCGTCTCCACCATCTCTGAGATGGGAAGGAACCCCTCCACACCGGAGCCCATGTCGGCGATGATTGCGTAGGCGGCTCCCTTTTTGCATAATACTCGTGCGATGGGCAGTGATGGGATCATGCTCTGTGGGTGGTGTGTGTGTTTTTTTTTTTTTTTTTTTTTTTTTTTTTTTTCTGGTATACTTTTTTCATGATCTTTTCCTTCTGGTTTTCCACCTCGTCGTCGCTGGAGCCCTCGTCACTTTCTTCTTTCCATTCTGCAAGCTTGTTCGCTGCGGCATCCAATTTTCTTTTATTGCTTCGTTGTTTTTTCATGGTCGCGCGTCAGACCACCCCCCCCTCTAGATGCGTGTTGTGTGGTAGAGAACTCAAAACAGGCAGACGAGAAAAAAAAGGGGAGGGGAGAAGGGAAAGGAACAACCATACATAGCGAGTCATAACGGTTCAACGACTTTGTTTCATTTCCCTTTTGGTGAAATGCTGGGCAGCAGATTTCTTTATTTCTCTCTTTTTTTTTTTTTCCTTTTTGGAATTCCCGTGACACCCAGCGTTTTTTTTTTTTTTTTTTGTATGGAAAAAAAAAAAGAGGGAATTATAAAAAAAAGGGGGTTTCTATTAAAAAAAAATACTACCGGTCTATGTTTCATAAGGGGGGGGGACAAAAAAAAGGAATAGGAATGTTAGTTTTTTATTTTCTTTTATTTTTATATTTATTTTTTGTTTCCTTCTCTCTTCCCACGAGGGGTTTTAAGACCACCAAGAGCAGCGGTTACTTTGTTGGCTTTCGCTTTTTCTTTGTGGATGATCGCTGTTTCTTGGCGCCGTTTCCACCTGTGGAAGAGGCATTCAATTCGACGTGCCGCGACTATGTCCTCTAGAGTGAAGAGGGAGGGATCCACAAGGGAGCTAAACGGACCGGAACTCACATCTTTTTTTCGGATGCCAACAGCTTTCATAGCCAAGGCAAAGACGCAATCATCGAAACTAACCTCTCTGTCCAGTGTGACAGGGATCGGGAGGAACCTTATGTTGCGTAATAGGTTCAACCAAGCTTTGTCTCCGCCCACTTCCCCTTGCCACAAAGGGTCCGGAAGCTTCTGCAAAATCTCTAAAAATTCATCCACAGAAACCCTTCTCGTCAATGATGGATCGACGTCAGTCCACAGGTTCCTAAATAACTTGAATGCCCCGAAGAACTCGTCGTGCGCCATCCCGTACAACTCCCGCCGTGTTTCTATAAAGCTTTCCAGCACCACGTATATGAACAGGTTCAGGAAGATGAACGACCCCACCATCATAGCAGAGCTGAAGTACAGCACGCTTCCCGCTCTGTTCCCACAGTTCCCCGCCTCTTCTTCACAGTGCGGCGGCCGGATGCTCGTCCCTTCCATGAGATCTGTCCATGTCTCGGTCGTGGCGATTTGATACAGAATCAGTATTGCAGACGGCAGCGTCTTAAAGGACTCATGCCTTGTCAGCAGCGGATTCGGTTTAATATCTTTGAACATCTGTTTTTTGTTTTTTTTTTTTGTTTTGTTTTGTTTTTTATTGCTAACATACCGAGACGCCGACGATCCCCCAGTTGAAGAATATGTACAAGAGAAGCAGTGACACATTGAGCAGTGCGGGCAGCGACCTGTACAGAGTGTCGACTAGCTGTTTGAGACGGTCGGCCTTGCGTAGCAAACGAAGGCCTCTGATCACCCTTGCAACCCTCAACACCGTTGTGTTCAGCGATAGGATCAGCCCTGCCACGGACATTGTGATGCAGAATAGATCGAACCTGTTCCAAGGGTCGCGCATGTACCCTTTGAACCCAAGTGCCGCCCACCTTATAAGCGCTTCAATGATGAAGATGATGATGAAGATTATGTTGGCGATGTGCAGGATGTTCTCCTGACGGGGGCTCATCTGGTAGGCGGTGGTGGCGAGCATGATACAGTTCAGCCCGATGAGCGTGTAGATTATGATGTCGAACTTCTGATTCTCGTTTATCAAGTAGCACTTGATGCGCACGCCGTTCCACTCGTGTTTCATAGGGACCTTGGGCCGCCACTCCAGGTCGTAGGTTGTGATGAGCCTCCGCATGCGTGACCACATTCGCTGCTTTACAGTCATCAGAGCTGATTCCTTGTGTTGAGAGTCATGGAAGGCGTTCACCAGCGTGCCCACAAACAGCGCCACTAGATAAAAGTGCGCGATTATTATATAAGACACGAAATACAAAGACCGCCATGGGTTTGCGTTCCGCACCGGTCCCTTCTCGCTTCCTGCGTCGATCACTCTCCACATGAGGTCGGACCATCCCTCCAGCGAGGCCAGCTCCAAGAGCGTCAGAACTGTTTCCCAAATGTTGTCGAAGCTCAACCGATAGGTACTCCACTCCCTTGCTGTGGTCTGCGTCGCGGTGGCGCTGAACATATCGCCCACCTGCTTCTGGTAGACCCCCACGCAATCAGCCTCGTACAGGGCAGTCACGTCGTTGCACCCTTGCAAATGCCCTTTGAACACGCTCACACCAATCACACTGAAAATCACCCACACGAGGACGTACACCAATCCAACCTTCAGGACATCTGGAAGCACTTTCAGCAACATCTCGCACACCACTCTAACCTCCGATAGCCGCACCAGCAGCCTGATAGTCCGAGCGCCCCTCAGTTGCGTCCCCACCCCAAGCTTTGTGAGCTCGATGATCTGAGCCACAGCCACTACAGCATCTACCTTGTTCCACGTGGACTTGAAGTAGGCATTTGGTGCTTTGTAAAGACCCAAGGCGATGATCTTGGCCACCATTTCTGATAGGTACAGCACAACAAAAATGATGTTTGCGGTGTTCAGCAGCTTCCTGCCGCCAGGACGTTCGTCAGCGTAGTAGTCGTCCAACGCAAGGAAGATGGCGTTCACAAAGATTACAAGAAGCATGAAGTCATCGAACCATCGGTGCAGCACGACAGCTGAGATCGCACGTCGCACCTTCGACTGCTTGGAGAAGAAGCCCAAAGACCGCCCTGCCGTCAGCTGCTTGGTAGTCATGATGTTGTCCCTATTCTTTCTGACTTCTGACCCGTCGCTGCTACCACCAAAGCGCATTGACCGTAGCCGCATGGACTTTGAATCATTGAACGAGGCTGTGGTGGAGTTGTCGCTCCGCATGTGACGTGTTTGGGTGACCGCCATTGCACCCCCTCCTAACCCTTTGTTGTCAGCGTCAAGGCTTGCGTCGCAACTCTTTGCGGGCTCTACGATCTTCACTTTCTTTGGGAACACAGCGTCTAGGGGGTTCACGGGCTCGTCTGTCTTCGGCTGCGGTGTTCTCACCAACGTGCCGTCCATCGCAAGCCACTCGAGTAGCACTTCCTTCGCTGCAGGGTCACTCCAGACTTGTTCCAATTTGCGTTTTCCTTTATCTGATAACGCGCACCACAACAGCGTTATCCCGCCAAGGTCAGGAAGAGTGAAGATGGTGTGGAGGGGCAGGTCTTGGATCTGCTTCGCGACGTAGTTCAAGGAGTGCTGGATGAGAGGATTCCCGACATTCATGGCAAGCCGAATGTAGCTGGGGTCTATTCCGATGGACACTTCTCCTGTGTCTCGGTACACGACGGTGTAGGAGCCGTCCTCACGCCGCCCGATGACTGTGCCGTTGTACCACTCTCCACACCACCACACCTCCACAGCTGCCTTGGGTTCGATGTCCGCAACAGAGTGGTCCTCAGCTGTCAACTCGGAAATCGGGTTTGACCATTTCTTCATCCCCGTTACCTTGTTGATCCAGAAGGGTCGCGCGTGCTTCAAAGATATCTCGGCAGTCCAGTTGCCCAAGACTTCCTTCGCAGTCACTTCCTGCCGTGCCTTGCGGTGGGCGGCCATTGCAGTCCCCGCAGCGAGCAACGTAATCTTCCATTTAGTATTTTTTTGCTTCTCTGTCTCGTTCTCCTTTAGTATAGCCTCTGAGAGGCTATTCGGAGCCATCGAGAGCCCGAGGTCGTCAATCTCACGCATGGCCTCAAGCTGCTGTGCTTTTTTCTTCCTCCTGACCTCATCAGTCATTCTATCTATGAGGATGACAGGGAACATAGACATCGCGATCACAGTCCCGAAGAAGAAGAAAGCCACGAAGTACAGGAAGGACCATGGGGACGCTGCCTCCATGCCAGTTTTCGTGATGCGCGTCCACCCGTCACCCGTGAGCATGATGAACACGGTGAGAAATGCTTCCCACAGACTGTTGAAGTTCTCCCTGTACCCCGGTGGGTATTTTCCCTCAAAGAGACTCAGCCCCAACAAGCTAAACATAAAGACCAAAAGCACTTCCAAAAACAGGAGGGTGCCAATTTCAGGAAGCGACGCCCCAACGGCGCTAAGAAGGTGCTTCTGCGAATCGCTCATGTAGCCGATGAGCCTCAAGACGCGGAACGCTCGCAGCGCAGTGATGCCAGTCGACGTGACAAACAGGTCAGGAATGCTGATCGTGAGCACCACGAAGTCCAAGACGTTGAGCCTGTCTGCAATGTAGCCCTTCAGGCCTAAACCGACGATCTTGAGCACCACCTCAACGATGAAGATGCCTGTGGCCGCATAGCTAATGGCGTCGAGTGCTTGTGAGTGCTCTGCGGTGATGCCATGGTAGTCGGTCGCCATTGCAATCACACTCACGACAGTTACACCGAGCATGAAGTGCCCGAACCAGGGGTTTGTAACTAACAAGTAAATCGTACTAGGGGGTTCCTTCGATTCCGAGTACCAAGAGAGGTCCGACGTGTCCGTCGCCAAGCTGCTCTCCTCGTCGATCGGCAGACGTGGCGCAGGGATCACTGCATGTGGGCACGCCAACGCCAACAGCATGTGCAGCACATCTAGCCCCAACAGGTTGTCTACACGCAACGTGTTAGGTATATACCGCTCCTCTATCTCCCTTGCGCCACCTGGCAGGTGCTCGGCCGTCATTATCTCTTGTAATTGCGTCACCTTGTGGTCCCATCTCTCCATTTCGGCCTGCATCTCTACTTCCGCTTTCACATCTTTCAAGTAGTCCTCCTGGTACTTGTGAACACCGAAATACTTCTGCACAGCATCTTCCGCTCTCAACGCAGGTGCTCCAATGTTTGCTTGTGGCTTCTTCGTGAAATTCAACTTGTGCTTGTAAGTCGAGAACTTCGGTGTGCAGTACGCGTAGACACCTTGGGACATGGGCGAGATGCCTATCTTGGCGGGGTGCACCACTACATGTGTGATGCTTGTCCTGCGGCGGGTGTCTGCGTAGGAAACGTACAGCACAGCGACGACCATGTGGAGGAGGAAGTACCCGCCGATGAGAGTGAGCGACACAAAGTACAACCAGGCCCACGTGTTGCTAGCGTCCTGCACAACGAACATCTCGTCTGGCCAGTCGTCGAGGGTCACGACAGTAATGACCTGGAAGAGCGCCATTGCAATGTTGTCGAAGTTGGTGATGGTGTTCTCAAAGATGGTAGTGTGGATCTGGCATTCCACAGCATACCCCGTGAGAGACCCGCATGTCCGGCCCTCACCGCAAGGGTCCGTCTCGTTGGCGACGAGGATGGGGAAGGGAATGGGGGAGGTGGTGCTGTATGCGTAGCAGCGCTGGTGGAGTTTGCCCTTCCAAAGCTGGACCCCTAGAATGGAGAACATGAAGATAATAAGGAAAAGAAGCAGAAGAACGTCTAAAAGCACGGGAAGGGACTCGGTGATGGCAGTGATAAGGACACGGAGGCCTTTCGCGCGGCGGAAAGCACGAAGGGGGCGAATGACCCGAACTGTTCGGATGACAGAGAGAGTTCCTTCTTCCTTGAGGACCATGATGGCAAAGGAGGCGATCAGAATGAGGAAGTCGATCACGTTCCAAGGGTCACGGAGGTAGGACTTTCTGTGGAGAGCAAAGCCCCTCCCCATGATCTTGAGCGCAGCCTCAGCTGTGAAGATAGCAAGAAAGAGGAGTTCGGACCAGAACCGTATCCGGTTGGCCCACTCATAGTCCTTGAAAGAAGGGGTGTCTAGAACCTCCACTACACAATTGATGATGATGGTCACCAAGATAAAAGCATCGAAAGCAGGCCAATCTATGAGGGATATTACATTCTTTCGGAGCTTTCCACGGGAGCCGATCACCCACAACGGGCTCGCGTTGATATTATACACAGCCCTGTGCTCCCCAAGCACCCTCTTCGCCACTACCCTGTGGATGTCAACAATGGTGTACACATGCAGATACCACCTTTCGACTACCTTCGCTTCGTAATCTTCTTCTTGCGTGGCCAGCCATTCTTGAACTTTCAGCTTGTCTTTCAGAATTTCTGTTGACCCATCGGACGCACTCATGTAACATGGGAAGGGGCAGCTAGGATGGGATGAGAGGTGAAAGTGTGTTATGAGGAAAATGGATTATTTTGGTATTCCTTCAACTTCTTTGTATTTATATATATTTTTTTTTGTTAACACCCAAAAGAAACACTACTTATAAGAGGAGAAGATAAACGGATCCTAATGGGAAGAGGGACGTGGGAGAAGAAGAAAAAACGAAAGAAAGAAAAAAAAAAAAAAAAGAAAAGGAACAGAAATCTAATGAAGGGTTCTATACAATTAAAAAAAAAAAAGAAGATAAAAGAAAAAAAAAAAAAAAGGGAAACCAAAAGTTTTTTTTTTCTTTTTCTTTTCAGTTCATCTGTTGAGACGCCTTTATAGGAGATGTGGGATAGTTTATTTTGCTTTATTTTAGAGGGGGGAAGGGGGTTGCGAAGAGGAGTCTTGTTGCCGGCATATGACACAAGAAGCAAGCTCGATGCACATGGAAGAGACGAAGAAGAAAACACCGTAGCCTACTGACGCACCTAAGGAGTCAGACATTCGTTGGGAGCAGAGCTTAGCACTGTAGACAGCAGCTAGAATAGTCCATGTGAGGAGGGTAAGGAGAGCGCTCACTGCGTGAATATACCTCAAAACACCGTCGAGAAAGGCGAAGGGGGAGTTCAAGGGAAGCGCCACATTAACTATGTGCACCACCATCGTGAATCCGATGAAGATGGCAGCCATCACCCCAAAGGCATCTGCTGCCTTTATGTGATCAGCCCTCTCGTTGCAAGGATCATCCCTCGGATCACTCCCTAACTTCCCATTACACCTAAACATCCCGCACCCACCCACCGCCACACTGTAGTTTGACTCATCCGCCGCCAAGCTCACCACCACCAGCACCCAGCTCAGCACACCCAGGCCTGCAAGGAACGCGCTCTGTAGTGACATGCGCCGTACTTTCCTTTTGTATAATACGTCATTAGAAAAGGGGGGTGGGGGGGGGGGAGAAAACTGAATTTTAAGGGCCCGGCCTTTATTTTTTTTTTTAGTATCCGTACTTCTCATTCAACGATGTTTTCCCATCGCCTGTCTGCCCTGTGGGCGGTGCCCACTTGTCTTCTTCTTCAGGATGCGGGTTACGTTCGCGTCGACGCACTTGTTGCGGTTCTTCAGGCTCCGCTGGTTGTTCGATTCTGTGGGGTGCGTGTTTTTTTTTTTTTTTTATTTCACAGTTTATTTCCCACTCTTTGAGAATTTAGGCCTCGGGAAAATAAACTGTAAATAAAACGCCGTATTCCGGGGTAAAGTAGGGTTTACCTTTTCCCTCGACAGATTGTCCTGGCCCCTCGGAACCAATTTTTACCTCGCTTCGCTCGGTAAAAATTATGTCCTCGGGAGCCACAATCTGTCTCGGGGAAATAAACCCTACTTTATTGCCCCGGAATAAATAGTTATTTTTTTTTTGGAACATACTTTTTCTCCACGGGTTTCTGAGGCTGTTTTTGAGCCTCAGCTGCCTCCTCCCTCCTGGCCCGTGCCGCCGCGTTGATGGCGTTGATCTCTTCCAACTGACGCATTTTCCGGTCGACACGTGTTTCTTTCTGTTTATTATTATTATTATTATTAATTTCCTTTTTTTTATATATTATTATTACCTTGTCGATTCTCGTTTTCTTTTCGGCTGGCTCAACGGATGATTGAGCAACTGCTTGTTTCTCAACCTTCTGCTTAGGTATGAAGCTCGTGGTGACGGTGACCTGCGGTGCTTCGTCACCGAAGACCTTGCGCTTCCGCTGCGGGACAAGCCCATCAAGCGCAGGCCGCACCTTTTCGTACAAGGCCTCTTGCACACGGAGTTCCTCCAGCTTGGTTTTTAACATGGAACTGTTCTTCGCGATGCTCTTGGTAGCGTCTGCCAATGCAACCTGATGTACATATGCTTCAAGAGGGTCGTCAAGGGAGTCCAGCTTGGCGGTGGAATTTGCTTGTTTCGAGGTGTCGGAAGATATCTGTACTTTGAGGTCAGAAATGTCGTCCTCAAGCTGTTCGAGGGCTTCCCGAACGCTTTTCTCAGAATGCGTGATAATCTTGTCGGGTTTTCCCTTCGCCGCTTTTTTGTCTCTTTTCTTTTTCGCGAGTCCCGATCGGTCGTAGAACTCATCGTCGTCGTCAAAACCTTCGACGAGATCGTCTGCGTGGGTTCGTGTTTTTTTTTTCGCCTTGCCGAAGTACATCATGTCTTGTTTGTCATCTTGCCCGCCTGTCTCGTCCTCGTGGTCGTCGGAGTGGATTCTGTCAAGGAACTCCTGCCGTTGTTGTTGCCGCTTCTCCATGTTCCTCTCGAGTGCTTTCATTATCGCTTTGTCACGTGAGGCTTTGCTCGCGTTCTCCGCTTCCCTCAGTTGGTTCTCACGGAAGGCTTTACCCTTCTTGTTGTCAATCTCCTCGGCTGTGTCGACCCCACCACAGAGGATAAGCCGTCTTGTCGACGCACCAAAGTGTATCATGTCGCCTTGCTTCACAGGCGTGAATTCTTTCTTGGGAACTTCTTGTGAAACATTCCAAAATGTTCCATGAACAGATCCAAGGTCGAAAAGGAGGACTTCACCCTTTGGGGTGAGCTGTATAACAGCATGTTGGCGCGAGATGGTAGGGTGTTCCATGACAATGTGGCACCGCTTGTCTCGACCCACAATGAGGTACTCCTTCCCGTTTAAGGGGATTGTCTCTACGATAGAGCCCTCTCGCATCACCTCGAAGTAGGTTTCTTTGTCGGGTAGTGCCCCTGACCATGCAGGGGGGGTGTACTTCATTTCTTCCTTTGGAAGTGTCCCCGATAAGTCTTCCTGTTGTGGTCGTTGTTGTTGTTGGGGCCTTCTCATCGGTGCTGCCATGCTCTCTTTCTTTAGCGGTGGCGGTGGCATATCCATTTTTTTTTTCTTTTTAATCCTCCCGCTCTTTTTTTTTTTTTTTTTTTAGAATGGTGGGAGCGGGCGGGGACTTGAGGACAGCCTCCAATAGAGAATACAAGATGTTTCAAGTATACTTTCACGTGTATCATGTTTTTTTTTTTTTTTTTCTTTGAGAAGTTCATTCGTTTTTTTTTTTTTTCCCCGCTTTCTTTTGTTGTTGTTGTTTACTATTATTTCATTTTTGTTTGTGCACAGCCGGGGGGTTAACCTGTAGAAGGATATGCCCAACAATGCTACCACTACTCTTTTTAGCAATAACAATTCATTATCAATATATTGTTTTTCTTGTTTAAGCAAAAAAAAAAAAAAAAAAGGTTTTTCCCATCCTCACACATTTCTTGACTGAAAACACAGTTTTTTGGACTTTGTTTAGCCCTTATGCGCCTAGGGAGGGGAATTGATTTTTAGAATTTCCGCAAACTGAAACAGTTGGGCGCATATGGGTTCAAAAGAAAAAAGAAAAAAAAAACCCCCTGAGCTTCCCCCCCTCTAAAGGCCAGTAACGATGAAGCGAAAAGAAATTTGAAGGCACGGGGAACAAATATAAAAAAAAAAAAAAAAAAAAAAAAAAGAGGATAGGATTGGGCAAAATAAATTAATAAAAACAGATCAGGAAAAAAAAAAAAAGAGAAGGAAAAAAAAAAACAAAAAAAAACACAAAATAGAAGTGTTCAGGTCATAATAAACAAATAAAAAAAAAGAAGAAAAACCCCTCCCAACTGAATGAGGCGAGTAGACTACGAGTGGACATCATTCCAAAGCTTGCCGAAGGTGCCTGGTCCGTGTGGAGGTTGGGTTTTCATGACGGTCAATTGGCGCTGGAGCTTCTCCAGGTCCGCGGCGACTCTTTGGTGTTGCTCAGCGAGAGTCAGCTGAGGGCTTTTCACAGGAGCGTCAAACATGGCAAGGATGTCAAAGTTCTTCCCTGTTACAGGAGCTACAACAGGAGGAGGGGCGGGCTGCACCTCCCTTGGAGCTGAATTGAAAACGGCATCGAAGTCCTGCTCGATAATGCTATTGTTCGCAAGTGGCGTCGGTGAGGGTGTCACAGGAGTTGAAGAGTTCACGAAAGCAAAAGCAGCTCCACACGAGCTTGCATCAGGACTTGGAGTGGGGGAGGCCTTTGCCACAGAAGAGGTAGCCGCGCTCCCGGGTGGTGACTCGTTCACAAACGCAAACCCTTCCTCAACAGCTGCAACCGGTGTTGGAGCAGGTGAGGGTGAGGGTGAAGGTGAAGCACTGTGCTTCCTGTCCCGCGTTCTCCGTTTAGCTACTGTCTTCTCCCCGACAGGCGTCTTCAGGAAGTCTTCTATCGCTTCTGACGAGTCCACAGTGAACACATCATGCACGAGCTGTCGCTCGCGTGTCTTTTCCACCGAAGGTGGAGGTGGCAGGTTGGGCGTTGTGAACACATCGGGTACCTCTGCAGGTTGCTGCACCGCATCCTTTTTGCTCGTGGGCACATCATCTACATTGACGCCCCCCACAACCCCTGCTACTATTGGTACGTGGTGTTCCGGGTCCCTTATCACAACCACAAACGGCCTGTCGCATCGCATCTCAAAGCGCTTCCCGCCTAGCGACAGCTCCTGCTCCTCGCCGCCCTCGGCATCTTCCGCATTGACACCTTCCTCTGTTAATCTTATCTCGCAACCGCATGTTATGTTCTTCTTGAGGTGGTCGCACCCGCACCCTCTCAGAACATCGCCAAGGTCGCCCCAACTTTTTATTTTCGTCCGTGGCACCCACAGATCGCCGTACACCTTCTTGAAGGCATCGCCCTGCATCCCATCCCATCCCTTTGCCGCGAATTCCTGCAGCACATCAGTCATCGTCTTCACCATATCAGCACTGTTCTTTGGGAGGATAAGTAGGGTGTCCAGCCCCGCTGTCGTCTTTAGCGACACCGCCTGGTAGTGGTCTGTAGTGCAGTAGGCAAAGACGCCTCTCCCGTGCATGAGAAGCGCTGTGGTAGGTGCCTTCCCTGCCCTGTAAAAGGGCTGTTTAGAAGTCAGTTCGGAGGGGAACTGCAGCGACCATGAGGCGCTAAGAGTGCACGTCTGCTGGAAGTCACCTGAGCTCTCGGTAAGATCAAAAGTGGTCCCGTACTTGGTCTTCAGCATGTCGTGGTAACCAGCAAAAGCTTTCTTTGCTTTTTCTATGCCACCCAGACGAAGCGCCCCTGTGCGTGCCTTGATCTCCTGGAAAGCTTCTTCGTCTTCAGTGCCCGAGACTTCAAGCAACGTCAGTAACGTGCCCAGTGCCGCCACACTAGTGGCCTGTGTCGCATCATTCACCAGCCTCTCCCGCAGCCCGTTGATCAGCATGTCCCAGCATAATCTGCGCACTACGAGGCTCACTTTTTGATGCTGCTGATCCATTTGGCTTGGTTGCGTCCCACCCTCCATGCTGCGCAGGCCAGCATTGATGAACCTGTCACTGCGCTCCTGCAAATCAGCAAGTTCTACTCGCTCTGCAGATGTGAGGTCTCCTTTCTTGCTCTTCCCAAGCAGTTCACGCAGCCTGTTATCCTCAGGGCGTGTCCACGGGGGGCACCATGTCCGCCCTGACACCGACATGGCTTTCACATCGTCCATATTTCCATAGCCCACCGCCATGGCTGTGGTGTGATATGTGCCGTGAAGGTTAAATAAATGAATTAAACAGCATGCCCCGCAGCTTCGACAAAAGCGGCCCACTCTGGGATGCCGTCGAGGCGCACACCATGCTTGCTGCAAACATCGGTTAGCATTGGGTAAAGTGACGCGAATGCCTTTTTAAGGTGTAACTGTTTTTCGGACACGTCGTTCAACTGCCGCTTCTGCTCCGCCAAGGCGGCGAGCTCCTTGCGACGTGTGGTTTCCAGACGGGCCCACTCTGTTAAGAGCAGTGCCTCCTGATCTGCGATGTCCTTCATGCGCAGGGTGACAAGGTCTGACCAGTCCTGCTGGCCCATCAAGAGCTCCCGTTCGTGCTCGTCGTTCACAAACTGGTCGTGCATGTGCTGCATGAGCGCGTCGTGCTTGTCAGCAGCGTCCTGCCGCTCCTTCATGCGCCCTTTGGCACGTTCTTCCATTTCTGCTTTGGACACGACTGCGTCCATGCGTCTAGCAGTCCTGCCCTTGCTTCTGGCGATTTCTTCTTCATAAGCATCTCGGCTTTCCTCTATTTTCTGCCGTCGCTTCCAAAGCTTTTCTATCCTGTCTCGCTCCTCGTCCTCATTGGTGGTGTGCTGGAAGTCATCCAGTTTCCTAGCCTTCGTGATGTACTCCACCTGCAGGGCCCTTTCTGTGTCCAGCATTTGCTTCCCGATCTCATTGAACCTGCGCTCCTCCTCTGTCTCTGTGCACGCCCGCATCTTCTTCTTCATTTCCGCTTCCTTTTGCATCCTCAACAAGACCAGCCTCCCGTAGTTCCTGTCATGGTCCTCTTGGGTGATGAGCCCCACGTCCATGTCGTGACGCACTGTTTCAAGTGCCTCGACGGCGATTTGCTCCTCGAGCTCGACAGAGCTTAGCACTTCCATGTTCAAGAGTCCTGCATGTTGTGGGCGTGGGACATATAAAACCAAAGGGGTACTATGACCACTAAAAGGGTTGGGTGGGAAGTGTGAAATAATAAAAAATGGGATATCTGGCATCAGCCGCACATCTGGGGTGGAATGGGGTGATGGAACACTTGATGTGGATAGTCGGAAGCTGTCTGCTTAGAACTCCTCTTCTTCTTCCTATTTGTTCAAAAGGGGGTTTTTTTTTTTGTTTTGTTAAGCCACAAAGCTTCCGTGTCCATACCTTCGAGGAGCTGCCAGTGTCAAGCGAGATAAGCTTGCTGTCCAATTCCGAGTGTGCGCTGTCGCTTTTCTCCGCGACCAGCTTTTCCCTCATCCTACCGCTGTAGTCGAGAAGACGCATTTTGTCTGGAAAGAGTGTGTTTTTTTTTTTTTTTTCCCTTCGTTCTTCCTTCCATACCGAGTTCCCCCGCGAAAACAAGAGGAATGGACAGCACAAGCACCGTGGTGCTGAGCACCCACACATGGGGCTCAGCCCATTTTTTCAGTCTCCTTTTTATTTTATTTTTCCCCCCTCGGTTACATACCAACAGCGATCAGCAACGAGGTTCACCACTCCACCAATTAATTCAATCACTGACATATTTTTTTCCCGATAAATTTTCACCCCCCTTTTCTTTTTGTTTCGTTCGAGTTTGTAAGAAAAACCTTCCGTTCCTCAAAAATAAATAAATAGATCGATGACCTACAGCCAAGACGGCTTGTTTTGCCGGGTTGTGACGCTGCGCATCTTCTCCTCTTGGTTTTCGAGCTTTCTCTTCCTGATTTTCTCTTCCTTATAAAGAAGGTAAATGTCTTGCCTGTAACAAAGGGAAAAAAAAGATTTTAGACCAAAGAAAAAAAAAAAAGAGGAAAAAAAAAACGCGTTCACACCTTTGTATATTTGACTCACCGAAATGCGGGTTTTTTTTCTGGTACGAGTAGCGCTCCTTTGCGGTAGGATCGCTGACAGCCTTTTGCTTTTGTGATTCGATGGTCCGAACCACGTCCGGGTCAAGATCAGCAAATTCCTTACTACTAGAAGGGGCGTGGTTGTGCACCTTTAGTGCCTTCTCGTCCTTGAAGAGGTCGCCGTGCCCAAGGAGCACCCGCTGCTCAGGTGTCAGTTTCGCAAGCCTCTTCATTTCTTTCTTGCTCAATTTCGGCTTTTCCTTCTTTTCCTTTTCGTCCGCCTTCAGACAGTCATTAACCCGCACAAACCCTGCACTCACCGCCTTCAATGCCTCTTCAGTCACTTCTACCTCTTCTTTTTCCTCCTTCTTCACCACTGGTTTCTCAGTGTCTTTGTAATACCCTAAACCCTGTTTTTTTTTTTTTTTTTTTTTCCCTTCCATTTTTTTAATTTTCCATACCTGTGCACCCGTCCCGAAATACCACCCTTCCTTGCTTCCCGTCCATTGTTCCTGGGCCTCAAACGAGGTTGTCTGTTCTTCCTCTGCCATTTTTTTTTTTCTTCTTTTTTCCTTTTTTTTTTTTTTTATTTTCTTTTTTTTTCCTCTCTCCGATGGGTCAAAAATCCGGTCAACTCATCAGCACAGAGCGGAGGGTCGAAGGATGCCATGCAGTCTCAGTTTCGGACATGTATCTCCAAAACAAATAATAATAAAAAGGAAAGGTACATAATAAAGTAGTTACAAATACAATGAAAGATGTTCCCTATAAGGTGACCGCCCTCCTTGAAGCCTTCTTCGAGTACTCCAAAGCGGATATGGCACGGGCTGCTTGAGAGATTTCGTGCTGGCTGGGGTTGCCTAGCACGGAGATGGAGGTTGCTCTGCAACCCATTGCAAGCATGGGGTCCGGGTTGCACACAGTGAGAGCACGGAGGGGGAACCAAATATTTGTGCTCTTCGGTGTAGTAAAGAGAAGTCTGGCGGTGGATGTGACGATGTTGACCTCTGCCACCCTTGCGACGCAGCCAGCCTTGGGGATCACGCTGCCAGCGTCGACACTCATGTCGTAGCACACAGAGCAGTACCGCTGCAGGGCGGCAGGGTCGTCGATAACTTGGACATGTGTCCCAATCATGCCTGCGATGGACTGGTAGGCAGATCTGTCGTCGCTCATCACGGAGTCCTCCTTCGACCCCTCCCTCATGTGGAACGACAGGTCGTGCTGCGTGAAGCACTCTGAGTTCGACACCGACAGCGTCGCGTCGTCGCCCATCACCTTCATCAGCGGGCGCAGCACTTTTTCTAAATCTTGCGGCGCGCCATGCTCGCTCCTGGCGGGTCTCACCTTCGTGTGCGCCGCCTTGCTCGGGTACTGCATTCCTTCATCTCCCCATTTCTCGACTGCCTCAACAGGCACTATCCGCCTGTGGCGAATGGACAATGTGCTCAACGGCACGACCTCTGTCCTGTCCGAAAACTTCACCCATGCGCAGTCCCCTGCCACTTCTACTACCACTCCCTCCCCGTGCGGCCCGTCCACTTCATCACCGTGCTTCATCTTGCTGTACTTCTGTCTGAAACACTGCAACCCCTCTGCATACAGGAGTAAGTGTGAAGCAGCGGTCGCTTGCACATCATCAAGTCCACCGGCGAGCCAAGGCCGCTCTTCCAGCAGCTTCTCTACCACGTACTTCGCCTTCTCCTGTGGTGTCGATGCCTCTGTTGCGACACTGCTCTTGGAAACTAGTGATGGGTGCGATGGAAGATCGTCCGAGACAATGTCTTCAAGCTCCGCCAGATCCAAGCCCAAGGCCGCAGCGATGGGCTCAAGCATTGTGTGCAGCGTGAGAGAGGACGCCACAGGATCATTCTCAGAAGGGACCAGAAGTGACACTGCCCCTGCCCCAAGTACAGCCCCTGCGCCTGGAACAGCCATCGCAGTGGTGCTCGGCTTGTCGTACACCGCATGCATCTTCTTCGCTAGTTCGCTGCGCGACTTCAGTAGTGCATCTAATGCACTGCGTGCATCACAGATGTCCCTCGGATCTGTCTGCTTCTCCGAAACAGGCCGCGAAGATGCCCTCACCTCTGACTTCCTGATTCTCGACGGGCTCAGCTCTTCCTTCAGGGCACCGTGTAACTCATTATAATTTGGGTGCTCGTGCATATCCTTTCTGGAGTTCACAACAGCACGACAACTAAATAAAAGAACAACAACAAATACAATAGGTCTATACAAAATGGCTGCAGCTTGCGCGCCTTGTGTAACAAAGATCACAGCGGTACTGCAGCAGTCTACCGTGCCACGTCACGCTCGCTTCCTGG
Source organism: Diplonema japonicum (assembly GCA_964019335.1). Lineage (NCBI taxonomy): Eukaryota > Euglenozoa > Diplonemea > Diplonemida > Diplonemidae > Diplonema > Diplonema japonicum. The sequence goes on from OZ025673.1 coordinate 577,294, forward strand.
AGTTTGTTCTCGGAGTCCTGGCAGGTGTGGTAACCTTCTTTGCTGCCTTCCTGGCGCGTTGGTCCTGCACAGTCTGCTCTTTGAGGTGTTCCATCTCGGCGAAAAAGATTCTTTCTCTGTCTTCCTTCTTGAAGGGAAAAGTGGGCGTGTTACTATCTTTGGAGGGTGTGTGTCTGAATCGGTTCTTGTGAGGCACTTTTGGCGCAGTTGCATCCGACGTGAGTGACTTGTGCCTGTTATGATATATCGTTGCTTAATCCTTGCCCATACCTGCTGAGCTCTTGCGGACTGTCAAATGACATGGACCGGTTTACAGCGCTCTTAGGGTCTAGTGTCCCAGTAGAGTCCATCTGCACCAACAACTGTTGCGGTGGTGGCGTCGAAAAGTTAAGCGGCACAGCCTGTCATGTCATATTGTAAACACTAAGCACATACCACATGCTGCCTTCTTGTAGGCGACACTCTAGGCGACTGCGGTGCGGAGTTCATTGTTGTGGCTGGGAGTGGTGCGGGCTGCGCTGGCGTTGCATTCCCAAGATTCTGCATCAGTTGTGTCCTGTGTGTGTTGATAGGACAAAACTAAGCATACCTCAGCATATCGATCTCGTGTGCTGAGAACTGTGCATCGGCTTGCAGCTTGCTATTTTCTTTTTTCAGTACATCAAGCTGCTGATTCACATGTGACCACGGTGCAGGGATGTTTTCCACTTCTTTGAGGAGCGGGTAGAGCTTGCGCTCGTCGGAAAACCTCTCGAGTGTCTCACGGGCAACAACGAGTTCCTCGGAGAGCAGCTTGGTGCGCTCCTTCTCCTCCGAGAATAACCTGCCTAAGCTCGTTGCCTCTTGCTCGTGGGTCAGGTGCTTGGCCTGAAGTTCGTCCCTCAACGCTTCACGCTCTTGAATAGTGCCTTGCAGCTCGTCCCGCAGCCTAGCTGCTGCTGTGCTTGTTTCTTGGAGCTGTTGTATAATCGAACGTTGCACGTCGTGCTCTGCCTGCGCCCTCAGTGCAGGCAAGAGCCTCGCCTCTATGACAGGCGTGAGAGAGTGCTCTATCTCAACTTGCATTTTCTCCCTTGCCTTGTCCACCTCCATTTTCATCGTTGTGCACATTTCTTCGAACTTTGCCTGCAGCTCCCCTTGCACCCGCAGCGTGATGTTGTGGGTCAGCTCCCTCTCCATTGTGATTCTCATGTGCGGTTCGAGTTCATTTTCAATCTCCTTCCGCAGCTTCGCTTCGAGTGCTTGGGTTATTCTCCGTCTGGCTTCTTCCGTGGACAGGGACCTTCGCTTCAAGTCATCGTCGGCCTTCATCAGTTCTTCTTGGTGCTCGCTTTCTGCGAGCCTGAGTCGTGTCTCGCGTTCTTCGAGCTGCACCTTCATGGAGTCAAGCATCTGTTGTTGTTCCTTCTTCCTTTTGGTCCATTCTTCTTCTTGCTCTTCGATCTCTTTGAGGACATCAGTCTTCATCTTCACTGCTTCCACTTCTGTGGTATGCAACCTTTTGTTCCTCTCTGACTCGAGCTGCTCTTGTTCTGCGCGGACTCTTTTCTCGGTTTCAAGCAGCCGTTCTTCAGCCTGCTGGAATATTACATTTGCCGGTACGAACTTAGGAGGCGATGTCGTTGGGGCAGGTGGGGGTATTGCGGGTATTGCAGTCACTGCAATGTTGGCTGTTGGTGCCGGCCCGCCTAAGTTCAAGGGTCTCTGTTCTGGTTGTGTGTGGCTTGCCCAAGCTTGGAACTCCAGCTCTGCCTGCAGGCGAGCCTCAGAAGCTGTCATTGCCGCTGAGGGCTGCGCGGTTGACGGGAGCGGTGAAGGCATGGGGACGGAGGGCATGGGAACATTTACTGGCCCTGCTGACACCCTGCTGGGTGATATGACATTAGACGCAGAAGTAGATAAAGAGGCAAGCGAGGAGTCCATGCTTCCTGGTAGTAATTAAGTAAAGCTACGACAAACAAAAGGAAGAATAAAAAGAAACACAATTACGCCATCTATCTATAATAACAACTTAAATCTATTTTTTAGCATGCAGTTCTTGTTCTTGCCTCTTCAGCTCGGCAAGGACGGCCGCACGTCTGTTCGCACGCTGTTTTGCAGCCTCGACACCCCTGCTAAATGAGTCTGGAACAAAGGATGAAGATGTGATAGGTGGGTGTGATGGTGCTGGTGCTGCTGCTGCTGGTGGTGCGGTATTGGGTCGCAGAGGCTGAAGAGAAGGTGTGGACTGTGTCTGCTGGTTTTGCTGTGTTGTTGCAGTTTCAGTTCGCATAGTAGAGGGAGAGGGGGAAGGTGCAAGTGAGTGTGCTGGCACTGGATCAGGTGGTGGGTTGGTGCCATCGATTGACGTGAAGTCCTGCACCACCTCCTCCGATCGCATGGTGTTTGTTGCGTCGAACGTTGCCACCCGCAGAACTCCCGGCCGCTTCCCATGCTGGATGGCTATCTGCAAGCCAGACGAAGGGAACAATGGGCTCGAGGTGTCTGGAGCATCACCGCCCATAGTGTACCTTATGATCCATGAGGGATCATCCGCTGTTGCCACCACCACTATCACTCTAGCATGTGCTATCATCTTCGGAGGCGGAAGGTCACCCGTGCTTTGTTCATGACCCGCCCCCTTGCTTACCGGCAGGTACGGGGCACCTTCAATAAAGGTCTTTGAGACGACTCTCGAAGGTGCGCGTCTTCCTTTCGTATCAACGCATATCGCTTGTAGCTCAGTTGTACCCTTCCGTGGTATCGGGATGCTGTGTGTCCGTGACAGCTCGAGAGTGGACCCCCCCGGCTGTGCCATTGGCATGCTGCGGTCCAACGTATAGAGTGCCGAGAGACCATCCTCGTCAGGAATCTGCAATTCTACCATAAGCTGCACTGCGTGACAAGTAAGGCTCGGCTTCGTGGGCTGTGCTGCACCAATTGACCTGGGGCTAACCGAGACTGGTGTAGGTGGGAGAGTGGGAGCAAACGGCAACTCGAGCTGGTATGTTTTAGATACAACACGAGAGGGTTGCTTCCCAACCACTTTTGCGTAAGCGGTGATTGTCGCTTTGCCTGCACTCATTTCTTTATGCCGCAAGATGATAGCGCTGTTGGGCGGATACACCTTATCAATGTCAGGCTCACGGTTGATGCCGTAGTATATATCACCGTCATCTGCACAAGAGAGGTACACTTGCAGCTCGTGCCCTACATGAGTGCCTTGGATGGGGTAGAAGGTAGGTGCGTGTGTGAATTTAGTCTGCGTAACAGGCGAAGTTGGTGGAGCAGGACCGTTCTCCGTCACCTCGTAGACCACCTCGACGATGTCTGACTTAACAACCTCACCTCCGGCTTTCACGAAGCACCACGCCACGACTTCATACCTCCCAGGGTGCGGGAGGCGGAAGGTAGTGTCGCCTTTGATGGTGTCACTCTTTTGCATTGGTTCAATTTCGTGATTCTTCGGTTGAAAGGTGTAAGAGTAATGCAGCTCCACCTGACCAGCCCAATGAGGCAGCACGGGTCGTTGTATCCTGCACAGCGTGTCGATACCGTACGACCCCCCTCCAGGTGTCACCTTTGGCACGGCAGGCACCAAACGGTACACTTGCGTCACAGGTGTCGACTCCACATTACCCGACGTTGCCACAGCTGTCACGCAGCTCCGCCCGAAGCCACGCAGATGCAGCTCCTCGCCGATGTTGTAGGGCCGCTCTGTGTCATTGATGTTCACACGCACACTTGTTGTCTCGCCTCCCAGGTTGATGGTGATGGGGAAGGAGTCTGTAACTACGAACTGTCCTGCAGGAGGATGGAGGCTCACGGGGTTCACTATCCTGTTCTCAACGTGGACGGGCAGCTTGGTAGGCTTCGACATAAGCTGCGTCACCGGGTCCGTGGCGTTCGCTTCTACCACATACAACCCCGGCCTTTCCAACGTAAGGTTGACCGGCGAAGGCCCAGAACGCTCTTCCACAACACCACCGCAATCGAGCTTGTAACGGATGATGCCGTCGCCAGTAATGGTCACTACTTTGGGAACGGTGCCCTTCTCTACAATGGCGGGAACGCTGGGTGCACATCGTACACGAATGCTGAGCGGGTCGGAGTCTTTCCATTCGGGCTTGGTTGACACTGCCTTGAGTACCCACTCACCAGGAGTAAAGGCAATCGCGGACGTAAATATACTGGTAGGCACAGTGTTGTTCCATTCTAAATATTTGCCATCCTCTGCTTTCTCGACAGAATAGAGGACAGTGGGACAGGAGGTGCCTGGGCTTCTATCATCGATTCGGTGCGAGAAGGCTACACTGTCGCTGGGGTCCACATCAGCCTTGTCGCGAGGGCACGCTTCCCCTGACACGAGCACCAGGGGCGGCTCTAGCTTCTTTGGTATCACGTACCGCTTCACCATTGCTGGCGTTCGGGAACCTTGTGCAGCTGCTCGTACTTCGGTAGTCTCCGTGATGAGGATGGGGCTCTCGTAGGGCAGCCCTGCATCCCAAGGGTCCTCACCGGTGACTGTGTAAAATAAATTGCCAGTCTCCGGGTGCCACAAGGTTAAGAAGAGGCCCTCCTCGTAGACCCCTGGTGCGTGACTGAAGAACACTTCACCTGTGGGTGGTGTGATTTCCAGCATAGAGGTCATAATGTCTGAGTCCTCCCGGCCAGGTGCGTATGAAAAGGCCTGCACGACGACAGATCCTGTGACGTGGGGGATGTTGCTGTGGGTGTTCGGGATGTTACACGGGTGAGGGGCTCCCAGCACGATGACCTGCCCGTCCAGCCTCTCGAACTTTGCCATGTGCACAGTAGTCGGCTGGCCTATTCTGTAATACACTGATGCGTCCGGTGGCGGTACCACAACAAGCGGTGTCCCTGCAGGGTGTTTCCCTCCTGACGGGAGGATCGATGGGACCCCCAACCTTTTCGGTGGCACCTCCTCCTCCCTCATCTGCACATCCACCTTTGCCCTCCTACCAACAAACCAGCACACGAGACATAAAAACGCTAAAATAAGCGCTATTATTGTGGCAATGATGGCCCAAAACCATACCATCCCCGTCCTGTGTTAGAAATGAAGCTCTGGAAACGGCAAAAAGATATGTAATTCTCTCTCTCTCTCTCTTTTTTTTTTTCCCTAAGAATCTTGGTATTCTAAATTAGACCGCCATTCTCCAGAGAGCGATTTGCCTTCAAGAGTAAATTGCAGTACCTGAGAAGAAGCAACAAAAGCAGAAAGATGGGAGAAGCCTTGTTGACTTTGCTTGTCGTTGCAGATGGTGAATGGGGGCTCGAAGACAGCTTGGCAGGTAACGAGGACAGTGAGGTTACGTGCGCGGGTGAAGGCGACGTTGAGGCGGGTGAGGTCGTAGAAAAAATCGGCCTTCTGAGAGGGGATGCTGTAGGCAACGAACATGACATCCGACGTTTGCCCTTGCATTTTGTTGATGGTGTCAACTTTTGCGAAAGGATTATCTCGGTAGTGGCTAAGGGCATCTCGCTGCAGGCGAGTTGGCGTGCACACTTCTGTGCTGTAATTACCCCCATATTCCCCAACACTGCACATCTCAATGCTCTTCGCAATGCGGTGACACAGCTCTGCCTCCATTGCTTGGTCATACTCACTGCCTCCGTCCACCATCACTGTGAGCATCCCATCTCGCCACTTCTTATTCTCACTTAGGAGTTCCACCAAGTCTCGCTCGCACACCTTCGTCTCCATCACATTCTTCTCCTCCTTCAACGTCTTCTCCCCGAAACCCTTCGGCACGTTGTAATCCTTGTCATACAACCGCTGCGAGAACCTGCATATTGTCCGATTCGACCTGAGGTTCTCCGTCAGCTTCACCAGCACCCCGTTGTTCCCTTCCATCAGCGACCTGAACACCGAACAATACCCGTGCGTGTTTTCTGTTAATGTTGTTGTGTCATTAAAAAAAAGAGAGAAAAGCACACCTTTTCCTGCTGGTTTGTTACGCTTGATAGGCCCAAGCTGCAGGTGATCCCCGGCAAGCACCAACCGTCCGGTCTCTCTGTTCACTTTGTTAATCTGTGGCATTTTCTTCGGTGCATCATTATTTACATACCAAGGTGCTTGAGTCTGTGGTAGGCATCTGGCTCGCCTCGTCGATCACGACCACGTCGTAAGCCTTCGGGACTTTGTACTCACGGGGGTCACGCTTCACTGCATCAGGTGCTTGCTTGAAGGTGCTCTTGGCCATGAGTCGCCATGTAGTGCATCCCATGACAGAAAAGTTCACTTCTTTTTTAACTTCCTTCGGCGGTGCTTCTCTGAAGTCTGGCGACGGTGACCTTGATGATTCTTGTACGTCCCGCTGCGTGTCCTGAGGGGGGTCTTGGAGTCTTGGCTCACTTGTTGCACGGCCCCAGGACTGTGAGAAGGATTTGGCATCACGTGGCGGTGCCGTGTCGTACCAATAATCACCGTCCAAGATGCACACCAACACCTCATCCCACTTGGGGTTGAGAACTGCACGCTCCGCGACCAGCTTCTTAACACGCTCAATGACCTCTGTGAATGCTGTTTTAGCTACAGAGCTCACCAGGATGTGGCATTGCTTGCATGACAACAGCGCAGTTTCCATCCAGCGCACGATGGCACGTGCTAAGTAGAAAGTCTTCCCCGTCCCTGGAGGCCCCCAGACAAGTTGCATTTGGCTTGTTAACGAGTGGTCGAAAGCCCTCTCCTGGCTCGCCGTCATCGGCATGCACTTCCGCAGCTCTTCTAAATTACCGGGGCTGGCAGGCACCGGTTTGTTCGGCATGCACGCTGCTCCCTTTTCCAGAAGGTCGACAAACAACGTGGCGTCAACAGCGCACAGCGCAGTCATCACTTTCGGGAAGTTCACATCTGTGTACCGCTCGTGCAGCATGAACAGCTTGCCCGTCGGTGCATTCGCCAGCCACTCTTCGCAGCCTCCTCTCTTAAATACAGTCAGCCAGCCTATGTGGTCGCCGCATTTCGAAAAGAGTTTCTTCAAATAAGTATCTCTGCAAGGTGCTTCGTCTCGGTCGATGTCGCACAGCGTTATGCCTTCGATGTCCCCCCACTGCTTCGACAGAGCGGAAACACACGAGAAGGTCAAGTCAGGGAAGTCGGCAGCTTTGTTGATGCGTCCTTCTGTGCATGGCACCGGAGGGCTCGGCGACAGTAGCCACCCGCCCATCTTGAAGGACTCGTAAACTACATATTGCTCACCTTCTACAACGCAGAACCTAAAGCTCTTGCCACTTTGTATCTTCTCAAGAACGATACAAGGACGCGTGTTCTGCATGTTTTGGGCTTGTGCGAGTGCTTCTGCTTGCCTGCTGTACAGCAACTGTGAAGCAACTGGGCTTTTGTTCCACATCAATGGGCTCGTGTTTCGCACATTTTCCCCCTTGAGTAGATTCGTGGTCTCGTGTTTCTTGCGCAGCCATTCCAGGAGCTTGTACCCATTGACAGCTCTATCCGTCACCTGTGCCTCACCCAAGGGCAGCAAGTCATCGATGATTGGTATCCCGGTAAACTTGCTGATGTCAGATGACAAGGTGATCCCCACAGAGGGCCAATGCAATGTTGCATTTAGACAGGCGTCCAGCGACGCCACCTTAGCCGGTCCGTACATCAGCTTGTTGAGTGCGGGCTTCGCAACTTGTGATACGGTTTGCGCTGGAGTATCAGCAGTCAGTTCCTTGCCACTGATATGTTTCGCTGCTCTGCTTGCTAAGGTGCCTTTTGTTCCAGATGATGAGATGCCCAGTCGGTAGCAGATTTCCTCATACTGTCCTTTGAGGGAGCTTTCTTTGATGCTCAGAGTTGAATCGAGACCTTGAAACAGATCACTATACAGCCCAAGTGAGCTCAGTGACGAATGATCCGCGATGCGGAGAAGACATTCCTTAAGGTCCACGCTGTCGGGGTGCTGCACGGCCCACCGAACGAGCTGCTGTGACAGATGCCTTATCTCCTGATCCGATGTGGTGTAGAACTGCAGCGTGGCATCGTGAGTTGTGCCACGTAGCACTTTAAGAAGAGCATCAACAACCTGCTGCATGGTAGGCTTTGTCAGTACCGTGACCTTGTCCTGTGCTGTTGCCACTGCGAATTTTTGCAGTGCGTTACTCTCGGGACTGAAAACTGCGACAAGCATTGCTTCCGTGTCCGATTGCTTAAGTGGAGTTTTGTGGAAATTTGCCGGCTCGACCGAAGTGGTCAGGCAAGCCTTGACCTGCGGTATCCTCTCGTCATCTGTTCTGCAGTTCAACAGCATCGCAAGCTGCTCTTTAGAAGGGTCTGTTGCAACTGTGGCGGTCCACCACGCATCCAGGTCTTTCAAGGTTGCGACTCCTGTTGTTGCTTGAATGGCCTCAAGCTTCTCGAGAGTCATGTTTTTGAGGGCCTTGAGAGTGCCTGCAGCCTCGTCTCTGCACTTATCGATGTACGAGCAGCCTGTACAGGTACTGGGGTTCAGCACCCAAGCTGGATTTGTGAGTTTTGTTTGCATCATTTTGAGCACACGTCGCACTTGCGACTGCATAACAGCGAGGTCTGTGGTCTCCACGATGTAGGGGAGTGGCGTGTCCTCGTGTGGTTGAGGGGCGCGCCAGATCTCACCAACAGAAGAGACTGCGATAGAGGTGCCGTTGAGGTGTTTCTCGAGGATATATTTGTAAGCAGCTATTTGAGCTTGGTGCGAGACCTTCATCTTAAGGCTGGCCTTGATGTCAATGACGGTGACGGTGATGGTTGTTGTGCGCTGCACGCGGAGGAGGTCAGGGAAAGCACGGGACAGAGAGAGGTCGGTCCCAACGGTGCCCACTGGCGTGGCCGCCAGAGGCAACTGTGCAATATATATCTCACCCTCTCCTGCAATACTATTCAGATACTCTGCCAGACCCCCGCTACCACACACAAAGGCTTCCATTTCTGTCGCATCGATAACTGTGATGCCTCTCTCCTGCAAGTTCTTCACGACGTTCTCTTCAAATTTATTGCCCCTCTCCAGATACTCAGCCTCCGTACCCACTGGTGTTTTTTCGGCCTCTACTCCTTGTTCTTCAGATGATTGTAACAAGTACTTCTCACACCCACCTCTGTGGAAGTATGTTCCTAAGTTAGACGGCCGGATCTTCATGTTCCCCTACTTCTCCTACGGAGCTAGGTTGGAGAAAGAGATCTAACCCTTCGCACCATGCAACTCTCTCCAGAGATGAGAGTGTCAACCGACGATGGCGCTGGGGTAGGGAAAATAACATAAAAAAACTAGCTGCAGTTTAAAAATCGTCACTCATTTCATCCATATCTTGGTGTGCCTCGTCGTCTGAGGCCTCTAATTGAGGGCATTCGACAGGCTGGTTATTGAACCTTCCTTGCACGGTTTCCTGTGGTGGATTATCTTCGTGATGGGTTTTCCTTACCTTGATTAGCAGCCAGGATTTCGTGTGGCTAAGCAACAGCCCCGTAATCCGCTGTACCTCCTCAACATGTACATTAATCTCTTCCAAGCATATTGACCTAGGTACTTTGCCCCTCTCAAGGCAGCACCACAGTTTGTGCGCGTTCATTGCACCGATTTTCTGTGTTTGATTTACCCCTCCCCAATTTTAGTCGTTGTTGTTTCATACATCCACCATCAGCTTCTCGATATTCCTTCGCACTGTTACCATATTAGCCGCAGTTAAGATGTTGACTGTCTGAGCTTGGAGCTCTTGTTTTTCTCTGTTTGGCTTGCACCACAGCACCATTGATGTACATTTTTCACTCGGAGCGAGGTCGTGGAGCCACCAGTGGGATGGGAGGAAGAGCACCTCATTCGGCAACAGGTCCACCACTCGTGCGTACTCTGCTGCCCACGGGAACCGCGGGTAGTTGGGGCCGGGGTTAGTCCCCTTTTCAATGTGCTCACCAAGTTGGCTGTACTTGTCAGCCGGGTGCGAGACTGGATAAGGATACAGAGTAGCGTAAGCAGCAGGGTGGAACACAATGACCCTCCGCCGTCCAAAGAGCTGTGCATGTATCGTGTCCTGTTCATCGTAGTGTGCGGGTCTGAAGCATTTTGGTTCCCAGATGCACAGCTCATGCGACGTTACCTTCCCAAACCCTGCAACCTTTCTAATATCGTCGACTACATCCCATTGAAACCCTGCAAACTGCTTCTCAAGCTTCGGTCCCAACCCCACCCGCAAGATGTCTTGCAGCATGTATAATTTTTTCCGGTTCTTCATGGCTTTGATCCGCTTCAGCTGCGGCGCTGTTAGGCGGAGGCGTTGCGTGGGGCAGACCCACTTCGCAGCATACGGAGAGTCGCTGTCGTTGTTCTTGTCCGTCAGCATCTGGCCCTCTGAGCTGTACACCGTGAATAGTGCATCGCTGTCCGCTTGCTCGATCAAAAACTCTTCGTCCCATATGTGCTCCGGTTTCTTCAACAGTGTGATCCTCTTCACAGCAACGGGGCTCTGCTCCGTGACATACTCCTTCCACTCGCTTGATGTGAATGTGACCTTTGGCAGTTTCTTAAGCTCTGCGACGCTTATGCCCTTTTCTGGCACCACCATCTTTGCGTTCCTGTAGTGCTAGTTAGTGGTGAGCTTGGGGGGTACTAGGAAAAAGATGGTTCAACTGGCTGGTTGTAAAAACAGCATTACAGGTTATTTAGAGGCGAACCCTACGGACTTTCTTGTCCGTTGGTCAGCAGGCGTAGCTGCTCTGTTTTCTAACGGTGGACAAGAGGGTGCTTCTTCACCGGTTTTTGCTACTCCTGGGTAGAATCTCCCATCACTTCCTACAGCGTGCGGCGGCCGTGGCTTGACGCCGATGTTCACAAAGCTTGAGTCTGGTGGAGGGTCAGCCCATGTGGGCGATGGCGGCTCTTGTTCCTGGTTATCTTCCCCAGAGGCAGCTTTGTTTTCATCACCCCGCCCCTTCAGCCATTCATAATAGTTCACTAGTTTCTTCTTTGTTGTACTCATATTGCCGCCAGCAGAGGGACTCGACGGTCGTGACCCTTTCCCTTCCTTGGTTGACATGAACATCGAGCTTGGGGGGAACTGCTGCACATCCTTCTGCCCCGGCGCTTTGTTGCATGATAAGCATTTGAATTGCAAAGCAGCTTGATTGTGGGTGATGTTGAAGTTGGTGATGTCGTTGCGCACGTTTGACGTATTGTTCACGATCTCGTACAGCGCCTGTTCGAGCTCTATTCTGTTGACCTTTGTCTGCTGCAGCTCGCGGATGACGGTGTCTACCTCACCCAACTTTGATTGCACTACTTCAAATATTTCCTGCGGCATGGCAACGGATCTGTCCCCACTGCTTTCCACCCGGCTTGTGCTGATGTTAATTCTCATTGGTGATTTAGGTCCTGCAAAAGACCTCTGGGTATTACCCGTCGGAGAAGTGGGTGATCTGTTTGAAAACGGACTATCGGGACGGGTTTGTTGTTCCTCATGTGAACAAAGGCTCTTGCCCAAATAATACGCGCTCATGTTCTTTTTGCCCTGTTTCGGGGAAACGGGTGTGCTCCCATGTTGCGTCTTCCCAGGTCTATTATCCTTTACCGCTGCCAACTCCACCTGCAGATCGTCAAGACTCTCTTGCATTGCTTCCAGCCGTTGCATCGTACCGTGGTTCTGTATTCTTTGCTCGTCTTTGTCCACCTTGTCATGCAGAGCCGTCCAGTCGGATTTTTTCAGCAGCTCCTTTGCCAAGGCCTCCCTCTCCATTGTGGCATACTCCGAACGTTCATCTAAGGTGTTCTGCTTGTTTTGGAGAGTCTCCACTGTTCCATAAAGCTCGTCCTTGTGAACAAAGGTATAGGCTTCGGCCTTCTTGACGCTCTGGATGTCAACGGCTTCTATCTTACTCTGAAGGCACAGCTCTGCGGCGCGTACCCTGTCGTTCATTTCGTTGTAGTCCTTTGCGCGTTGCACACCTACATCCTCAAACTTGTCAGCCAGCTCGTTTATACGCCTCTCGGAGGACACTAATGTTTTTGCCGACGCGTTGCAAGATGTCGTCAGTCCTTTAATGGCGAGGTCGTTCGTGATGTTGTTCTGAAGCATCGACTGAAACAGCGGTACCTTAGCGATCACCTCCTGCGACCTGTCGGTGTCGTTGCCTGACGCCACGTCTTCCCTTGTGAGGTTGAAGAGTCGGTACAGGTGGTCCTGGTCCGCGTGGTGCTTCTTCACCTGGACTTGGAGGAGCAAGCAGCTTTCCGATGTCTTCTTGTACACATCCTTGCACCGGGTGTTGAGCTGTGTGACCTCCTCGTCGAGGTTCCCCAGACGCGTGGCGTGCTCCTTCAAAGACATCCTGATGTGCGTCACGCTCTTGTCGACATAAAGTTTTAATTTCTCTTCGCTCTTGATGAGGCTCTCGTAGACTGCCTTGAACCGTTCTTCGGACTCCTCACGTTCCTTTTTTATCTCGAGACGCAGCCGCTCGTCATCGGCCATCCGCTTCTTCATCTCTACTGTGAATTTCGCTTCCATTTCGTTCCGGAGGTTCCTGGTGTTGATCTCCGTTTCTATTTTGCGCTTAGTCGCCTCCTTCTCCATCACCTCGAGCACCGCGTGTTGTTGCCGTACCGTCCTGAACAGCTCCGCAATTGCGTTCGCCATGTTAGATGAATCGATGGCCAACACAGGAGTCAGCCGCGAAGGGATGACTTCCTCGGGCAGCTTCACCGCCTCCAACGCTTTCATCACACTGCTCATTTTGTTCTCTTTTTTTTGCGGCAACCTATAATATCCTGCAGCATGCAAAATTTCTTCAATGAAAAGACTCGCTTCTTACTACAGAATGGAGTGGAATACAAAAAAAGGAAAAAAAAAAGAAAAACAGTACGTGTGACGTATGTGAAGACGCGTGCCGACTGCTGCCCCTTGTCTGTAAGTAGTCTCTGGTTGTGAGGGAACGAAGACTCGAAAAAAAAGGGGGGGATGAATAGGAAAGTAAGTGAAAAGGTTCGTAACTCGGATAATAGTTTCTTGGGAGGCAGGTTGCACCCTGCTCCGGAGTGATAAGGGGAGTCCAACAAACAAATCGAGCAAGCACGGCTACACGTAAAGAACACTACACTGAAAGAACTCTACTTGTCTTGAGGCGGCTGGTCATCTTACCTTTGTGAGAACGGACAAGTTTCGGCTCTCGGGCTGCAGTGGCCTGTGGACGCAGGCAAGTAAGGCAAAAGTAGTGGTTACCTCGCTGACGCGAGGCTTGTTCAAGCACTCGGGATAAAGATGGGGCACAGCACAAGGATGGTGGTCGACATGGTAGTGATAACCACGTGTAAGGAAGGTCCGCTAGTGTCCTTCGCCGGATCACCGACCTGTTTCGTGTACATAAAGTGTCAATATACATACCGTGTCACCTGTGACAGCCGCTTTGTGTGCCTCACTGCCCTTGCCACCGTGGTGACCAGCCTCGATGTACTTCTTGGCGTTGTCCCAAGCACCCCCTGCATTGTCCAGCAAGGCGGCAAGTAGCAGTGCCGTCACTGATCCAAACATCATGAACCCAGCTAGCACAGACACCGCTAGGAGCCTATCACCCCTGAAGTACCCGACCTGTGGTTGTTTTCTCGCGTTGTTTTGTAACCAAACCATTCTGAAAATCAGCCCCACCACCACAGGTGATATGAGAGCCAGCATGGTCGGAGGCGCTGCTTGGCGTAGCGCAGCTTTCGTTACAATCGACGTGCACACCGCATACTCGGGACGCGTTGTGCTCTCCCTGTCGTGAGCGTGTCGTTTTGTATCACACATACATGATGCCGGGTATTTCATCAAACTGCCTGCGGACCTCCACCACCACCGCTTGTGCTGTGACACCCACTGCCGTCATGGTCCAGCCTGTGAAGACAAACACCATGGCCACACCCAGCAGACCACCGATCAGCACCTGTTGCGCTATGTGTTGTCATGTGCATACCTCAATCTTTGCGATGTTCACTACCTCGAATTCCTCTCCTGAGAAGGCGGCCACGTCGTCCATGAACGCACGGAACAACAGGAAGAATGCCATTGCGGACCCTCCCACGGAGTACCCCTTGGTGGCGGCCTTCGTCACGTTGCCGATGGCGTCAAGGCTGTCTGTGGTGGCACGTGTCTCCTCGTTCTGACCGCTCATCTCAACGATGCCACCTGCGTTGTCGGCAATGGGGCCGAAGTTGTTCATCGACAAGATGAAGACAGCAGTGCAAAGAATGCCCATTGTGGCGACAGCAGTGCCCTGTGGTTGTGGTGGTATTACTTGCGTCGCAACATACGAACAACCCTGACGTCATTGGTGACGAGGGGAAGGCACCTTCACCGAGGTAGTAGGCGACGGCCAGATCGATCGAGATGATGATAGCCGGGGGGCCCGTGGATTCAAACCCCACGGCAAGCCCTTGAATCACGTTGGTGCCGTGGCCGGTAACACTGGCAGCAGCAATACCCCGCACAGGGTAGTAAGCATAATCGGTATAGTACTGGCAGACGAATAGCAGAACAAAAGCCGTAGCGATGCCGAGCATCCCGCACAGCCAGAACCTGAACCACGCATTTGGGTAAGAAGGTATGTAAAGCATAAAGTAACAGACACCCGTGAAGAGGATGGTAGCAAGGAAGGCAGTGAGGAGGTAGCCCCTCTTCATGGCAGAAAGGGGAGAGGAGTCGGTGTGCTTGTACTTCACAGCAGCAATGCCTGCAGACGACACCAGGACATCCAGTGCGTGTATAACTAGTGGGAAGAAGATGTATCGTTGTGCGTAACTAGTCTCAAGCTTTACTTCATTCGACAAACTGCCGGCAAGGATCATGGTACCTAGGATCTCAGCAGCGATGGACTCGAACACATCGGCCATGCTGCCCGCGCAGTCGCCCACGTTGTCACCCACGAGATCGGCAATGACAGCTGGGTTGCGTGGGTCGTCTTCAGGGATGTTCTTGTCGATCTTTCCTACCATGTCAGCACCTACGTCGGCTGCCTTTGTGTAAATGCCACCCGCCACTTGCATGAAAAGGGCTACGAAAGACGCTCCAAACCCGTATCCTGCGAGGAGCAGCGGGACGGAATTGCTAGGTATCCCATAGCAAGTGACAGCAATGAAGTGGAAGATGGCGTACAGCAAAGACAACCCCATCATACACATGCAAGCACTCACAATGGCACTGAACGCACCTCCCCGGAAGGACATTTGGAGAGCGCCTCCAACAGACCCAAGCACCGCCTGAGCAGCGACCCGCAGGTTGGCACGGACACTGATCCACACCCCAACATACCCTGCCATGGCAGAGCATGCCGCCCCAATAACAAAACTAAGCGCTGTCAAGACGGCCAACACAAATGAGTTGATTTCGAGACCTGGTGTCTGCTGTCTCATTAGGTATGCGAAGAAAAGCACAGTCGTGACACAAACTGCCATCTTGGCGATGGATCCGTACTGGATCGAGAGAAAGCCCTCTGCAGCTTCGCGGATGGCGCTGGCTACATTCTTCATCTCGACGTCACCACAGTCACCCTCAAGGATTTCCCTTGCGAGGGTTGCCGCGTATGCTAGACCGAAGGTGCACACTATATGAACGAAGCAAAGTACATATCCTTGAGTTCCCACGAGGAGCAGGATGAAGAGACACCCGAGGATGGAGGAGGCGAGAGAGGCGTTGATGAGCTTCGTGTTTGTCAAGCCAAGCACCATGTCTGCAGAGTCATCTGCATGGTGCGCCAGGTGGGGGGACTGGTAGTGTTGTTGTTGCTGCTGCTGGGGTGCCTGATAGTCGTAGTGGCTCGTGTCACGATGAGCAGTGTATCCTTGAGCCTGCTGCGAGAAAGTGTCCATGTCTAACATGACACCGCCGCCAACCTGCGATGACGGCATCCCTGCGGTGCCCAAGCCAGCCCCCATCCCTGGCCGCTGCATCATCGTGTCCCGAGAACGCGAAACCACCTCATCACGGCGGGCCGGTTGTGAACCCCAGTCGTCCATGTTTTCGGTGACCCTTATTTGCGTTTAATGTTGCTGTAAATGATGACGGATAGAATACTGATCTGAATGAGGTGTGTTGGTGGTTTAGATCCACCAAAAGTCATTACCCCCTAGTGCAACTTTTCGGGGCTCCGTCTGCCCCGTCCCGACGCACTGCATTTCTTCGGCGCTCGTAGCTATTAACTGATGCCCATAGTTGCTCATTGCGTACACCACGCCCAGCTCGTCCCGCAGCGTCGACAGCTGATACGACTTCCTGTCGCCCATTCCGATCTGTGAATAAGGTGTATTTGTTGCCCCTTTTCATACAATCTCGGCTCTCACAATATCGTTAGGCTTCATGCACCTCCACGTCTCTACGATCTTTGCGTTCTCTATGGAGGCTACTGCTTTGATGTCTTCTGCTTTTATGGTACCTGTGGTGTGCTGTGTTTGTGTAAAGAAAACATACCTCTGAAAGGCGTTTTGCATTGCTTCTCTGCCACAGTAAAGATATCCACACTGATGAAAGAGCCCACCACCTTTACGACCCTCACCAGCACAACAGCCCCTATGAACGGTATGGGCATTTTTGATTTTTTGTTCTCCACGCTCATGACCTGCCCTGAGCTTAGCTCCACTGTTCCGGACAGCGTTGCCACGATCCTCCTCCCGACCCGCGCGGTGCCTTCTCCCACCAGCACCCCTCCTTTCTCATCCTTGTTGTCGTCATGCAACACGTCACCAGGCACAACACACGTGCCCACAATGCTCTTGCTCACCAATTTTTGTTCTTTTGGCATTTTCCCCTCTCTTTTTTTTTTTTGCCTTTTTTTTTTTTTTTGTGTCGTACTGTGAATACGTTTGTTCGGCTAGTGTAACATTAGCACAAGGGAATCAAAAAAAAAAAAAGAAATACATTGTACAAATGGTTTACATCTTGCCGTGGTCCTTCAACCACTGCTCCACGGCCTCGGGGTCACCAAGCAAGTGGTCTCCCATAACTGACTCTTCGGATGACTGCGATGCAGTGTCCTTGTCTTTTTTAGCAGGTTTAGGAGTTGGCTTCGTTGCAGGTTTAATAGGCTTGTCGTCATATGACGCACTCCCCGTCTTAGGTGGAGGCTTCAAAGGGCGGTCGTCCAATGGTACGGTTGATGTGGTCGACGCCGCCCTCTTCTGTGCTGGTTTGATAGGTTTGTCATCGATGTTTGATGATGGCCTGCTCACAGTACTGGCGGCGCCTGCCTTGGGGCTGGGCTTCGCAGTAGAAGTCGCAGTTTGCGTCGCTGGCTTTGCGGACGGATTGGGCGTAACCGGCTTCGACGCGGCAGTCGAGGCAGAAGCAGAAGCAGAAGCAGATGCCTTTGGTGCTGGCTTACTAACAGCTGTGGTATCACCATCCTTGCTATGCCCGCATAGCTTGCACGACTTGTCGTCCTTCTTCATATTCTGTTTGTATTTTTTCTATAGTGCTCTACAGGTATACCTCCATATTTATGTCATGTCGCAGCAAGTTGTACTCCTGGCGCGTCCTTTCCATTCTGCTCAGGCCGTTTGCAGTTGTGTGTTCGCTGCCCGCCTGCTGTGCCTCCTCGGCAAGGTAGTGCAGAATATCTGTGGTGTACATGACGTGACGTGCAAGCCGTACTCATACCATGTCTGTGTCCGAACTTCATGTCTGCCAGCCCGTGCGGGGTTTTAGCCGACATGTTTAGAGCAGAGTCAGCCTGCAGCATGGCAGCGGCTCTTAGGCTCTTGCTGTGTGCCACTGTGTCGTATGGTCCAGGCAACGAGGCTAACGGTACGGGGTTGTCGGTATACGATCGGACCAAGCTCTGCACTGTTGTCTGCAGTTGTGCCTGCTGATCGACCATCGAGTGGACAGAAGCTAAGACGTCCCCCACAGACGTATTGAGGTCAGATGCGTGTGGTGCCGGTGATCGTATTTTCTGCACCTTCACCTGGTAGCGTGGGTACCTCTTCGTCAGCCCGCTCTTGTTCGCAACTGTCAGCTCGTAGCCGTTCCGAAGACCGCAGTCTCGTACCG
The DNA here is from genome assembly GCA_964019335.1 of Diplonema japonicum. Taxonomy (NCBI): domain Eukaryota; phylum Euglenozoa; class Diplonemea; order Diplonemida; family Diplonemidae; genus Diplonema; species Diplonema japonicum. The sequence goes on from OZ025673.1 coordinate 595,282, forward strand.
TCACGTCACCTGGTAGCTCTTGCCCGGCCAGCAGCAAGATCTGCCTCTCTGAAGGTATGTTGGCACGCTCCGCTATTATCTCCTTCACGTATTCGATGCTGTACGAGGGGAGCAGCATCAGCCGCACAATGGTAAAGGGGTTTACACGAACGGTCACACGGATTTTCCCGCACCGCCCCACCCGAAGCCACGCGTTGCCCCCACCCAGACCGCTTTGCCGAACAGTGAGGCGGTCGTTGTCAAGCCTCGCTGCCCCGAACCACAAGGATTGCTCTGCCGCAGGTATCCCACACTTGTAAGAAAGCCTTTCCTTCACGACGCTCAGTGTGTCAGTCGAATTGACGTTGAGCTTGATGATCTCCTGCGTGCCGAGCACCTCCACATCCAGTAGCATGCTGTTGCTGTCGGCCCCCGACCCGAACCTCACAGGCATGGCCACCACATCCCCTTCCTGTACCCTAGTCGCCATGACTCTCAAGCCACTGTGGCTGTCTTCCATCTCAACCTTGCTGAAGATGGCCATGGGCAGTGACAGGATGTCCACACCGCTCGGCACATGGACCACCGCCCAGCATGTTGCGTTCGCGGTGACTTTGAAGTCGGCTATCGACATCTCACGGCATCCCTAATCCCTATAGATGGTGGTGCTGTTTGTTACAAAGTATAGTGTATATTCTTCGGGTCCACTGCCTGCCCCTCACAGCGTAGCGTATTCGGGCGACAAGTGCGAGAGGAGCAGCTGGGAGGTTAGTACTCTTATAAAAGGTACGCGTTTAGGAATGACGTAGTCATACACCTGTGTAAGAAAAAAAAAAAAACGTGATAATCATTTTTTCTCCTTCTGTACCGTACCTTGGAGATGGGTGATGGCAGTTTGCGGAAGCGGGGGCTGGTCGCAGCGACCCCTGCAAGGACACCTGCGACGGCCATGAGCAGGGTATCGGTGCCGTGGAGGAGCGATAACTGTGAATTTAAAAAAAAAAAAAAAACCTCCCCTCTTAACGTTACCTGAAGGGCGAAGAGAAGGAACGGGGTGGTGGCGTCGATCTTGATGCCATGAAGCGTAAAGGAATACACAGTGGGTGTCGTGAGGTACGCAGCGTAGATGGAGGCGAAACAGAGAAAATAAGGCCCGGGGAGGATGGTGCTGTAGGAAGGCGCAATGCGGAAGAGTATTAAGCGAAAGACCCAGCCAAGAAGATGGGTGGAAACGAAGAAGGAGGCAAGAGTTCGGGAGCTCCACTGCGCCTCGAGCTGCTTACCTGCTGACATTAATATACTCACTGAAAATATCATCTCCCCAGCTGTGTGGATGTAAAACGGGAGCATCAGGACCCGAAAGAGCTGCATCCATGACCACACATGTAGCAGATCCCATATTTCAAAAGGCTGAACACTGCCCCATAACATTCCATCTGCCAGACATCCAAAACATATCACACTCACCAGCGTCGCCACCACTGGGTGCGTCCGGTACAAGCTCCCCATTATCTGTCTTGGAATATTTAATGGGAATGAGATCAGTACTTGGTAATAAATTGAAGAAACAAAGAGGCTGTGCCTGCACGCTCTCCCTCCCTCTCTCTTTTTTTTTTTTTTTTTTTTTTTTGTCCCGTACCCTCCTCAGGAGAAATACAAGAAGGTTTATTCCGCAATACCCGTGTTACTTTTTTTTTCTTTCTTTCTTGTCTTTATAAAAAAAAAAAAAGAAAATATAAAACTGGTCTTCTTCAGTCAAAGAGAGAACAGGAGGAAAAAAAAAGGAAACAGATGAGTTGCATGGGGACAAGAGGGGATTAGCAAGCGGGAGATGCAAGGTAGGGAAGGAGAACTGCTAGTGAGCTCTCTCTGCTGGTACATAGAAAAGAAAAGGGAGGGGTTTTCCAAATTAACACCCTTTTTTTAAAGCCATTTTTAAACAGGGAAAAAGCAAAAAAAAAAAAAAAAAAAAAATGAGAAGTCTTTTTTTTTTTCCCTCTCAAATATACCCCTCTGCCCTTCCAAAAAAAAAAAAGGAGGGGAAAAAAAAAAATCGTTTTACCAAAAAGGACACCACCCTGTGTAACACTGGGCGAGGTGTTCCAAAGACCGTGCAGCGCGCATGAGGGTGCCTACCTGTTCAGACACGTCGAGGGTGTGGTACGTCGCCTCGCTGAGGTGCGAGGCCCAGTCAGGCACGCGCACTGACGTGTTGAGGGGTGAGAGGACATCGGCAACAGGTGAACGGACTTGGAAGTCTGTCCCATCTAGCTTCGCTTGTATCCGTTTGATTACTGCAGTGACACCGTCCTTGGTGGCGCCCTCGTCAGAGGCTTGGCGTTTGGAACCAGCCCTCACATACGAGGAGGGAGAGGGGCGTGACTCTGCAATGAGCAGCTCGCTCTCCTCAGAGGCTCTCTTTTCCCCCTCCACAGCAAGCCGCCAGCTCACAATCGGATCATGCACAAAGGCCTCCAACATGGCCATCAGCGGATGCTTCCCCTTTCGTAGGATGCCCATCCCTGCGCACGCCGTCCTTTTGAAGGTCCCCGACACCCCGCCTACACCCATTGCACGTACCATCTGTAAGGTATTTTAATACTTCTTTTAAAGCACACACCATGTTCGTCAATCGAAACGGTACCTTCTCCGGGTACAGCTCTCTGTTCATTGCCGACTCGAAACAGTCAGCAAAGTCGATGTGGACCACCTTCCCGTCGTACCCGAACATGAGGTTCCCCGGGTGCCTGTCCCCCAGCCCTATGATGTACCCCACCATCGACATCATCGCGTTGCTGCGTGTGAAGATGCTGCGCCGCTCGATCCATTCCGACGCGTCCACCGACTTCATCCAAAGCATCATGTGGATGTCGTCACTCTGCGTCGCTTGCAACGTGCTCTCCAACGCCTCCACCTTCTGTATCACCTGCAGCGTGTTGGCGAACCCATACTGCTGCGCCATGAACATGTCGATCTCCTCCTTCATCCTTTTAGGGTTGTTCCCACGCATCTCTGCCACGATCCTGTCCATAGTCTGGGCCCTCTCCACCCACCCGATAAGCCCTGCTGTGGGGGACAAGGGCACCACAGCATAGATCTCAATCGTCGGTATCGCTACTTGAGTGGACTCATTCACTTTTATTAGCGTGTTAACTAGTGCTAGGAGCTGCAGCACACGTTGATCGAGCCGAAGATCTTCCTGTCCCTTCAAGAGGAAGAGGTGCTCTTTCCCATCGCAGCCCATGACCGTAAGCTGCTTGGGTCGCCTCTTTGAGCCCATGACGTGCAGGACGGAGCAGAAGTTCTTGATTCTGATATCTTCCGTATCTGGGATTGTGACACTAAGGTCGTGTGCCTCGTACAGCTCACGTGAGGCGTCGCATAGGTGTATCACACGCTGCATCTTCAGTTGCTCCGTCAATCTGGCGAAGACTTGTCCGTAGTATATCCAAGCACGCTTCATGTCAGTCTGGTGGCGTGTTTCCTGCCATGCTTGCCAGCTTACCTTCGCTGTGCACAGCTCCCTCTCATATAACGCCTTGAACTGCTTGTCTAACTCTGTCACGGGCTTCGCAAGCTCTTCGTGTAAAGGTCCCATAATAGACACCACTGCAGCGCCGTTGCCCATCATCCACAGCCTGTTTGCCTCCACCAGACATTCATACCACTTTTCGCTCCACAGTACCGCCACTCTTACCAATCCAGTGCTCACCACTTCTGCTTCACTTGCCAACGCAGGCAACCGTGCACTTACATAAGAATAGACAGCTGCTGCCTTTTTCATTTTGTTACTGTTCTCAGGGGCTGTGCTTCTTAATGGCACTGACACGGCCAGAAGCACCTTTTGTGGATAGAGCAGTGATATCAGACACAGGAGGTCGTGCAGCATGCTGCTAAGAACAGGGTCAGTCCCCCCGATCCTCGCCACGATCTGCGGCAGGACAGGCACCCAGTGTGATGGAACCATCGTCTCAAAAGTGTGACGTAGCTCCATTTCCACTTCATGAAGGCATCCGAATGAGAACAAGAGTCGCAGCAACCGCAGTACATCCTGAGTGGCCAGTTCGGGGGGGTCGCATAGCTCGATGCACCTGACAAAACCCTTCACAGCGTCGAGAGCAAAGACACCGCGTTCCTCCAGTTTAAGTGTCTCGTCTCTGTGAGCAATGCGAAGGTTCAGCAAGGCCCACTCGTGCCATATCTTGTACTCTACGTCACCAGCCTCCTGCAACTCCACCATCGCTTTTGCAGAAGACAGGTGCTGGAGGAGTACGCTTCTATGCGGCTCCATCCAGAAGTCATTCGGGTGGACAGTCTGCTTCCACTGCGCAGTCATGAGTAGCGCGTCTCGCCGCACCCCAGGGGGGGTCGAGGGGTGCAGCGTTTGTGCAAATTGTTCCAACTGACCGAGCAGACCGGCCCTGCCTTGAGTCTCGATCTCCCATATGTGTTGTAGGTAAACAATCACTAGCTTGGGGTTGGCACCCAGGTTGCAGATAGAATCCATTTTCTCGGATCCTGTGGACGTGTCGCCGCCCAGCAGAGTTTTCAGCGTGCGTGCTGCTCGCTTTGTCTCTAAGATCCCCACGTAGTGCAGCCAATCATCGATAATCTCGTGTGACTCAACCACAAGGGATCTCAGCACCAACGTGTCACGCATGTGCCACGCGTCGTGTCGCATATTCCTCAGCCGTGCCGACCACACCTTCAGCAGCTCCGCTTTCCTGCCTTCTGATTTCGTGTTGCATTCAATAATCTCTTCAACTTCCGCAAGGTGTTGCAACATCACAACCAGCTCATAGCCCCTTCCTTTCGCACTACCGACATGTTCCCTCACATCTTTTTCAAGACCTTCCCTGCATTGCTTGATTAGCGCTTTTGCCACTTCTACCTCACCGTCTTTGATTGCCAGTATTGAACGGTAGAATGCAGCCGTACAACCCGCAGGGCTGTCTCCAGGGCGGCGGGCAGCACCCTCCCCCGGCTTAGGCATCAAACCAACGTTCTCGTGGAGAGCTTGCCAATCGTTGAGCATCCATGCAGCATGGCTCACTGCCCTTGCAGTTCGCTTTTTCACTGCGGGGCTGACCCAGTTCTTGGACAGGGACAGCACGCCTCGCCAGTCGCCCATATGCTCCTTGCATCTCATCATCCCTGCTACGTGGTGCGGCCAATCAGCCTCCCCAGCAGCGTTGCAAGCACGTTGAAACTGTTCATAAGCACGACCCCACCACCCAAGGTCCTCGTATGTCTCAGCACCTGTGATCGTATCGGCGACGCCCCTCCGCTTAATGAGCGCTAGAACACCTTCCGCTTGATAAGGTTGTTCTAGACACTTGTTGATGTGTACTACACGCCTGCAGGCTTCTAGGTATGCGACACGAGCACACTCGGGCCACGACATTGGGTCAGCAGGGGCTGTCTCTTTCTCAATCTTGTACACATCTGTTTCGAGCCAGTACAGAGCGAGAGGGTAATTCTGGCACGTCTCGGCTAAAGGCCAGAGCTTGTCTGGCGGAAGGAATTTGTGCACCCTTCGCTGTCGCTCGCCAGCATCTGCAAAATGCTGGGCATAAGCCCGCTCTACGAACACGCAGAGATTGAGCAGCGGGTGCAAGATCTTCCGCGCAGTAGGCATAACTAAAACTTCACGAATAGCATCAGACATGACTTCTTGGCAGTGCTGGTTCACCGAATTGTAGCATAGTGCAAAGGCTTGCGGGAATAGAGTTCTTGCGAGTGGCGGGTGCCCACGCCCGATATGTGCAGATGCTCGTAGAACTGTGCGAGGAGACTGAGCAAGGAGCTCTTGAGCGACAGCATCAAGCCACCTCTCGCAGTCTAGTTCAGAATAGGCGGGTGTGTAACTGCTTATTGCTGCTTCTATCAACTTTGTGTTCACATGGTGCTGCTGGAGTGTGGGGTTGTAAGCACTCTGATCAGGTTCGATAGCCTTTTGCAACGGTGACTTCCCTGACCCGTCAGACAAGGACCGGATCCTCGCGTCGTTGAGCTCACACTCGCCCAGCAGGACAGGGAGTGCTTCCTGTGCTTCTACTCCAGGCATCTCGCGCAAGCTGCGTGCCACAGACTGCCTGAACATCTCAAAGTCCGTATCAATGGCAGCAGCAACAATACAAAGCGTGCGGAGTGCTTCTGCACCCACCCCATGTCTTGCATCAGCAGCGGGGGTCACTACACCCTCTGAAATCCTGACTAGGGCATGGATGACACGTGCAGACACTTCCTTCATAGGCACTCCATAGCTCAAAATGCTGAGGGTCTGAATGCACTTTATGCGGAGCTCAGGCAACTGGTCTGTCGCACTCGCCACATCCAACAAGCAAACGCAAACCGGAATGAGAAACGGGATCACCAGCGTGGACATCGTCTCGAAGGCCTGCACGGCACGTGTTGCGAGCACATTGTCATAGAGTCCATTCCTGACCAATTCAATAAGTTTCGGCATCAGCCACTGCACGTAGTCCTTCATGGCATCGAGCACCACATGCAGCTCCTCAGCAAGCAAGATAATCGTCATTGTTTGCTGTAAATGTTATAGTTATTTTCATTGCAAATACCTGCTGCTCTCGAGGGTCCCAAAAGTCATTCATTACAGCCACCACCTGAGTGATGTACCGGTTGGCCATTGCTGTGGTCTCGTTGGCAACATCCGACTTTGGGGCAGATTGCGCAGCCTGTGCGAGTGTGATTCATAAATTGAAGCATACAATAGCCACAGTATGGACCAAGGCTCGGAATAATGTCTCTGCCAGGGCAGGGTCGCGGTTCTTAGACTCCCTGCACGCGTTCAGTAAGGTAATCAATGCAGGGAACACACGAGCAAGCAAGCCTGCTGGCTTGGCACCTGCGATCGAGGGTACAGCCTTCAGCACACTTTGCAGCGCCTGGACAGTTGCCCTTCTATGGAAAGCCAGCGAGGGGTGTTCTAAGATCTGCAGCAGTGTAGCCGACGTGATGTGCGCATCAAAATCACTTGCTGTTGCTTTCACCGAGCTTTCGCTCAATGGCTTTTTCCGTGAGGCTGTGCTGAGGTCGATAGCTCCAATGATGCCGAGTAGTTGCAGTGTCTCTGACCTTGTAACTGGATCACTGTCACGAAGGTACTCAAACAACCTTGGAAGGACGAAAGGGTACTCAGATAAGAAACCAGGGTGTCCCCTGCTTAAGAGGCACCCTAGCAACCTAGCAGCCGGCGCTGATGCAACAGATGACTGCCCCGTGAGGATGTCGGCAGAAGCGCTGACCAGCACAGCGTGCGCCTCTGGAGCGATACTGAGACATGAATCAAGCTGCAGATAGAGTGTTCTGAGCAAAGCAGCCCTAAAGCGTGCACTCTTCGCAGTAAGCAATCGATCGATGAGGAGGTCATTCAACCCCAACGCGGTGTCGTACTTCATCAGGACGTGCGGAGCCACTCTCGCAAGGTGGCCGAGCATACGTGCAGCTTGTTCTTGCTGCATAACGTCGGTCGGGCATTGAAGCTCCGTCGTGACTTGTGATGCCAAAAGCTGTAGGCGCGCTGCAACAAACTCCGAGTCGTTGGCCACAGTGGCGATAATTTCTAGGGCCACCTCTCTTGCATCGGCCACCTCGTCTACCAGCGAGGCACACAAGTGCTCTACACATGCATTTTGTTTCATAAGATCTTTCGAGCGCGGCACTGTGTTGCTCTGCAGGCTGCGTAGGGTTCCAAGTCGTACGTCAGCACAGGGGTCGGACACAGCTACTCTGAGCGTCTCTACTAGTACTTCTTTGCATAAATCAGGGTATGCATCGAGCACAGTCACTAAGAACGTATTTGCTGCTGCCGCCTTCATTCTAACATCAGACCTGCTGTGGTGCAGCAAAGGCAGAACATGCATTACCAACTTGTGACAGTCATCGAACATCCGTACATCACACACCGCTAGTGTGTCTAACGCTTGCAGCACGGCGCTGCACGTGGTATCCACTTGGTAGGCGCTCAGGATGTCTTCTAACTTGTCGACGATAATATTTGTGATCTCAGACGCTCTGCTATGGTCTTTGCCGAAGCCGAGGAGCAATTGTGCAAAGAAAGGGCACAGAAGAAGACGTGACGCCCGCGACAACAGTGTGTTGGACAGCTCGGCGACAAGCGTAGCGTTGCCGCAGACTTTGTTCGCCGCAACCACACAAGCAGCGGCTCCAAGACAAGGAGGGTCCGTAGTCAAGGCATTCAACACACTCGCAGTGACCTTCGGCACATCATTTAATATGTCACAGCCACGCTGTGCTTCGATTATGCACGCAAGTGACTGGAACGCCGTCTGCCGCACCTTGTTGGGCACCCCATAAGGCGTCAGCAGCTCGGACAAATCCCCTACACTCTGATCAGCACTCTGAGCTTCTGCAAGGCTTGTACACATCAATGCAGCACCTTTGCAGAAGGAAGCAAATGCACCAGAATCATAGGCAGCAAGAGTGCATAACAGCTTAACAGCGACCACTCTGAGGAAGGTGGGGCAGTCTTGTTCGCAGATGTTCATGCAGCTTCCGCAGATAGTCTCAAAGGAGCCGTTTTTAGGAAGCCCCTTCTCGTTTATGAACCCGACGACCACCAGCATGATGCCATGGCACAGCATGGGATCGTCACTGGATATCGATGCGATGCACTTAACAAGCAAGTCGTCCTCATCATCCTCACTTGAGTCGTACTTCAACAGAATGGCGAATGCAGACGAGGTTGCTTCTCTGGTGATGATGGAGGGGTGCCCAAGGCCCTTCCATAAGCCCAGGCGGAAGCTCTTTAGTCTGGGTATCATGAGTGATGGCGCAGCAGCAGTAAGTTCTCTGAAGCCTACGGCGGCACAGTAGAACCTTTTAGCTTGACCTGCCATTAACCACTCAAGATACCTGTTGCTCTCTGCCTCGACTATATCGTGGGTCAGCACGAAGTCTGTTTTCAGAATGCGTCCCATCGCTGCTGCGGCCAGCTGCACCTGCTGGTGGTCCTGCGAGCAGAGCAGGTGGGATAAAAAATTTGAAAAAAACGACAAATGCGCCGTCCTGCTGGAGCTGTCACTGTACTCAACAGTAATGAGAGCATCAACAGCTTGGATACAAGCATGTCGTGCTTCAAGGGAAGGACATTTCGAGAGCACCTGCAGCTTTCTGTTCAACACACGTTGGAAGTGTCGCAGCTGGTCGGGGGCGACCGTCATCGCTTGTGCTTCCATTAGACGCTTCAACTCTCTTACAGCGCGTTCCTTCTCATTCCCCTGTACCCTAAGACATGCTCGCTCAACAGCACCTATCCAGTCCTGGGATGGAACTTGCTTCGTGTTCTGCTGTTCCCATTGCCAGTCGTGTCCCAAGGATTGCTTCCGCGCCCCATCGGGGCTTCTGATAACCTGTTCTTTCTCCGTCTTCCTTTTAATTTCTTGTATCGTACAGCTAGTACGTCATGTTAGGCAGTCGCCACCACCTTATGTAAGTAATGCGAGCGAGTAAGTCAATAAGGTTGGCAAATGCATGCCAAGACAGTCGTGTTTCTTTTTTTTTTTTTTTTTTGTACTACTTATTAAAACTAAATTCTAATGCTCGGAGAGAGCTGCTTACCGTCTGTTGGTGTGTCTTGGTACTGGTGGCGGGGAGAGGAGGCAGTGGCGGTGGCAGCTGCGGTTTCTGCACGCTTGAGCTGAGTGTACCATATGACACCCAGCATGGCAGTAATCATGCCCGAGAGGTTCTTGGTATTAATGGAAGTGTCGAAGAAGAGGAAGCCGCAGGCCAGAACACCAAGTGTCTTTGTGTGGCCGATGACTTGATAAGTAACCGGTGATGTCTTGCCGATGATGACGTACACTGTAAACTGGATGACGAGAGCAAGCATGCCAGAGACACCTATCACAGCACATCTCTCGGGGGTCCACTTGTAGTTGTACAGCTTGGTCACATTGTCAAAGAGGGGAATCAGCATTGTGAAGAGCACAGAAGCGATAGGCGCAGTGAAGTATAGTGACTGCATGCTGTTCAAGCCCTTAGTGAGGTCCTTCACACTGATCTGGTAGCCTGCTGTGGCAACAGTCGCGATGGCACCGTAGGTAATACCCATTAGATTGAAGGTAACATCATTTGTGGTTGTGAGCCCGACACCCATCAACAAAACTGCAAGCGAAGCCAGCACAGGGAAAGAATACCGGATGCTTCTTAAATAATACTCAAGCACGCACATTACGGGGATGTTAGCCAGTTTGAGGATCTGGTAAGACCCAACACTATTGTAAAGCAGTGACATGTTCACAAACATGACACTTGCAACGTGCAGGGCAGCATTGCTCCCGAGCATTGCCGCAGAGGGTCGTGTTTCCTTGTCCCCTAGATCGAACCCGGTGCACAGTTGCCACGCCCACACACCCACCGTCACAATCAGGAAATGTATCGCCATCAGTGTATTGGGAAAGTCGAAAGCGTACTGCGTGAAGATCTTCTTGTTTAAGATCACGATGCCGATAACGCTGCCTATGTTCAATAGTAACACCAGACTTGTTTTTAAAGCAGTCAGAAACGCCATGTTCCCCTTGGACCCCCCCCCTGCTGTGCGTGTTGCCATTTACAAATAATCAGAATAGTACATTGCATGCAGCACATCTAAAGGGTATCGGGTATTCGCCACTGCTTTTTACCATCTTTTCGACGATAGTAAAACACGTCTCCGTTAGGTGTGGTGATCTCCTCCCAGCCTAAGGGGACAGAGGGGGTGTATGTGTCAGAGGGCTCGGGACCATAGTGGGCAATGAGCTTTGAGAACAGCAGCGGTTCCTTCTTGTTCCACAAGGACAGGATGCGTGTAACGTAAGGTAGGTCGCTAGGTTTGTATTTGTGTAGGATGGATCGCAGCCTCTGTGAGTGATAAGCACTGGGCCTCCCAGAACGCTGCACTGTCTGTGGAGGTGGTTCGTAGATCGTGGGTATGTCCTCGGCTAGCTTGGCGCCGGTGGTAGCCTCATGCCAGATTTTATTGGCGAGTGGTTTTGCCTGCATGGCCAGCACAGCGTCTGCTCGGTGCCTCTCGTCGATCACATCCTGCACGACCATGCCCCGCTCCTTTAGACCCCTTCGCTCCGCATGGCTCAGTGCGCTCATATGCGGGACACGCTTCCTCTTGCTTAGTCCACTTTGGTATTCCATCCCCTGCGGCAGCCCGCCAAGAAACACGGTGCTATCATTAACTACGGGGAGTGACGGCTCACTATTGTGACTGCTGTGTGTAGGCACCGACAAGGGGGCTGCTGGGGGCGGTGGTGGTATGCTGCTTGCGAAGCTAAGTGCGGGTGTCGCCGTCCCCGGCAGGCTGCTCATGTAAGGCACATCAGGGAGAGAAGAGAACTCAGACATCCCCGCCACGCCCTGCAGGCTTGACAAACGAACAACACTTAACAACAGGTAAAAATAACTCTTTAGAAAAAGAAAAGAAAAGAGGAAACGAAGAAAAAAGAAACACTTTTCTTTTTTTTTTTTATGTTGCATGGAACCCTCCATGCCGCTTCGAGTACAGATCTGCGTGGTAGTTCTTTTTGTTCCAGTTGACCGAAGTCAGCCCTGCGAGCTCGATGGTGTGCACAAGGTTCTTGCACTCGTATCGGGAGATAGGGCGTTCCTCGCCCTCCTTAGGTGTGTACTGGCGGGACTTCGTGGTGCGGTAGTGGCACTCAAGGAGCAGTTCGTCAACATGGGTAATCAGCGAGGTGTGCAGCAGGTGGTGTAAAACGGCAAACTCGGCGAACTCTATGTCCATCTTGAGGACCACGAAGTCGGAGGGGTCAGTGTTAGTACGCAGCCATTCAGGGAAGTTGATAGAGGGCACCGTCTGCAGTCCCGTCGTTTTATGAGTTTTCTTAATGTTGGCCACAATGGAGGACCCCACATCGGCGTCTGAGAGCTCTGTAGTGGCATTCGCAATGCTGACAGCGAAGGGCAAGTACCGCACATCGGGGCGAGCAACGTAAAAGTCTTGGAACTTCGGGTTGGGCTCAAAACAGTACTTATCAAAGCTTCTCCCATTGGGGTACTTCGTTTCGAAGGCCATGGTGGCGTCGAGACTCCGCGACCCGAGGTCGATCCAAACACGTCTTGCAGCCTTCCGCCCTAATTGCTTGTCGCCCTGCCGTGTCTTCTCCCACACGTGGCAGTCCTGAAGCTGTTCTGCCTTTATCTTTAATGCCTCAAAGTGATCTCTTAAGCTCTCTATAGGAAACGTCACCAGCGTGCTCGCAAGAATCTTCCCTTTGCGGATAATCTCCTCGCAGCTATCCTTCACAGGCGGTGCGCGTGCGGGAGGCATAGGCATGGAGGATGGTATTGGTTGCGTGCTCACGGGTTCTGAGGTTCTTCGTTTCTCTCTCTCTTCAAGCTTCGTATTTACAGTGGTTTCGCCTTCACTGCTCAACCACACCCACAGCATCCATATCACCACGCACCAGACAGGAACGCCATACAGGCACCAGCCCTTGACTACGCCCTTCATGTTGCTAGCATGCCTGGTAGGGGTGTGTCTATGACAGGACGGGTTCTACAAGAATAAAACATTAGGGGACAAGGAAAAAAAAATATGTAAAACAAAAAATAAAAAGAGAAAAAAAAAAGACTACAACACAGTCTGCAGCCTGGTGGGCAAATTTCGGATTCAGCGATTTTGTTTGCTCAAAAAAGAAGAAAGGAAAAAAAAAAGCTCTGTGTGGGCATGGCATCGTCTTAGCACACATTTTGTCCTTACCTTCCATATTCGCTAAGTGACCTGCCCTATGTCCCAAAGGGGTTATAGGGGGCTATAGGGGAAAAAATGTCAAAAATGCCCAAAGGTTGGTCGGTCACTTAGCGAATATGGAAGATTAAAAAATAGGGGGAGGGGGGGCAAATAAAATATCGAGGGAGAAACCAACCAAGAGTCTTGCGACGTTTTGCTTTTTCTTTTTCTTTTTTTTTTGGAGGGGGCGGGGATAGAAGCATGGCTAGCCAATATACAGGAACGTGCTGTGGGGACACGTCACTAGCTTCTATCTCGGGGGACCGGTGCTGTGTTTCTATCAGCAGGGTGGGCGTTGCCTCTGGATGGAATAAAGTCAAAATACAGGCGGCAACAACAAGAAAGAGACAGATAAAAAAGTACGCTGTGTCCGCGTGCCTCCCCTGAAAAAAACATGACACGACAGCCAATCTAAGGGGGAAGAAAAAGAAGAAAAAGTGAACCCAAATAAAATAAACAAGTGACAAGGAAGGACAGCTAGGCTAGTGGCTTCCATTCAGTCGTCGCTTTACAAACTCTAACGGAACTTGTACCTCACAGATGGTACGTCGGCAGATTCACCATCATAGTCCGCGCAGACCTCGATGGGGAGGTATTTCATGTTTGCGGGGATGGGCTTCTTGGAGATCCTCTCAACGAGCTGTGAAACTTTCGTCTTGAGGCGCTCCCTCTTCTCGGATTGCTTCTGGAAGAATGTGTAGATCACAGAAGTGCCCGCCGAAATCTGTTGTGAAAATAAAATAAAATCTTTTTTATTACACACACCATCGAGATTTCGAGCTCATGCTTCTCCTCAAACCAGTCAATGAACTCCTGCAGTGTGATGTCTCTCCCCTCGTCGACGTCGAACCTGTCCCACAGGGTCCAGGTCTTAGGCTTGTCTGCAGGGCCGTACTTTACTTCTGCCGGCGTTGCGGGGTCACTCGCGATCAAGAACGGTATCGCGAGGTTCAAGAACGAGTTGTTGAAGTCTTCGAGCTTCTTGTTCTGCTGCATCACCTTCAGGAACTCCAGGTTCACAAGCCCCGTCACCAAAGCCGTCGTCGTCACCATGGCAGGGATGATCTGATGGTGTACCATGTGTGTTGCCCTGTGCATACCTTCCCAGCAATGCCCTTTGTTTTGTTCTTATCCGCCTCGGGGATCTTGTAATTCCTCGCCCTGAGGTTGGAGCATGCCGTGACGAAGTCCATGTGGTGGTTGGTGTCGTCGTCCTTCTCGAACTCTACCTCCACCATCTTGAAGGAGCTAAGGGTCTCGGGCTTCGGCAGCAACGCGATGATCTCTTCGTGCGAGATGCTGTCGTCAACGACGGCCGTCACCTTTTCGTTCTCCTCTGTCTGGATCTTGACCTTCTTGGGCACCCACGGCAATGGGGGGCACGCTGCGGCGAACTTCACAGTCTGCAAAACATGACTGACCTCCCCACTTATCATACCTCTTCAGGGTTCATGCTGATGGTGATGCTGTACAGCGATGCGAACATAGCCGCTGTGGCTTCTACGAACAGTGCATGCATTTCATCACTGGGATCGAACTGTGTTTGTATTGTGTTGTCAAGGTATGCTGTACCTCAAGAGGCTGGGGGGGACGCTTGGCACCGCTCCAGAAGGGCTCACCACTGTTGGTGATGGTGTCGAGGGGGAAGTTGTGCAGCAGAGTTTTAATCTCATTACTGAACAGCGCATCGAACCTAATGCGTGCCCACTTCACACAGTCCTCGTACGTCTTGGGCTTTTCAGTAACTAAAGCACCACGGATAGCCTGCAACGTGGTGATTCTGGAGCTAGGCTCCTTGTCCAGCTGCACAAGGAAGCCCTTGTCGTGGACGTAGCCGTTGACCTCACGGGGCACTTGGCTGAAGAACCCTTCGAATGAGTCACGTGCCCATTGAATAGTGTGTTCGATAGCATTAGGGAAGTTCTTCAGCGTGCAGATGGGGATAGACTTCTCGGGGGGGTCGTGGCTGCTGCCGTAAGACTCTGTCACGTACGGGACAACGACTTGCACGTTTCCTTTGGAACCGAGGGTCCCGCTCTCGAGAAGCGGCTTCCTGTGACCCACGCACTTCGAGTCAACGTACTGTCTTGCGATGACATTGTCGAGGGCGTTGGTGACGCAGTCTAGCGATTCCCAAAAAGCGTCGTCGAAGATGTGCTCTGTCGTCGGTGCCACTTTCTCCGTTAAGTACGTGATGTTCATGTCAGGGTTCATGACTCTGGCAGCCTCCGCTGCGCACTTTGACTTCAGCTCGCCAATGTCTTTCGGCCTGAACAGGAACTGCCTGCTGAGGTTGCTCTTCTCAATGCCGTCCATGTCAGTAACTACAACGCTGCCTTCATCGCCGCACCCAACACCCAGCATGGCGTAGTTCTTGAGGAACTCGCAACCCAACGCACCGCTGCCTACGACGAACACCTTTGAATTGTGCAACTTCTCTTGGAAAGCTTTTCCGAAGATGGCGATCAATCCGTCGTACCTGCTGTTCTGCGGTTGACAGCACTCTGCAGAGGGCGATGGCGACAAGAGACACTCTCTTGCCTCATAGTAGAACCACTGCTTGATTGGGGTGAACTTCCCACTTGATGCCTTCAGTACTTCATGGGCGGCGAGACCACCCAACATCGCTGCCATGGGACCGAGGTTGCCTTTGGAAACGGCAGCAAGCTCTCGGACAAGGTCGCGGTCAAGAGAGAGGTCGGGGAATTTCTTGTGTTGTTCAGCAGCAAGATTGACTACCTCGTCAGCGTGGTCCGGGTCGTGGGGTGCGGGGAGGTGCCCATGGATGCGTTCGAACTCGTGCAGCGCAAGGAACAGGAGGTGCATGCATCCAGGGGTGTCCATCTTAGCGAAGTCTAAGTTGAGGAATTCCGGCTCCCTGATGGAGTGCTCAAGGGACTTGAATGGCATAGTCACCGGCTGCCTGATCCTCTTCACGTAACCACCTCGAACATAGCCTAACTTTGAAGTGTCAACATCCTCCTGTATATGTTTGTGTTTTATTTGCTGCTGTTAAGCATACCCCATTCTTCCTCAGCTTGAAGCTGTAGGGCCCCGTCACGACCACCTCAAAGGTGATGGGATTGGCCACGTCAAACGAGTCGTTGTGCAGCGCAGGAAACTCTTGCAGATCGGTGAACATAACCGTGTCGCCGTCACTCAGCTCGTGGCGCTCGTCCTCATGGACGGTGACCTCCTTCCCGATGTTGATGACAAGGAGGGTCCTGATTTCCTCACCATCAGTGTCGTACACGATGTGCGCAGGGCCGTTGTCAACGAAGATGCATCCCGAGACACCTCGTGACTCTGCCGCGACGAACTTGATGCCGCTGTTCCTGCACGTCTCATTCATGTTCTTGAGGTGTGTGGTCGGCTTGTCGACATACACCACCACCTGATGCGACTCGGGGTGCTTCTCAAGAGACGCTGCACGCCACTCTAAAAGGTCCTCCGGCTTCAAATCCTCTTTCGGGAGTTTCGTCACAGAACAGTACTTGTTCAGCTCTTGCAACTGAGCAATGCACGAATCCACCTTGTTGGCGCCGATATTCTCCTTCGCATAGTAGAAGGCGGCCGACAAGTCGTTCCATTCAACAGAAGACGTGTCGTGCAGCGTGACGGATCGCACGCCTGTTAAAATGATGTTCTTCGCAATCTCCATCCCCAACCCTGTCATTCCACAGATGAGCACATCCGTCCTGCTCAAACGCGTCTGCGCCTCTGCCCCAATGGCATATGTCTGGCGGTTGTACAGCTGTTCGTCAAAAGCCGTCTCCTGCCCGTCAACTTCCATCGCAGTCATTTCCTGTTTTGCCTTGTCGTGCCGCTGAAAAAAAGAATAAATAAAAAAAAAGCAAAGTGAGTCCTTTGAGGACAACGTCAACACGATAGTCTACCAAGCTTCACGAGAAGCCCAAACCAACTTTAGTTTTTCACTTCCCTTCACTGCATTTTTTACCTTCTGGTGAGACAAGCCCTTTACTTGCAGCAGGTCGAGCACCCATTGCAGCCTCTCTTCCACATCATGTACCTCTATGACAACTGACTTGATGAGCGAGAAGTGCTCGTTGCTTATCCCTCGCAGTGCAGGGCCTTCTGAGCCTTCAACGTCCAGTTTCAGGAGGCTTATGTACGGGATCTTGTGCGTTGTGATGATCTGTGTGTCAGTGTGCGTATTAAAATTTGATACCTCTGATAATGTGCGAACTTCGCACTGCACCTCCTCTGCGGCCTGCGATCGGAACTGCTTGTGAACGTCACCTGTCTGCAGCGACTGCAGGGACTCATCGTTCCTGATGACGGCCTCTGCTTCAGCACGCGTAAGACCGTCTTGCGGTCTGCAGGTTGCCGTGTGCGATGAGCCTCTGCAAATGCTGAACGTCGCAAAACCAGGATCGTCACTCAACCCGCAAGGCAGCACCCGAGGTCGTGTCTCAACAGGGTACCTCTCAAGGTTGAGACGCAGAACGGTGCATGTAAAGGGCACAGGCTCGATGCAGTACAAGATGGGCGTATGCCCCTTCGACATGACAGTACTGGCGAAAACGCCGATGTTAGCACCAGCATCCACTACAATACTGTCGCTGCCGCATGCATCGCGTGCCGTCATTGCCTCGCTGAAGTAGTCATTTACCTGTGACGCTTGCAGTGCTTTGGCATTCGGTCGGTCTTCGTAAAAGGTTTCGCCGTCATCCTGCAGCCTCAAAGTGACCTTGCCTACCAGCGGAACAGGCTCGTACCAGTGCTCGATCACCATCGTATCGCTCTCCTCCTTCGCTTGTTTCTCGAATATCTCGCCTAACCCATCAAACGATCCACCTGGACACTTCTTCCTCTCGTAATGGGGTGTGCCCTCTATCATCTTCAGTGTGTGAACCTTCCCCTCAGTAGTCACGTGGGTTTTCAATGCGTGCAGGCTGCTTGCACGCACCTGCCTCAGCCGCCAGAGGCCCTTCATTTTCCCCTCGCCTCCTGTAAGAATGATGCAGAGAGCACGTTAAATAACAATTACCTACAACTCAACAGTGTGGCGTTTTTCGGGGCGTTCTCGGCATCCCCGAGCAGCTAGATCCTTCAGCATGGCTTCCTTGGCAGCGGTGGCCTCGGCGATCTGGTTCTGCAGTGCTCTGTGCTTCTCCGCAAGTGGTACACAGTGGTCCCAGTGAAGGTCCCCATTCAGAACTTGTTCGAGAAGCTGGCATTGCGCAGTGACGTTGCGGAGCTTTGTTTCATTCTCGAGGCGACGCTGCCGTATGGCAGTTGCTTCGGTAGGTGTAATGCTGAGGAGCTGGGGGGCCTGTGGGGGTGGGATAGGGACTGTGGGGGATTCTCGTACAGGTTTCCGTCTTCGGACACTCTGCTGGTGCCAAGAATCTTGCACCACCCGGATCGCCTGCACCTTGGCCTCGAGAAGGGCTTTTTTTCGTACCAACAGCGACTGCGTGGCCTGTGTAACTCGCATATTCTCTCTTTCCTCCTCTCCCCTCCGCTCTTGCACCTGTGCCTCGATGTCGCACAACTCCATTCGCTGCATTTCTATTTTTTCCTGTAGTCGCTGGTCCTTCTGAGTCACCTTCTCCAGTTTCACAACAGCTTCTTCATAAGCATCAAGTGCCTCTCGTCGTGTCGATGTAATGCTCTCAAGAGCTTCATGCATTGCCTGTGCGTTGCCTGTAGAAGATTGAACCAACTGAAGCGAATGGCGTGAGTGGGTTAAGGACACAAGTTGAACTAAATAAACGATCACGTCCCTTAATAACTACTGGGGATGGGGATGGCAGGAAACAACACAACGGGAGCTTCCTCTCAAGGAGAACTGAGAGGGGAAAAGAAAAGGAGAAAATAGAAAAGGGTCGTGGAATGGGATCGGGAAGGAAGGATACTATTGACAAGCGAAGGGTCGGTGGGAGGAAAAGGGGGTGGCGAAAACACACGACTTTTTTGTTTTTGTAATTGTTTAACACCCCTGCAATACACGGCAGGAGCGGGTCTTTGCATTCTATGGCGGTGCTTCTAGGGTTACTAACAGATAAAAGGGAGGAATAAATCTAAAATGTCATTTCTTATAATGACCTCTTTCTAGGGGCGGGGTAAGGGCAACGTACAAACAAAAAGATCTAAGGGGGTCACGGATCAACGGAAGAGCCAAGCGTCCGCACGCCTGGCCATCGGGTCACGGGGCTCCCAAAAGTTGTCGTAGGCGACGGGAGCGGCACCGAGACCCCTAGTGCCAGCGATGGCAGATCCGCACCTGGGCCTAGGGAGGTGCATGTTGTTCAGGTTCACTGCACGCTTCACACCACCGCTAGGAAGTCCTGCAGCAGGCCTGTTGGTGAGGTCACCCAAGATGCCCGCACCCACTCTGTCCTTGGCAATTTTCATGCTCGCAGAGCGGCCCCTGTAGTCAGGTCTGGCCTCCTCAGCAGGTGCCAGCTTGTTAGCCGCTGCCCTACCAGACCTCATGGTAGCACACCCAGGGGTGCGGATGTAACCAGAGCTGTAGGCGTTCGGGGGCATGTTAGAGTGGATGCGGACCTCAGGGTGGCCCATGTACCTCACAACAAAAGGATGGTGTAGCACCTCGTCGGCACGCAGGCGGACGACGGGGTCCTATTGTGTGTTGTTTTTTTTTTTGCTGTACATTCACATACGTAGTGCAGCAGACGGATAAGCAGGTCCTGCAGCTCAGCGTCGTTCACAGTCACAGGCTGCGATGTGGCAGCACCGTAGGCATTCTGCCTCAGCCTGCCGTTGATATCGAAGAACGCGTTCCTTGCCTTCGTGGAAGCTCCATCCACCATCCATGAGTTGAAGGAGCCCAACCTCCTCTCCATCTGCTGCAAGTGCTGCGAGTCACTGTCGCAATACCTTGTGCACTCGAAGACGGTACGTCCGGTAAAGACCTCATACAAGATCACACTTTGATACTTGAGTTTTATTATAATGCATACCCAAGACTGAACATGTCTGCGGGGTAGCACCAGCCGCTGCCAATGATGACCTCAGGCGCACGGTAGGGGCGGGTCGTGATGAGCTCCTTGTCGAGCCTCTCAGTGTAGAACGAAGCACTGTAACAGTTACGTTAGTTCAGTAGCATACCTGCCAAGATCACAGATCTTCCAACCCTCACCGAGACCAGAGCTGCTGGGATTGGGGTTCTCGAGGAGGATGTTCTAGAGTGATTGTGGTTTGTGTGATGTGCGACAAGCGTACCTCGGGTTTCAAGTCAGTGTGGACGATGCGGCATGTGTAGTGGCAGAAATCAAGAGCTGACGCCAGCTGCTTAGCGAGCCTGGCGACTTCAGCTTTGTCGCCCGACCCGAAGCGCCTGGAACGCAAAGCAGGTCCGTACAGCTGGAAGATAATAACGGGCTGACCTTCCCATGAGAAGTGGCATTGCATTCTGCACACCCTCTGCTTGTGCTCAAGGTCGTTCTTGTTAATGGCGCTTAGCACCTCCACCTCTCTGGCCGCGTCACGTGTGTAGTCCCTCTTCAAAATCTTCATGGCTACAGCCTTGTTGGTGTGCGTGTCAATAGAGCGGTAGACGCGCGCGAAAGCACCCTTCCCAACCTCATTACCCGACCTGTACCTGCCAGCAACAAGAGAGCTGTACATTGTAAGTGTGTTTCTCGGATCTGCGATGGTGTTAAAAGGGTTGAAAAGTAACTAGATAAATGCCTACTGAAGTAGCGGATGGCGAGCAAGGTGCTCCCTTCGGAAGGGGCTGGGATCGATCATGAGCGGTACTTCCTCTGGAAGGGGAGAGCTGTGCATGCTGTGGCCTTCACTGCAAGCATTTAGCAGTTTTTTATTTTGGATGAGCCCTGCACGCCTCTTCGTCACGTGGATTAGATCAAAGAAAATAGGATTGTACTCCTCCCTAATGGGATGATGCTTTCCGAGGTAGGTCATGACCCGCGTCATGATGAGAACGGTGATCCCGTCTTTGTACTCGTAGTTTTTTCTCATCAAAATGAAGGTCGTCGAGAGTGTTTTGTGGTAGTCACCTGCCCCGAAGTAAGCACCGATAAGTTTCAGCTTGATATCTAGATTGTGTTGATCGATCCTCTCCTCATCCTCCAGGTCCTCCACATCCTCCTGGTGATACTCTGTTAACATCATGATGTCTACTGTCGCTACCGTTTTCTTTACATCAGCAAGCACCCTGTGATAACTGCTTTCCTGACTTGTACCATACCTGTAGGCCTTCGGAAGGTCCTTTTGCAGTGCGTGCATGGTCCGTCTCGTGGCGCGGTAGTTCTTTTGATGATACTGCACAAGGCACATGCCTGCCATGCTCTTCGCTGCCATCACCTCGTTGTCTGTGATACTGCGTGCCGCTTCACTGATGTACTCGCCTTCCTCCTTTTTTAGTATTTATGCAGTGAACAATGTATGCATACTATTTGCGTGGCTCTCCTTTTCCTCTCTTCCACTACCTTGGCCATGCATTCTCCGTACACTTCTGTGTACTTCTGGTATGCCGTTGTATAGTCCTGTGTTGTGCTGTCAACGTGCGAGCCATAATACCTGTGACTTCAATGCCACTCTTGCATCGATTAGCTTGCAGATAGGCAGCTCCTCTTTCAGGTGCTCCAGACAGTTTTCTCCGTAAGTGAATTGTGCGAAGCCAAACACGAACTGTGCCAGAGACTCGTCGTCCACCATGCCTGTCTGCTGCTCCAGCTGGGAGCCGTCGTGGATGGCGAGCATGGTGGGAAGGGAAGTGATGTTCAGATGTGTTGAGAGGTTGTAATTTGTGTTGCAGTCCAACGTCATCAGCTTAATCAAGGGTTTCTCGGGCTGCTTGCTGTTGACGGCGTTGACCAGCAACCGCAGATTAACGTTGTTTGCGATGCAGTCGTCGACGTGCGGTGCCCAACAAGAGAGGATCAGAGGGACAGACTCCTCCTCCACGAGAGTGTTGTAGTTGTCCTCAGTGACCTCAGGGTGGTTGATGTTCGAGATGCCCGCCTCCTTTGCGTCCTGCACAGACGTTTGTTGTTCGCTTTCCTCGAAACGTTCCATTGCTTCATCGAAGGCTTCCGGTGCAACTTCCTGCGCCTCAGATATGATGACCGTACGCTTCTTGCCGATCAGCGTCTCACGTCTCTTCAACGTGTTCTGAGCGTCGGCTGCCTTGCTTTCCTCTTCAGCCGGGGGTTGTGCCTCCCATGGGTCAGGCATTGTGGATTTCGATTTGAAGTCCACATTGTTGGTGTTAAGGGCGGTTTCTAACTGGCTTCGTATCTCCTTGTCCTTTTGGCGCTTTGCCT
This sequence comes from Diplonema japonicum, assembly GCA_964019335.1. NCBI lineage: Eukaryota > Euglenozoa > Diplonemea > Diplonemida > Diplonemidae > Diplonema > Diplonema japonicum. Next base: position 617,329 of record OZ025673.1, read on the forward strand.
CATAGTACTCCTCGCTGCCTTTCGGTGGGCTGAGGACGGGTTCGTCTTTCGACTCCAGCTGCCTCTTCTTTTCACTCACCGTCCATTGATCATCCTTCGCAGTCGCCCACCCTTTGTCACTCGCACCTGTGCAGTACGCCCGACTGAGCTGGTTGCATATCTTCCGCATCTCTACTGCAGCTACCTATATACTGTGGCTGCCAGCAGGCTGGTAACGAAAGGGGAAGGGTTGGAGCGCAGGGGGGAGGCGAAAGCAAAAAGAAATAAAATAAAATAAAATAAACTAAAGAAAGATAAAAAAAAGGAGGGGGGAAAAAAGAGAAAAAGAGAAAAGGTAAAGGAGGGGGGGGGGGGGGGGTAATGAGAAGAACAGGTTACTTTCAGAGGGGAAAGGGGGAGGGGAACAAACATCACTCAATTTCTTTTTCCTCACTCTTGCTAAACACTAACCCCTGTATCCCTCTTTTATTATGAGGGAACAGCACATGTCTTTCCTTGCCAAGGTGTGGAAGGAGGGACACAGAGGTAAACGCGTTAAGAAAGAGTGGGTTATTTTTTCTTTTTTTAATCCCGTTACTGTCCGATTATAACGTTGTTGATGGGGATGAAGATGAGCTTCACAATGAAGCCAATGAAACCGATCTGTTTTAAAAAAAAAGTTTTTTTTGAAAACACATTTTGTAGCATACCATCGTAAAACCGACCGCAGTGGCCATCCCCACCTTTGTGAACTCCTCGAAAGTAGGCTTGTTGCACTTGTTAATGAAGTACTTGGAGTCCGAGAAGAAGCCGGTCAGGGGCTTAATAATCTCAGCGTTAATGAGGTCAGCCATTTTTTTTTTTTTTCTTAAAACCTTTTATAAAAATAAAATTCAATAGTACAGGTAAGCAAATCTACAAAAAAAAAAAAAAAAATGATTCTAGTCAGTACTTACAAAAGGAGATGTGTGGATTGGGTTCTTGAACACATGGAACCCTTTCGAGTAAGATTGTTCTTCTTCTGCTACTGCCATGTTGGTGCGAGACACACACTGCACGTGGGCATTCGGCGAGAACTGTATGGTATTATTTTACCTCCCCCTTTTTTTTCCTATCACACCTGTATCTCCCGTGTGTCGTGCGATAGGATGCACAACCCGATACGTGTGATTGCATCCCTGTCAAGAAGGGCGGTTTTTTTATCCTTGTGCACAGCATCTGAAGACACTTCGGTGTTGAAGTGCAGCTTGCGCAGATCACGTGCAGGGCCGTGGAGGAAGTAAGATGACGGGACAGCAGGCACTTCCACTGGAGTGACCGGTGCCTCAAAAGACACACAAGAACTATGGATACCAGTCATGGCGAAGTCGGATTCCTTGCTCTTGTGAACTGCCATCAAGTGAGTGGACGCAAGGTGCAGGTTGAGGTCTTCGTGAAGGGCAGTTGAGAGGTCACTGCCACTGCCTTCATGCGTGACACCAAGGGTGAGGGTCCTCCTCCCGTCCTCAGCCACCTCTGAGGTGCACAGCATCACCTCATTCCCCGATAACACGTTTTCTGCCATACGCATAAACGCCTTGAGCTCTTCTCCATCATACCCAAGAACCGCGAAGCGGCCTTCTCTCATCGTCCCCACGTCCTCTTGCATCTCCACTCCCACAGGCATCACGTATGTACGGTAACACCACCCCATTCCGAACGTCGCCCCGATAACGGCCGTTGTTGCCCCCGCCCAGAACTCATTCCTATAACTCCACCTTGTTAACGTTTTCTTTAACCTCTGCATGTTGTGACATGGGGCTGTGTGGTGGTGGTGGGAGAGAGTTTACCAATTAATTAAAAGGGAAAATAAAGGGGAAAGTGGGAAGAAAGAAAGAAAATATAATGGGGGTGGGTAAGAATAAAAAGGAGGGGGGAGGGTGAAGGGAAGGGAAGGGGAGGGGGGGAGCAGCATTGTACAAAGATCTTTTTAAGGGGTGGGCCAGCCTCCTCATCAGCCTCCTAAAAGATCTCGAACTACGCTGGAAGAAGAACAGGGGGGAGCAAAATAGGATAATCACAGAAACCGGAAGAAAAAAAAAAAGAAAAAGAAAAAGGAAAACACGGAATATGTGAGATTTTTTTTTCTCCTCCTCGAGGGGACGAATTGAAAAAGGAAAGAAAATAGCGCTTAGCTTCGAAGGCGGTTTTTGGGTTTTTTTCTTCTTTTTTTTTTTATTCTCGTTATTTTCTTCTCGGAGGGCAAAAGCCCTTGTCTTGTGTATGTCTTTTTTTCTTTTTTATTCTCTTACTTCTTTTCTTCTTCTTGTCAGTTTAGGGTGGAGTTACCCGACCCTTGGATGGGAAAATGAAACAGGATGTTAAAAGGAAGAGAAGGTTTTTCGGATACATTAACCTGCAAGAGTACCTGAAGGGAGGGGGGAAAGAGGGGGGTGCATAAAATACCAGGCTGGTGTCCCTCTCTCCACCTTCCTTAATCCATTCTCGTTGGATGAATGAGCTTCAAAAAAATGAAAAGATGATGCGGGTGTCAGGAACAACCCACCAAAAAAGAAAAATGGGAGGGGGAGGGGGAAATTAGGGGGGTAAAAAATCTACTCCTTCGTACTTTCCTGATCAAGTCATGCCGCCCTTTTTTCTTTTTCCTTTCTTTGCTAAATGGGGTAAACAACCCCATAGGGGGGGGAATTGCTGCACAGTCCCTACCCAGGTTCTTTCTTTTTTTTCCCCCCTTCTCCTTGCTGTTTCCACACGCTTCTTCTCTTCCCGAGTGACGCAGGACAGGCAGCAAAAGCCCCCCTCTCTCCATTGTTCGCCAACCTTCTAGGCAGCAACAAGTAATATTCATTGCTGCCCAGGGCAGAGAGGAGGAAACAAAAAAAGGGAACGGAAAAAAAAAAAAAAAAAAAACGAAAAAAAAGCAAAATAACAGGGTTTGCGCACAAAAGGTTAGGAAGAAGCCAAAAACCCTCCCCCTTTTCTTCAGGCGTCCTGCCACATACCGCAGGTACCCTTAAATGTCTCTTTTTTTCTTTTTTTTTTCTTTTCTTCTTTTTTTTCTCTGCTCTTTAAAAAATAGCATTCGTGTGTATTATCTATGTACAGGAGTGTCTTGCCCATTGCCCTTTAGCTGAGACGCATTCTAGATATTTCCTGTGCGTTCTCCTCGTCCTCTTCCATGTCCAGCATGCGTTTCAAAGCGGGCTTGCGGGTGAACTGGGCAGCCTTCGGTTCCTGTGGTTTCGTTGTTGTTGAATGAGTGCATACATCGCTGTCTCTGCTGCGCTTCTGGTTCATAACATTGGAGGCTGCCAGGACTGGGAGAGGTGTCGAGGTCCCTACTGGTGTGTCTGTCACCTGGTCCACAAGGCCATGTGACATGTCCTCCAACTTTTGCAGCACAAGCGGCACGCTGGTGTACCCATTGTAGTGGCTCGACGTCACGAATTTCTTCAGCTCTATCGCGAACTCTTCCAGCTCCCGCTCTTTCTCCATTTTCTGTTGCTTGCACCTCGCCCTCAGCCTCTCTAGCTCCACCCGCAGGTCTTCTTCCCTTGACCTGTTGTCCTCGATCACCGCCTCTAGCCGCTTCTTCCACATCTCGTCCAACGCCTCGAGCTGGTTCTTGTGGTGGTCGTGTTGCTTGAGGTGCTCCTCGCTCATTAGCATCTCGTACATCTTGATGTGACCTGTGACCTGTGTGGGTTAAAAGAACATGCATTGCCCAAACTGATTACTCGCCCCCCTGAAGGGTGCTATCGTTTCTCCATGTGAGGTACGCGCCGTACGGCGTGTCCACAGGCTCCGACGTCTTCCCACATTGCGGAATGTTCAGAAACGCCATACTGTGCAGTGTGCAGTGTGTGGCCTGCGGCCTGTGTCTGTCTGTGCATACTTGAAGCCCTTCTTGATCTCTCTGCAGCTGGGGTCCCCACACGAAGCGTTCCTCTCCACATCGTAGACAGCCGTCTCCACGTTGCTCCAGTCCACATACGGCATGTTGGCGGTGATGCTGTCCTCAAGCACCCGCCACTGCACGGGGCTGTCGGCAGGGATGAATAGTGTGTCTCCCGCTCGCAGCGTGATCTTCGTGGGGTACGCCCTGTGTGTGGTCTGCAGTTGCTTTGTGGCATACATGATTGCGCTGGGGAATGCCTCCCAGTCCGGCTCAATAGCGTTCAAGGCGTAGGTGTTACTGCCCTCGTCGAAGAGCGCAGGCGCGTAGTCGGGGTGGAAGACGTACCATTCCTGCACCCCTGACACCACGTGCACCCACATATGCTGTGAGAAGGAGTTGCTGTACAAGCTCGACTGACATCCTCGAGGAGCTATTTGTACCTCCGGACATCCATTGATCTAGATTGTGTTGTGTTGTGTGTTGTTGTGTGTCCGGCAAGATGACATACGATATACAATTCGTCACCCATCCACAAAGCAGGCAGGGCCGCCCTGGGATCCTTCTGTTCTAACTCTTCTCTGTTCTCTACTTGCGCATCTCGCAGTGCTTTGTTCTGAAAAGCGAACTGTAGTAGATCCTGCGCGAAATATTTAGGAATGATAAAGTCCTCAAGCAACCACGGGGCCACCGCAGGCACTTTGAACTCTGCGAAGTACAGCATTGCGTCTGCTGCGTTTGTGTAACTGGACCGCGTTGCGTAGTTTTGTATGAAATTAGAAATGTCGGTAGTCTGGGCCACATGGAGGCCTCGGGGGGCTGTGGGTGCAGGCTCGATGAGGGACACGGGCTCTGTGAGATGGCCGCCCCAGAAGTCCAGGGTGCCCCACTGAGGAGGGCAGGGCTTGAGGTTTTGTATAACACAACATTTAGATATTTTTGCATAGTTTTCAAAGAAGTCGTCGTAGCTCAGTGTCGCACCGTCAAGCACAGAGGTCTCAAGGAACTCCCATCCTCTTGCAGCGTCGTCAAACCCAGCAGACATCCGTGCGCACTGCCCTGTGAACTGTTGCAGTGCCTGCAGTCTCTCTTGATAGTAATGAGCCGCCGTCTTCCAATACTCCACCTCGGGTACGCCCTCCCTGCACCCCCTTCTTCCGAGCTGCGCCCATTGCGCATGCCTCGCAACCCGTCTCATCCCTTCCTGGAGTTGAATGTTATAGGTTTTGGAAATCTCTTATTTGTGTGCTCCTCCACTGAGGTGGTCAGTGCCGTGGGTTTGTTGATGGGTGCAGAGCATCCCGAAATGATATTACATTCCACTGGACGTGGAATGAGCAACAGAGGCCCACCTTCCTCCTGTCAGTCAACTCGATGCGAACAGAGCAAAAAAATACCAGGGAAAATGATGACCACCCTACCCCCCTTTGGGGGGAAATTAAGAGATATACAGTATTCAAAAAAAGGGCTCGAATATTGTCAGAAGACAATAATAAACAGTAAGAGTGTGAAGCACAGCTGCAGGGGTGCCGTCCAAGCACAAGATGCGTCAACAGGCACGACGGATGAGACCTCCGGGGTGCCGTAGGGCCCAGGTGTAATTGGGGGTGCCTGAGTTGGGGGGCTCCAAGGAGTGAGTGTGTGTGTCACGGGTGCAGGTGTTGCTTGCAGGGGGGTCACTGTAACATTGCTTGGGAACCATCCTACATCTTCCTGAAGCGGGTTGGTAGGGTCTGTCAGTGCTTGCTCCAGTGCCGATGCAGTGCTGGAAACAAAGGAGTCGGCTTGCGTGTGAGTCAGCAATGGTCCTTGTGCACTTGGTAGCACTTGGAATCCAACCTCGATACCGCTGACGAGGCTTTGCGCTTGGGCCTGCGAACGGCGCTGCAACACAGCTGCGCCCCTGGAGGCACTGATCAACATCTGGGCGACACTGCTGATCTGATCGCATGTTCCTTTCACGCCATTGGTCACGTCGCACACCCATACCACGATCACGGTATCCTGTTTGTATCCCATGGCGGAAGACAGTATCGCAGTGAAACTCTGTGCGTCAAAAGAGGCACGGCTGCTGTTAAGATTGAGCGAGATCAGTGGTGGGGTGTACTTAACTAAGGTAGGAGGCGGTGGGGTCGAGCGACCGCTGATGACGTCAAAAGGACCCACAACGTGCTCGAGTGGTGGGTCACGCACGGTGAAAGTGACAGTGTTCCCTTGCCCTGGTCCTGTGAAGAAGAACTCAAAGCCCACTGCACCGTTCACAACTTGTTTCTGTAAAATGGTATTCGTTCTGAGCATTGCTTGCCCTGCCACCGCAGCGTGGACAGTAGTACTAGAGTCGCCCTGCACAACGTCGCCAAGATGGTCGACAAGCACAACGCCCACCGACATGGCGTAGTGCGACAGGACAGTGAGGTTTGAGGCACTGACTGCGATGCCTGTTATCGTCTGGAAGCGTACCGAGCTTCGTGCAGGTAGCAGTCCTGTGCTACTCGCCTCAAAGGCGGCCACGCCCTGCCCCCCTACCCACGTCATGTTGTACAGCACTTGCGTGCTACTGGTCACAACACTGAAGGATCTTGGGCTGTGCAAGCGAATACTGCTGGTGCCCCCACCCATAGTTATCCTCCGCTGGCCTTGAGGACCTGAAGGGATGTTGCCCACTGAATCCACAATTGTCACGTACAGTTGGAAGGGCCGCCCCACCACCCAGTAGGCGGGTACACGGCCGGTGAATCTCAGTGCCGTGCCCTCTGTTACTACTTGGATTACCTCACTAGAGGCGACAGCAGGTGCTACATTTGGGAGGCCGAAGTCCGCAATGACTTGTATTCTGAGAAACGTGCCATTCGTGGGCATGGAGAACATCAGCTGGAAGACGTACTCACCGTTGATGACAGTCACCTGCGGCGTCCTCTTGGCGTAGGTGCTGGGGGCAAGCGGGTTCACAAGAGTAGCAGTATTTGTATTGAGTAACATCATGTCGTAGGGCCCTGTCATAATCTCGACGGAGACCTTAGTAGCAACGTCGCCCCCTACTACCTTGCCGTAGTCGTCGACCACCCTCACGTGAAGCGGGTACGCGACCCCGCTCAGCAGCACAGGTGTGGTCTCTGACGTGATGTTGCTCAGGAACTCAATATCGATAAGGTTTTGCACAGCCACCGTGAACACTTGGCTCCCAGACGTATCGTTCCAAACAGGTAATGTCTCTGCCATGAGTTTCAACTGGCAAACGCCAACACCCGAAAACAGCAAGCTGAACGTTGCACCCCCATCCTGCAGTGTTTGGTTGTTAGTCGTGACAGTGCCTGAGGTGCAAGACACTTGTACAATGCCTACCCATCCAACGGGGCCGACGGCCAACCTGCCTTCGTCGTCGTACGCTTGAAGCCTTACAACCAAGGGCCGGCCCTGTACCGCGTGGGTTGGCGGGGTCTTTTCAGCAAAGCTAAGTACAGATGCAGTCACGTTGCTCAAATTTGCTATGAGCTCTGTAGGTTCGTAATCTTGTAACAAAAACGTGAATGTGCACTTTGGTGTCGAACTTGTGCTTGCTGCAATACCACGCGCTGTCACGGCGAATTTCAGAAACCCGTTGGTCAGCTGTTGCCGTGTTCCTCCTGCTACGCTGATATTTGTGGAGTTGCATGCTGCTGCAATCTCAACCCAACCAGAACCTCCTGTAGCAATCCACCCGCCGCGGTCAACGAGGCCTACCCATATCTCAAACACATTACCTTCGTACAGAATTGCCCCCGTGGCGTTCAGCACTGTGAAGTTCTCGGGTGTAGTGACAACTGAAATGATGGGCGGCGTCGGCATGGCTTGCTGCGGGTTGAGCTTTGATGTGACGTCCCTTGTACTAGGGTAGATGAAGAAGTGCACGTAGCTAGCAAAAGTGGGTTCTGTGAACGTAGTAACAAATTCGGGTGATTCGCCTTCTGTTAAGGGCACTCTGTCTACTCCGCTAAACAACATGTTGCCACCCATCCCCAGCTGCGGCAGAAGGGGTGCAGCTAACTTGTCAGCATAAGGTGACAACAGTAAGTTGCCAAAGGCGTTCATGGAATAGTCTCTGTTTCCCTCCTCGTCCACGGCACGCAGCTTGAAAGAAATGGGCTTTCCCAAGGTAACTATGCCACTCGTTGGCTCCATCGAAACAACCTGCAGCCCTACGGCAGGCGTGTACACCGCGATGGACAAATGTTTCCCGTTCACATTTATGTCACAACTATAGCAACTGCTCGTGAATTCTAGTCGCCACACTAAAGCACCTTCCACCCACTCATTCTCCGATAGGGTTTTGCCGCCGTTTGTGTGCATCAGCGTTCCGCCATCACCGTTTCCACCAATGTTTGACCTGACAAGGACACTGATCCCTGGGACAGCTTCATAATCCCTGTCGCCTAGCACGTTCACAACAATCTCGACAAGCGCAAAGGGTGCCCGTCTCCAAATCGAAGGAGCAAGCGCCGTCGTGATACGCTGTGTCCCTACTGCCTTCACGGTGATGGCGATGTTGTCAGGAGTGACATGCGGCGTGTTTGTGCGCAAATGGAACGAAGTATTTAGATGAGGGTTCACGACTAAGATAGAACAAGCCGTACACGGTCGTGAGAACTTGAAAGATATTACGGCAGCGCCACCTCGTAGTTGTACAGGCAATCCTTGTGGGTACTCCTGCCCGCCTGGGGTTGCAAGGTGCCCTCCATTACCAAGCCAGAGAGTGCTAGGGTTAGGAGGGCTGGCCAGGTCGTTAAATAAGTAAAGTGTGGGTGACGAGGTCACACATGTGAACGGGACACCATTACTATACGCAACGGCGCGTAACTCTACTACAAAGACTTCTTCGGTGGTTACGTTGTGGGGGACGCGTGTCTGGGGACCGATGATGATGTCAGTGTACGGCACGTGTATAACGTTGATAGGGTCGAGAGTCCGGGTCCGCTCACTTGCAGGCAGGCTGGGACATGTAGAGCATGGTGTGTACATGATGTGAACGATGCATGCCTCACAACTAGAACCAAATTTCAGCCATATAGTGGTGTTGCCATTGATCACATTGCCACCTGTCTGCGTGAGAGGCAGACCGGAGCCGCACCCTTTCGAAGGGAGCAGCGTAGCTGTTACTTCGCCGCTTGCAGTTGTGGCAATAGTGTTGTTGACAGTTTTCACTTGCACTGTAAGAGGAAAAGAAACACCAGGCACGACACTGCCCTTCATGTATGCATAGGGAGGGAAAACACCATCCTTTAGATACCCCTTTTCCGTTGACTGGAGCTTGTACCCGAGCCAGTCAGGGACGAATACCGCGGCGGTTAGGACTTCAAGCTTGATGCCTACAGTTCCTACCTTCCATGCAACGTTGCTACTGACCCAGTGCAAGCTGGTGCCTTCTACTGTCGCGACGAGTGAACCATTCAGATTCCCGTTGGTGCCAGCAACAACGAAAGAAGCGTTTGGCGAGACTTCGTTGTTGAGCCTGACTTTGATGTGCTCCAATACTGTGTGGCTTTGCATGTGCCGATGCACTTTGGTGCCCGTTGGAGAGTCGCAAGTCAGACACGTCAATGTCTGTGAGAGGTGCACTGGCAGGCTAACCTTCAGCGACACGTCTACGGGTGCGGTGTAGGCGATGGTGTTGCCATCTGTAAGGACGAAGAGGGGCCGCATCCACACAGCGCTGTCAGAAGGTGCCTCGCCACCAAATGTCTCTAATGCAGTGGGCACGGTCTTAGACCACTCAACAAGGCCCGTGGGGACAGGCAGTACAGTGATCAAAATATCTAGGCTCGCGAGGTTGACATTTGTTGTGTCTTTCAACGTGAGAAGGCACTGCAGGCACGGCGTTGGAAAGGTGACAGTGAGCTGGCCCTTTGCATTCTGCAACTGTATCCCAGAAGCCCTCACCACGAGAGGGTCAGTAACATAAGACCCACCAGTGCCATCCAGCAAGTCGTCCCCAAGGAGCTTCTTCACGCTTATTTGTATCTTTGCGGATGCCTCGGAACTATTCGGGTAACTAGGGACCATGTAGTCGTCCACAGACACAATTGGAAATACCAGAGCCATGTCCCGAGGTGCCATGAACCACACCCTCCCTTCTGTCAGTTGTGTGCTGGATGTTACAACACGCTCTAGGGAACCGTTACCGTTGGAATAGTACGGGTCTTGAGAAAGCACTAGCTTTGTAGCCTGCGGTGTAGTGGTCACATCAATGGAGGGAGTGACCCATGTACTTCTTGAAGGGTCGGCTGTCCACCACCCGTCGCGGTAGTTTGCACGGAACCGGATGGAACAGCCCTTGCAGTCAGTGATGAACTTAACCCACAGGACCACCGTCGAGCTGTGCATACGCTGCGACCTCCCGCCTTTGATGACAAATGATGCGGCGCCCGACTCTTGTGTTGCCATCACCCATTCGCGCACCCACCCTGTCGCCGCATTGTTCATATCAAGCACTGTAAGTGTGATACTGAACCACGCCTGTGCCGTCACTGTAGAACTCTGGATGTTAACAGTGCCGCTGAGCTTGTAGGCATTGTCCGTCACACGCAACAGATCAGTCTCGTAGAGGAACAAGCCTGACGTCGAGACAAAGTTAATCTTGCATGCTGGAATACTTGTGTTCAAGCATGGTGCACTGAGCCTGAGATCTGAGAATGTAACAACACCTAGGTGCATCATGGCTGACAGCTGGACGCCTTTTCGTTTTGCACTGTCCACGACACTCACCCCGTTCTCGTTTTGCAGTCCGTCGCCACCCGCAATGAGGGGCCACACTCGTGACAGATGCCACTCGTCCTTTTCGTTGTTTTCGTTAACGGCCTGGAATTCAAAAGGGCCAAGAGGGGTATCGGGTGTTGCCACTAGCGAAGGGGCTGAGGTAAGTACCAGCTTGACAGCCATGGCGCGCACTGGTGTCGTGACGGAAGCTGAGGCGCCGTCTGCGTCGAAGACGAGAACGCACGGATTGCTCTTGTAGCACGCAGCGTTGACAACTAAAGTCACGAGGTAATGCCCTTCTGCAGATACTGTTTGTGAGAGCACAGTGTGTGGTGTAGCCCCTGTGCTCGATGCGATCGACACTAGAACATTCTTTTTGTTAACACCACTCACAGGCGCGTGTCTGCCACTTGCGTCAAGGGGCTTCAGTTCAATAACGTAGGTAGCCTTCTGCATTAAATAGTACCCAGATTCTGCCGTGCTTTCATTGAGCACGCCAGCTCGCATTTTCCAGCCTACCAGAGGCTGAGGCCAACCAGCAGCCTGCCAGGACGGCGGCAACGGAAACATGTTAAGCGGAGTCACACTGACCACCATCAGCATCACGGGGATAATGGGACTGATCTGCAAGGAAGCGATGAGGAATGGCAGCGAACTGGACGTAATGTTCATAACCAATGTAACAGGTTTTGTGAAGGAGGCCTTTGGAACAAGCCCTAGTTGCAAGTCGGCTTTGCTGTTACTTTCCAAACTTGTCTGAAACACGAAGTTGCCACCGGAAGCCAGTTTGGTAGTGCTTGTCAGGAGGGAAGCACTGGCAAAAGCATCACCTCCCTTAACTGCTAGTATCCGCAGGGGGGTCCCGCTGGCTCCGAAGGCTCGTGTACCGACCTCTGTAAGAGCTGTTATTTCAAAAGAAAGTCGAGCCTGATGCTCCAGGTGCCAAGGGTTGAGGGGTGTCGCTCCGTCTAAGAACAAGGAAGCTGCGTCAAGTGTTGGGCAGGATAGCTGCACAGCAAGAGGTGACACGGCATCGAAAATGGCAGGAACAGTGCCTACCCCAGAGTTCATCAAGAGATTTGCGCTGAGGATACAATTCTCACATTCACCCAGCCATTGCACAGTCAAGGTTGCCAGGCCCGTCTCGTCGGTGCTGACGATGGTGTTGTTTGCGGCCCAGTTGTACCGTGCTGCGTCGATCGCAGAATCGCACTGCCATGATAAAGCTTGTGAACCCAAGCCGTTGCAAACCCGAGGTGTGCCCGCACCACACAAGCCATTGGGACCCATGTCGTAGAAAGCAATCAAACGTCTTCCAGGAACTAACACCCCTCCAGTACCTACGGCCTGCACCGTTACAGTGAATTTGTTTCCGACAATAACGCTGCTTGGCGGCTCATTTACCCAGTGCAGGGCTTGCGGTGTTGTTGTTGCAAGATACGGCTCTGAATCAAAGTTGGGTACTACCACCCAAGTACAGCAAGGGACTCTTGTCATCCGCCCTGCGCTGTCTATCATTGATGCTTTCCGGTAGCAAACCTTGAAGGAGGTATTCCCTTGCGAAGGTGGCCAGTCGACGAGTGTTATAGTCGAGATGCTGTCTAGGAACTCTATCTGCTCTGAGTTCTTGCTGAGGTTCAGTGTAGCCGAGCCGTTGGCACCCTGTGAGGCAGTAGTAATGTCCTGACAGTGTTTGTGCGCAGCTATTATCCGCACACCGTCAGCAGTGGACAGAGAGGGCGAGGAAGTGGTATTCACATAATAGTCTTGAATACCAATAGCACCGCTGCTTTCAGAGAAATAGAGGAGGGGTGCAACAACTGTGAGTTCATCATTTGCAGCAACAGTGTTGTAGGGCGCCGTTGAGGAGAGGGTTGTAATAGGCACAACAACCCATGTGGGGGCTGGAATGCTCCCCCACAAGTAACATGCCGCGTACTTACCAGCTTTCTGAGGAAAAGCCATTGTAGGTGCCACCCACCCGCTGCCAATTGTGAAAGATGACGTTTCTGTCAAGGGGACCGCAGCAGCACGACAGTCTTCGCCCGTGGGGACCCACCCAGAAGCTGTCTGGATCTGTGTCATAATGAGTTTGAATTGATCATTGGCTGGGTCGAAGCCTGTGCCTAGGACCTTTAACAGAGAGGCTTCGGAGCCTACGACTGATGTCTCCAACCCACCAACCACTGCATAGGTACCGTTTATGAGCCCTTCCGACGAGAACAACGACGAACCCATGTCGATACCCGTGATTCCAACCCTTGTAGTGCTAATGAGACCTGTGGCACCTGCTGTCTGAGTACCTGGGGCCAATCCTACAGCTGTGATGCGTGTGGCATTCGTTTCTTCTACCAACTCGAACCAGTTCCCATTCCCAGAGAGGAAGTAGCAAACGCGGTACGACCCGCCAGCGCTGGGAATGACAGTTGTCACCTTCGAAGTGGCAACGCCCTTGGTGTCGTCAGGTCCTATGTTTACAATTCCCTTCACGTCATTTGCAGCCGCAGATGGTGACTGGTGATAGCTGTTCTCACTCCTGCAGTACTGCGTGGACGGGATTAGCTTAAACATGTCTCTTCCGGGTCTTGTGTCAAACATGGCCTTCGAAATGAACCTAAAGTGTGCAAGACCCCTTGTTACGACACTGGTGTCAAGGGTGTACTTGATGCCCGACGGCTTCACCAGCAGGTTGTCTTGTAGTTTGACCCAATTATTTCTTCCTGACGCGAGGTACTGTCTGATGCACAGCCTCACATCAATGGGCGTGTCCGTGTTGGGTAGTGTGAATGACACCACAGCATGGGTCTGCCCCGAAAGATCGTTCTTGCTTGTGTCGGTTGGGTGCGTGAAATCAGCTGTCTTTGCATTTTGCAGAGCAGTGTAGTGGCACTCTTGGTTGGCGAGTATCAGCTTTGCCTCATCCTTCCCATTCCCCAAATCAAACTTGACCATTCCCGTTGTACTCACCTGGAAGTCGTACCACGTGCCCCCCGACAACGACAGTTCTTGTATCTGTAAGCTGATGCCGTGCGGTGGCTCAAGATAGATTTGCTTGTCGAAGCGTATCCAATTCTTCCCGTACTGTTGATAACACAACCACAGAGCAACATCTGCGTTTGGCAATGTCGCAAACTGATACCCATCGAAGGCATCTTGGTTAGGACGCTCTGTGTTGTACCCGATGAAGTCTTCCACCCATTCGAAGTAGCAAGAGGAGTATGTGCTCGATGATGTTGCCGTACACTTCGCAGCGTTCACAGCTGCCACCACACCCTGGTCCAGCAGCGAAGACCTGTCGCACCCGAAGAACATGGTGTGATTTGACACTAACTTCAGAGTGTCCCGCCCGTTCAGCTCTCGAGAAAGCGACCAGGCGGATGTTGTAGCATCCACAACGTGCGCTTGGAAGGAGAACATCCCGAAAGTGCCTATCCTGGTGTCTTGTATCTCGTAGTCAAGGCCAGGTGCCATGTTTGGTGTGAGATACAGCGTCCCGTCGCTGTTGTATAAAGCCTGCCAGTTCCGCCCGCTCTTCTTGAAGCACACGACATAAGATGACCCGTAGCTAGGGATGAATATCCAGGCCGCAACTGTGTATCGCAGCACCAAATCACTGCTGAATCTGCCCTGCGTGAGTTCTTCGTTAGGACCCACTTCGTTGTTACCCACGTCGTTGACGAAGGCAGAGGGGGTGAAGGTGCCAGCTGCTAGCGTCGTGGCGTCAGGGAGGCAGCCCGTTCCCGAAGGTGCCACGATGACGGCCACTGTCCTAGGGTCGTTCTTGTCATAGGGCTGAGTTATCATGGGGAAGTCTGTGGAGACTATGTTCACGGCTCCCCAAGTGGTCGCACGAGTGTCGTTGATGTTCCACGTCACGTTGTAGGGTACTAACTCTGTTTCAAGTATGCGGTCTAGAGCCACCCAGAAGCCCCCCACGGGCCTGTAGCACACAGCATATTTACCGCGAGATGGAAAATTCAAATAAAAATATCGATCACTCTGACCGTTATTGAGCGCTTGCAGTGCAGCCGTTGGGTCCCATAACCCACTATAAGAGGGCGTACCAAGCAAGTCATGGCTTTCGGTGCCAAGCTGCGTGCTCCAACACCCGTCCTGCGCTTCAATACTGTTGATGACTGTCGACTCATAGTGCACGAGGCGCACGTGGTCGCCACCAACGAGTTTCTCGTAAGACTTCGAACTAGATGTGTCGTAGGTTGTTGCTGTCGAGCCGTCCACTGTCGCACCAGACAGCTCAAGAACACCCCATGAGCCGGCGGTGACATCACTTGACGCCCAGTCTATACCCGTTGCCTTTGCAACGACTGTCAAAGTGGTCGCCGAGCTCTTGTAGCCGTTGGGAATCTTACGCCACCCACCGGGTGCTTGCCTCTTGGCAGACAAGTAAGTACTGCCACCTGTTGTATAAATGGCAGTACCCACTTCCCTATCAGACTTTGTGGAGTAGCAAACATCCCAGTCACCTTCTGCGACCTGTAGGAAGGCAAGAATGTACCACACGCCTGTTGTCGATGCACTTGTCACTGAATAGCTCCAGTCGCTACTTCTATGGGGGTTTTTTTCCGAAGTTCCACTGACGTAACCTTGTCTTGGTGCGAAGCTACCATTTGCAGCATGCATAGCGATGAGGTCATTATCGAAGGCAGCGCCATCCCACACCCCAGCAGAGCTGGCCAGCACCGTGCCGGGGTACCTCCCGTCCTCAGTTTCCGTGATACAGTCCTGCCCGCTTGGCACCAGTTTGACTTGATCGCTCTGCTTCTCATCCGTTGATGCACTCTGGTACCCCGAAGACTCAGGCGTTTTATGGATTTTTAACACGGCATGTTCCCCTGCCCGCATGGTCCCTGCCTCCCAATAGTACTCCGCGGACGAATTCAGCATGTAGAATGCCATGTCTGTATCAGGCTCCTGCCAGTGATGCCGCAGGCTGGAGTGCAGGGCTGCCCATGTGGTATTTTCAGCCAAGAGCTTCTTGATTTCATCTGTCTCACTGTTCGTCCACCAGCCAAGCTCGCTCGTGTCGTTGCTAAAGCTGCTTCGGCTCTTCCTGTAACATAGCCTGAACGGGCCATCGAAGGAATATGGTAACATGAAAGTGGCGAAGGCATCCAGCGACTGCCCGTTGGGATCGCGTGCGCATGTGGTATCGCTGTAACCACAAACAACATTACTTGCAGAGACAGAAGAATGGCCAACGGCTGGAAGCGTGCCCCCTGCCACCCCGAGATCAGTTTCGTACATCAAAACATCGGCCTCTGCCGTTGCATTGCAGTAGTTGATGCCTTTCCCTACTTGGTTGTTGACGTAGTGCTTAATCACCATCAGCCCAGCCTCATCATAACTTGTGTTCAGCCACTGCCATTTACCTTCTTGTGTAGAGAGAGCGGTCCCATCTCTCAAGGTACCCGAGACGGTAAGGCGCACTCTCACATACTGCCCTGCCGTGTAGGTGTCCAGTGTGGGGTATATCGCTGTTATATATTGAAAAGTGTCATAATCGGGCTCGAGGTACTGTTCCAAAGGTGTCGGCACTAAGAGCGAGATGTCGGGGTTGTGCGATGCGTGCACCAAGCACAGCGCGGTGGCGAGTATCATTTCATCTTCCTTGCAATATTGTAATGTGTAATAAAAAAGTAAGAAGAAAATAATTTTGAGTTTAGCAGTCGCCGCTCCTCCTCATGAACGTCTTGGGTATAGTATCAACTGCTGTGGCATCCTTGTTGTCACGTATTGAAGGGTCGGCCTTATGATGGTTTTGCAAGTATTTCATTGTTTCCGATCTACGCTTATTGGCGGCATGATGAAGGGCTGTACTTCCTTTGTTATCTGTTGCGTTGACATGGGCCCCCGCACCGATTAGAGCGTCTAGCACAGAGTGGTGTCCGTTTTGGCTACCAAAATGTAAAGGTGTTTCTCCTGCTAAGGTCTTTGCCCCAGCACTAGCACCGTGCTTTAACAACAGCTTTACGATGCTGACAAAGCCAAGATGGGAGCTGTGGTGAAGGGGTGTCCACCCCCTGTTGTCTGCAGCCTCCACGTTAATCTTCTGTGCTAGAAGCTGCTCAACGATGGCAACATCACTTTGCCGTGCAGCCAAGTGTAGAGGCGTGAGGTGATCATGGGTTTTGCAGGTTAAATTCACCTCAGGGTGTTTCAAGAGGGCTTCAAGTACACTTCTACTTCCATACATGCATGCCATGTGCACTGCCGTGTGACCTGAGAGCTCCACCGCGTTCGGGCTATAGCACTGCAGCAAGCGCTCAATAATAGCTGATTCTGCGTTAGAGTGAATGGCTAGAAAAAGCAGTGAGTTACCCCGTTCATCAGGGACCAGCTCGACGTGTCTGAGAATGTAGTCCATGAAGCGCACGTCTGTCTTCACAGCAGGCAGTGCACACGTATCATCAACAGGCCCTGGCATATGAGCACACACAATGCGCAGCAATGCGAACGACTCAATCTCGCAAACCCTGCTGAAGATCTCCGGTGTCGGCTCCACACCCGCCTTGCAGAGTAGCTCTATTGTGTGCTCACTCTGTTCGCCGTTATAATTTTGTAAGAGCTTGCTCATGTTGTCTGCGGTGATGGCAACACCTGCTTCACCTAGCTCATGCCGTGCTGATGCTTTCTCCGACACTGTAACGCTCACTTCTTCATCAGCAACAACCCCTAACGCTGCCACTACTTCGCTGTCGTCCTTGACGCTGCCCTCGTACTCAATACTGAAGTCTCCCACGTCAGTACCGCCAAGATGCCCCAGCAGCGCGTTCTTCAGGTCGCCTATGGTGTGTGTCTCGGTGATGTCGACGCCATGGCACTTCCCAGAGGAAGTCACTCTTGCGAATATCCTCATTTTCTGTGTGATAGTGAAATGTTCGAAACCAAAACATGCATCAAATAGGAATAGCATCCCAGCATACAGGGAGGAAGATAAGAGAGGTGGATGCGATAGATAGCATAGCACACAAAACATGCTATCGGAGCTACCTTCATGGTAGCTGTGTAAGGAATTTAGCACAGTTCGCAGCAAATTCTTGATTCTGCGTCGGGGAGAGGGACCGCAGGCTACGGCTAAGGACGTCGACAGCTTCGGCATCTGGGGAAGAGAGCAAGACTCTTGCATTCAGAACAGGGGCCACCACCAGGGCATTTGTGTCAGGATCCTTTCTCACCAAAGGTGGCAGGGCGAAGGTGAAGAGTGCTTGGAGGCGGAAGGCGTATGATGGGTAGGATGTCAAAAGGACCACCGTCTCCAACAGTGCGACGTGGTCAGTTGAGTTAAGACACCGTAAAAGGAGGGTCTCCATGACGCCTTCAACAATTGGGACTAAAGGAGTCAGTGAAACCAGTACAGAGCAGACAGGTGAGAGCTCTGCAGCAGACAGGTCGTGCATCGCAGATATCAGCATAGCAATCAATGTGTCCCAAAAGGTGCAGGCCTTGATGCGGTCATCGGATTTGAAAGCCATTACGGCCACCGCTCTGCTGATATGCATGTAATCCATGTGCCCATTTCGTATTGCGGGGAGCAAGACATTGAATACACCTTCGTAGAATGCACAAGATGCACCATGTGCCAAGGTTTCGAAGTAGCCTTGCACTTCTAGTGCAGTGCGCACAGCAGCCAGAGAAGCGTCTGCTTCCGGACAGTGGTTCATGCAGTCCTGCAGGACTTGTCTGTACTGCGTGGAGGCTGCTTTTAGTACCGTCACGTCACGCAGCAAGCTGCCCAGGTGTAGAAGTTCGAACGCCCTCACAACACACGTCAATCGTACACGAGTAGCCTTCAGCGTGTGTGAGCACAGCACTTCGAACACAGTCTTTCTGCTTCCGCTATGAGTGATCTGGTATGCAAGAAATGCTGCATTTCCTGTTTGAGCATCTACTGCAGAGCACATGGCTGCTAGCCATCTGTGGACATCTTCCCATGGTGCATTCTTGTTTCCCAGCTCTGCAGCGAAGAGCTGTATTTCCATAGTGGCCTGTGCGTGAATGGGTGATGAGCTCATTTTTGATTATATAATGAAATGAAGAGAGATTTCAACCGTTAAGTATGCTCTGACGCTTGTCTACACCTGCATCGCAGCACCCTTTTGAGGAAGAAGAAGAAAAAGAAGAACCAGAAAGAACCCTTTTAAACATGCTAAATTTAACTTACGTATTGTATGAAAGGTGCCAGACTGACAAAAGCTTAAATCCTTCGGTACAGCTTTTGGACGCCCAGGAATTTATCAGGCCAGGAGGCCGACATCCTTCAATTCACAGCATTTAAAACCGTGCAGGCCTAAACCTGTTGGTCTCGAGTGCGTGAGGACAACCCTCGTTTTGCAAGCTCTATGGTGGTTCCTCCAAAAAGAATAAAGAAAAAAGAGAAAAAAAAACTAAACAGTTTAATAAAAGAAAGCTAAAAGGTGTGTTAAAACAAATAAAAAGTAAATGTAAAAAAAGTTAATCAAAGTCCCAGGAAAAAAATAGAAATAAATAAGAATTTTCTTTAATCGAGGTACCAACCTTGGGGGAGGGTCCTTCTAAACCAAGTACGATATTATTGCACAAGCGCACGTGCATATCTAGATCTTCGCAGGTTGTCAAAAACGAAGAACTTTGAATGGGGAAGCCAGGGGAAAGTAAGTGGAGCTGAGTGCTTAAGTGGCAACTGGAATAGAAGGGTAAATACAGTGATTTGTAAAACGTGTGAGTAGAATAAATCAAAATCCCAAGGTCGCCTGCGGTACGTGGGAGTGCGCACAGGATTGCTTGAGCAAGGAAGGCTTAAGGGTAAAGGGGTGAGATATGGGGAATACGATCGAGAGGACGTTAAACGTTAGCGAAGCAAGAGCTTTCTTACTAGATTCATTTTATTGTCATTAGGTTTCATTCTTCTCCTGCCTTGTGCGAAGTTTGTTTACGTGTTGATGCAGCACCTGATATCGTCAATGGGCTTGTGCTCCTTGAACGTGTCCTTCTTTTCCTCCAGCAGTTCAAGTAGCTTGGGGTGCATGTCCCTTGCCTCATTCTTTATGATGTACCCCCACTTCTGGTTCCTCAAGAACCATGTGGTCACGATGTGTTTCAGCTTAATGTCAGAGGTCACGGGGTCCTTGTTCACGTTCTTTTCTGCAAAAATGTCGAAGTCAAGGCCTAAGGTCGCGAACTCGGGCCAACCACCAATGTCGTACTGTGTGTCATTCACCCAGCTGTGCTTGAAGGTCGTGAGGACCAACAGGTACCTACAGAGCTGCTTCAGGCTTGCAAAGTTCTTCTCCTTGTTGTCCGCAGTGATCTTGACATCGTCAGTGATGGGACTCACAGCAACCTTGCAGTGTCCGACCGTGGGGTGCTCGGAGGTTGCCTTGTTGATCTCTCCATCGTCGTAGAAGGTCTCCTCCTGCTGTTTGCCGTAGGGGACACCGTTCTTCACAAGCTCGTCAGACATCAGCTTGATCTCCTCCCAGAACTCGATGATCTCCTTCTCGTGCACGTTGAAGTACTCGTTGATGTGATCATCGCAGACTTTGCTGAACTCTTGCTGCAAGTCGGCAAAGTAGTGGTTCTTGTTGATGGGCTTTCTGGGAGTCCAGTCGGCCCAGTTCATGCCGCTGAAGCTCTCTCTCGCAGCAACAGCAATGGAATCAATCGTCACAGCCGAGCCAAGGGGTACGAAGGCCTTCCCGCCAGTGAGGAGACTGTCAGCACCATTGTTGATGGAGACAGTGCCGTAGGTGTGGGGGAAAAGCAAAGTGAAGATTGGGTTCCTCCTCACGTTCCTCATCAAAGGAACGATGTACTGCTCGATGTTCAAGTGCGTCCCGCCAAGGTGTGTCACAAGCTCACCAAACATGAAGTAGTTCACCCTCCAGACCCTCTTCGCCTTTTCCCAGTCACTGCCATCGGCGGGTTTGTACACTTTAGGTTCTCCAAGGCAAGCATTATGGCCCCTCGTGAATCCACCAATCCTCTCCTGGATCTCGATAGACTCAACGGTCAGCTCCTTCGTCTTCTTGTCCTGAGTGAAGAAGGCGGTGGTGTTGGGTGCCCAGTGCTTTCCATCAAGCATAATCCCGTCGTACTTGAAGTCGATGTACAGCCTCCCGTCCTTGTACTTCTTTGGGATGCAGGGATTGAATCCGTTCAGAGCGAGGTCTACGAATGCTGCATCACTCCTCGCAGAGCCGGGGTTCTTGAGTTCTTCTTCCTTGTACTTGCAGAGAGGTGGGTAGAACACCGTTGTCTGTGCTAAGACGCCAGCAGCAACTACCATCTTCTTCGTCTCCTCTTTCTGTCTGGCGTCGTGCTGCTCCTGCATGAGGGGATAGCCTGCCTCCTTGTTCACGTACAAGCGAGGGGTGTAGGACTCAGCGATGGGTGCGTACTCCCAGAACTTTATCTCAATGTCTCCAAAGTCGAAATCGCTCAACTTGACATTGTTGTGCACCTGAGGCTCGTACCCAGTCACCTCAACCTCGATGTACTGGACGCTGCCATCCTTCATGTACCTGGGGTGCCTCTCGTACACCTTGAGCTTCAGGTCAGGCGTGTCAAAGGTACCCGCAGCCTTCGGGTCGTACTTGAACTCGAACCTTCCCTCGATGTCTGTGTACAGTCCCTCCACAGTCATGGGGTCGTCCTTCCCGAAGATCCCGTCATCGTCGAACAGCCTCACGAAGATGTTGTGGATGGGCCTTGCCTCCTCGTTGTTCATCTCCTTGCTGAAGATGAGCCTGCCACGCGCTCTGTGAGTCATTTTTTTTTTTGTCTTAAAGGTGGACTTTGGTGTGCATAAACAGGCGGTACGGGTGAGAAAGGACAAAGAGAGTGTAGAGGTTGTTATCTGCTTGAGATCTGCAAGAAGAAAAAAATAAAAGAACAAAAACAAGTGAGGTCACCTTGAACACCTCCGCCAGCTGCGTCTACGCACGGTCGACCCTGCTGGGCAAGGGACCTACAGCGTGCAGGTGGTCTGTGACAATGGCAATAGTGTTCAATAAGAGATCACTCGTAAATAGTGTTAATTTCCCAAAGAAAAGAAGAATAAAAATATATAAAGGATGCCGGTGGGTGGCACCCTGCAAAGAAAGAACAGTTGGAGCCTCTCGCATGCCTTCAATCCACAGGATATCGAAAAGCGTAAGTGGTTCTCCACAACTCAAGAAGGAGCAGTTCTTAAAATGTGTAAAAAAAAATGTTGGACCTGCTTAGCGGCCAAGCGCATTGAACGGTAAATCGTTGCAAAAGGAGAAATCCAATTATAAAAGGGGAACGGGAGCACAATGCTGCAGCAAGAGTGAGTAGAAAATGAGCTATTAATTGTTACAAAGCATTGCTTTCTTTCACTAAAGACAAGGCTGTTTGGAAATGGCAACAGCAAATAAAAGAGATACTTGAGTGAAAAAAATGCTGCGCCTAAGCAATTACTATTTTTTAATATTCGGCGGTAAAATATTTTCATCACGAAATATTCCATCAGGTGCCAGGAAAATAGGACAAACATGAGAGGGAGAGAAAAGAGAACAAAAGGAGAAGATACATATCATTAACCACTTAAGCTACCGTGGAAAAGAAGGATAGTGATGTTGGGGAACGGACGTGATTTGAGGAACGTATTAAAAAATTAAAAAGTCTACCCCAACAAGTGTACTTGCCTCAAATCCCTTCCAATAAATGAGGCCAGGGACCACATGAGGATCGGGTCGCAGTAGGAATTTCAGCCTTGATGATTTGGCTTGAGGTATGAATTTAATTTAAAAGAATGCTCGAATCTGTGTTTGTTCCACTAAAATATTTATATTTTCCTCAAAACTGACCCCCGAGGTGAGGCCGTTTGGTCCGAATGGATCAGAGAATTTCCCCACACTTGTTTCTACAAAAGCAGTTGGTAGCATAAGGGATAAAGCCATATTTCATTTATAAATAAAGCCAGTGAACTCCAGTGTCGCCTTTCGAATAGTGCGGTGTAAACAAAGCTTAGGAAGCTAGGAAAAGAATGAAAAGAAGAAGAAGAAACAGTCGACCACTTACGTGTTGATGCAGCACCTGATATCGTCAATGGGCTTGTGCTCCTTGAACGTGTCCTTCTTTTCCTCCAGCAGTTCAAGTAGCTTGGGGTGCATGTCCCTTGCCTCATTCTTTATGATGTACCCCCACTTCTGGTTCCTCAAGAACCATGTGGTCACGATGTGTTTCAGCTTAATGTCAGAGGTCACGGGGTCCTTGTTCACGTTCTTTTCTGCAAAAATGTCGAAGTCAAGGCCTAAGGTCGCGAACTCGGGCCAACCACCAATGTCGTACTGTGTGTCATTCACCCAGCTGTGCTTGAAGGTCGTGAGGACCAACAGGTACCTACAGAGCTGCTTCAGGCTTGCAAAGTTCTTCTCCTTGTTGTCCGCAGTGATCTTGACATCGTCAGTGATGGGACTCACAGCAACCTTGCAGTGTCCGACCGTGGGGTGCTCGGAGGTTGCCTTGTTGATCTCTCCATCGTCGTAGAAGGTCTCCTCCTGCTGTTTGCCGTAGGGGACACCGTTCTTCACAAGCTCGTCAGACATCAGCTTGATCTCCTCCCAGAACTCGATGATCTCCTTCTCGTGCACGTTGAAGTACTCGTTGATGTGATCATCGCAGACTTTGCTGAACTCTTGCTGCAAGTCGGCAAAGTAGTGGTTCTTGTTGATGGGCTTTCTGGGAGTCCAGTCGGCCCAGTTCATGCCGCTGAAGCTCTCTCTCGCAGCAACAGCAATGGAATCAATCGTCACAGCCGAGCCAAGGGGTACGAAGGCCTTCCCGCCAGTGAGGAGACTGTCAGCACCATTGTTGATGGAGACAGTGCCGTAGGTGTGGGGGAAAAGCAAAGTGAAGATTGGGTTCCTCCTCACGTTCCTCATCAAAGGAACGATGTACTGCTCGATGTTCAAGTGCGTCCCGCCAAGGTGTGTCACAAGCTCACCAAACATGAAGTAGTTCACCCTCCAGACCCTCTTCGCCTTTTCCCAGTCACTGCCATCGGCGGGTTTGTACACTTTAGGTTCTCCAAGGCAAGCATTATGGCCCCTCGTGAATCCACCAATCCTCTCCTGGATCTCGATAGACTCAACGGTCAGCTCCTTCGTCTTCTTGTCCTGAGTGAAGAAGGCGGTGGTGTTGGGTGCCCAGTGCTTTCCATCAAGCATAATCCCGTCGTACTTGAAGTCGATGTACAGCCTCCCGTCCTTGTACTTCTTTGGGATGCAGGGATTGAATCCGTTCAGAGCGAGGTCTACGAATGCTGCATCACTCCTCGCAGAGCCGGGGTTCTTGAGTTCTTCTTCCTTGTACTTGCAGAGAGGTGGGTAGAACACCGTTGTCTGTGCTAAGACGCCAGCAGCAACTACCATCTTCTTCGTCTCCTCTTTCTGTCTGGCGTCGTGCTGCTCCTGCATGAGGGGATAGCCTGCCTCCTTGTTCACGTACAAGCGAGGGGTGTAGGACTCAGCGATGGGTGCGTACTCCCAGAACTTTATCTCAATGTCTCCAAAGTCGAAATCGCTCAACTTGACATTGTTGTGCACCTGAGGCTCGTACCCAGTCACCTCAACCTCGATGTACTGGACGCTGCCATCCTTCATGTACCTGGGGTGCCTCTCGTACACCTTGAGCTTCAGGTCAGGCGTGTCAAAGGTACCCGCAGCCTTCGGGTCGTACTTGAACTCGAACCTTCCCTCGATGTCTGTGTACAGTCCCTCCACAGTCATGGGGTCGTCCTTCCCGAAGATCCCGTCATCGTCGAACAGCCTCACGAAGATGTTGTGGATGGGCCTTGCCTCCTCGTTGTTCATCTCCTTGCTGAAGATGAGCCTGCCACGCGCTCTGTGAGTCATTTTTTCTTAGGATTAACTTGCAAAAGCACTGTGTGGTGATCAGGTAGGATGGTCAATGCGAATAAAGTGCCTGATACGGGCTTGTTAAAGAACGAAGACAGAAAAAAAAGGGGGGGATACCCTTAACACGACTACAATTAATGGATATATTGGTGGGCGTGGAGCTGGTAGCAGTGTTCTATTGATATTTCACGTTTTTTTTTTTTTTTTTTTTTTCTTTTTCTTTTTACCCCTCCATATCTCTAAAACCCTTTAAGAAAATCGTAAATGACTCTTAGGGCGCCATTGAATTGGGAATTTTCGGGACATCTTGCAAGAGTTGACCGAGAATTCTTTTAGAAAATTAT
Source organism: Diplonema japonicum (assembly GCA_964019335.1). Taxonomy (NCBI): domain Eukaryota; phylum Euglenozoa; class Diplonemea; order Diplonemida; family Diplonemidae; genus Diplonema; species Diplonema japonicum. Next base: position 642,156 of record OZ025673.1, read on the forward strand.
GACGTTTCACGAAAGCAAGGGTCCAGCACCCTTTTATTTGCATGTACTTAGGCAAATGACCAACAAAACTAACAAAAAAAAAAGGGGGTACAAAAGCAAACCGACATTCACAGATTAAAAACTTCACCGATTTGAGCTGTTGTTTTGAAGAATTGTCTCAGTCCCCTAACGGGAGGTCAATAACGGGTTTAGAGATATGAAGCTTAAATTGAACTGCCTGTCTCAAGACGACCGCGGCCGTGTGCCACGTGACTAGAGATCCAGACTTGGACAAGGTTCCACAGAGGTTGGAAACGGGGTGCTGCGAGTTCATGCACGCCAAAGTCAAGGAATGGAAATAACAGTGGACTAGGAAAATAAGGGCGTTTACGCTCCCATGATGGTGCCTGTAGGGAACTGGAAAACACAACGAAGTTTACAACTAGCATGATCACTGCGACCTGAGCCCAGTGGCACTGTGCTGCGGTAAGCCTGCGGTGCACTGCTGATATCTGTACAGGCAAGAACTACTATAACAAAAAGAAGAGTGGTGAGGTGAAAGGGAGGAAAAAAAGGGGGAGAAGGAAAAGCACGCCAACAATTTTGCTAAAAAAAGGAGTTTGCTTAAAAAAAGATGCACCAGCTGTCATGGCCACCATAGCTGCCATGACCACCATAGCTGCCATGACCACTTAGGTAACGTTTTGGGGAGGATAAATTATGAGCCTGTGCCCTGTTTGTGCCATACGAATTGACTTGCAACAGGCCAGCCAATAGATGGCTCCTATGCTGGTCGTACACCTTGGACACCGCAGGGTATACTTGTTCAGAAGAACAGATGACAGCAGATAGAGAACCAAAAGGGGAAAGGGGTAGAAGGTTTTTTCAAGATTTTCCAAACCCCCTCAGAGCAAGTCCGGATAGACTTCACGGGTTTTAGAGATAAGGATCGTTATTTATTTTTCACCCCCCCTCCTTTTGATTCTCCCCATTATTTTTTTTCTCTTTCTAGCTTAGCTCCTTTGCATGTGTTCTTCCTCGTTTCTAAGCAAGCTATAAACGCAAGTGAAAAAAAGTTTCGTTTATTTTCCGTCACATTTTCGTTTTTTTTTTTCCAAGCCAGAAAACGCAACACAAGTGCTCCTTGCGCTGTTTGCAAGATGAACCCGTCAGAAGCTCAAGTTCGGAGGCCGACTCGAAAAACCCCTGAAACGGTGCTGCAGAACATCACAGCATGCTGGGATGCCACCTCACCAAACAATAATCATCTAACTGTACGGGAGGAAAGAAGATGCGTCCTTGTCCAGGGACCATCTCGAGGGTCAGTAAAGTATTAAAAGTCTACAATCAACCAAAAAGGCTAGTTCCACAAGGCATGCTAGTTCAGCATCCTGCAGGGCCCAGCAACCTACAGCCTCAGCACCTGCAGCACATAATGTTGGGGAGGGAAGAAAGAAGATATTAAGTAGTGCAACCGCCATCTTTTTTTTTTTTTTTTTTTTTTTTAGACAGCCGAGACCGAGCTGCGGGAACGGGCGGGCTTTAGACACCCGCCTATCGCAAACTTAGGTAGAGGCTGTGCTACGTTTAACGGGCGAGCAGCAGTGTGGCAAAGCACAGCACCAGCCGCCGGGCGGCCGCCAGTAGGCTTGCCGACGGTAAAAGAACCATAGAAAAGGTTCAAAAATAAATGGAGATTCCAAACAAAGGGGAGGGAGTTATGTCAAATGAGAGCGTGTCCACTTGAAGAAAAAGAAGAGAAATAATATGTCTCAAAATTCTAAAGTGTTCCTCCAGGACAAGCTTTATACAATATTAAATGCCATCTGCGAAAGTGGTCAGAGTCTGTTGGGCTTGAGACAATCTTCAATCCTTGTAATGTAGCTTTGTTCTACTAGAATCCTGAACTGGTCATCAAAAAAGATTGTAGATTTGAACCAGTCCTGACGACTGAGTTATGCTGCTCTTGCAGGTTTCGTACTCGTGCAGTTTTCATTGGGAAGGGGCCTTTAAGCCCCTTAAACTTAGCCACATGGATTTTAAGAGATCAAAATAACGAAACCCCAACAATTTAGTCTTCAAGGTCAGTCTTCTGATGGCGGGACACTTTAGAAATCCGAGGAATAAGAAACCCTTCTTGTTGACCAAGACCGCAAGTGCAGTGATTAAGTCAACAGAAGAGATGACTACCACCCCCTACCCCTTTCCCATACCACCCACCCACAGACGCAAACAGCAAGGAAACAGAGATCTTTACTGTCGAGTCATCCGATTTGCAGTAAACACTTAACGTGTCTACGATCCCCCCCCCAAACCAAGCAACTGTTTGTTGCACCACCCAGCCCCTAAACCACCCAGCCCCCCCCAACCCAACCCTAGAACAAATTAAAGGAAGAAGCAGTGCATGAAGGCTGGCTACAAATCGTCCAAAGTAACATCGTCCATAGCTTGCATGGTACTCTGCTTAAACCTTTCGTATATCTCTTTCAAAGCAAGCATGTCGGCGCAGAACTCTTCGTCTCTGCTCTGTGTGTTCGTGAACTCTGGGCCGTACTTCTTCACCGCTAAATCGGTGAGGAGGTTCAGTTGCCTATTCAAGAGCTCCACTGTGGAGTCAACCCCTCGCATGGTGTAGTCTACAGGCGAGTTCCGCTTGAAGTAAACCATAGTGGCAGCATCCGACGCGAGGACTTCCGTGTCCACGGCTGCGTCGTTGCTGTCGTTTGTTATCAGTCTGAGGAGCTTCACGTAGCCTTGCGATTGGACTGCGCTATTGAGGAGCATGCGGCGGAGCAGTTGCGACATCCCGGGTGCCGTGTGCCCATTAATAAGCATGCGCTGCGCGCACACGTAGTACATGTCGTCGATCATCTGTTTCGTGGTCTTGCCATATAGTACGATTTTCATGATGCTCCCGGAAACGAACTTGTCGAGTTTGAAAGTCTGCGTCTCCTCCTCCGCAACTTCGAAGATTTGGCTCTGGTAGTGATAGTCCGCCGAGTGAATAAAGTCGAGCGTGTCCTTCTCGCTCCCGTGCCGTTTGCCCGGACCAAAGCCTACTCTGTCTGTTCCCACACCAAGCTTGCTTAGCGCGTCCATCGCACCAGAGTTGGGGTGCCCAATGAGGATTTGCAGACCCTTGCAGTAGTAAATCGGGGCTTGCTCCTGGTAGTCAGCTTGGTAAAAGGTAAGCTTGATGTGGTCCACGATTGACAAGTGACCAGACAAAAGGTAGCAAAGGGTCTCCTCCGAAGTTTCTGAATCGCATCCTGTACTGGACCAAAAGGAGGTGTACTTGGCGTTTGTTGTTTCGTGTATTGTTTGGTTCATAGCATCTGTACTTGAGGCACCCAGTGCTGCGCTCAAAACACTTTCCTTTTTCGTTTTCTTGAGCAGAGTAAGCTCTCGGGTCAGCGAGTAGTAGTCGATCCATTCAGAACTGCTGTCCACGCCCTCCAACACCCGTGCGGCGAATTTTTTCCAGATAGCCTTCTGTTTTGAGACGGCATTCAGCTCTTTGCCAACTTGCAGTGTGCACAGTAAATCCCGTGGTTCCAGATAGTCTAGGCAGAGTTGCCATGCCATCAATGAGAGCTGCTCATCTTTTTGAATCATTTTACTGATAGTTATGTGATAAAGTATTAAGTAACTTACAAGACAAGGCATGGGATAGTCCAATCAACAAACCAGGGCCGGTCGCACCGGCTCCTCTGGTATTTGTTTTACTTGGTACTAAAGGGAGAAACTAGAGAAAGGAACTGCAAGATATTAAGAATGTTTTAAGGTAAGTAGGGTAGTATTATAGCACAAAATAAAAAAGTTATTTTAAAGAGCAGCTGTAGACCTGCGAGACTGGTATGCAGCATATGCTCCATATCCACTTGGTAGCTGCTTGCAGAGGCTAAGAATTCGCATCGCTGGGAATACCCGGCATGCCTACAAGTATTGTCCGTATAAGAGTTACGTTATCTATTCTCCACACTGCTTTGGAAAGGCTTACCAACCGGTTCCACGGGGCAAGACTACCACCTTGAAGATTTAGTTTCATGGGGAAAGCGCCAAGGAAGGTACAGCAAACACAGTAACTAAGTTCATAAACTAGCTAAAAAAAGAGGGGGGGGGGGGGGGGAGTAAACATGAAATATAAAAAAGTGGATGGGTGGAAAAGAGCAAGGTCTCAAGGTGGCTTGCCCTGCCCGCAAGAAACAGACCCAGTAGACCACAAGGATCACTGAGCTGACAGCTAGCGGGTCCCGCCACGTGGCACTTTAAACAAAGAATGAAACAAGTGGCTGAGCTGCTCTCAAGGTGGCTTGCCCTGTCCGATTCATCAGCATTTGTGTTATGGTACAGTGGTGCAAATGCGACTAGTCAACAAGTACAAAGTCATCCTCGCCAGACGAATTCCTGTGAGTGGTTAACATTGCTCCTGTAGAACATACCCTGTGCCGGTGCTGTTGTATGAGGGTGAAGGCGACATCGGGCCAAGGGGGGAACGAGGATGTGCCGAATGAGCTGTCGACGGAGTGCCCAAGCATGGATCGACCTTGTGCAAAGCAGTCGTGTCGGCTAAAGGGGTCGGGGCGGGGGTAGGGGTACTCAAGTGGTGCATGGGGGGCGTGTCCGGCGGTGTAGTTGCGTCTGAGGGTGTGACCGGAGGGGCTGCGGGGGAAGACCACGAATAGAGACCAAAATGCGAAGCGGAGAATGGGACGTGAGCCCTGTGTGGGTATCTTTCAGGCAGCGTGACACGGTTGAAGAACTGCGAGGAATCGACCTTCTGCGGGAATTGGGGGATGTGAGTGGACGTGGTGATGGCCTTGGCAATGGCATCTAGTGTTGTGGTCTGGTTGACTTCTTCGACGCAGTTGCTGTAGTACTTGAACCTGTCGTCGATAACAGCGCACCCACTAGCAGTGCCCAGGGCGAGCAGAATCAGCCCTATGACGGAGTGCAGCTTCTTTCTTGAAGGATCCTTCTGTTCGCTAAGATCCTCGACCATCCTGCGCAAGCTGTCGAGTTTGGCATCGAGTTTTTCAATTTCTTTTTGTTGCCTTATCAAACTGAGTGCTACAGCCTTGGTGCCGTTATACCTCCGTCTCTTGTAGTTCCGGGTCTTAGGCGTAGTCTCGCTTTTCTTTTCTGTCAGGACAAAAAGTTTGCCAATAGCTTCGTTCAACCTCCGTGCTGATTCATTCAGTTTCTGCACTGGTTCCATCGGGTCGCTCTGGACTTGTACTGGATCGGCCTTGCTGCACACCATTCTCCTACAGTTCATGAGTATGGTCTTGGGGCGTGACCGGCACATTTTAGTGTGTTTCCTGAATGAGGTAAAAGGTATCTTACAATAAGGTTATAAGATAAGGTGAACGGCCTGCACATCTAGGGTTTATGGTGTAATGACCGTTCAATCAACATCAACATCATTGCTGGCATCAGCTATCAGGCTCTGCGGATCAGCACCAAGCTCGAGTTCAGGTTCAGACACGGGTCGAGAGACAGATTCAAGCTCACTTGGAATATTTGAGCAAGTAGGTGAATTAGAAGTTGAAGAGGACCCTCCTGGGTCGTGCAGTGACATCAGGTGAGCCTCAATCTTTTCCTGTTCTCCATCTGCGAGCATTTCTTCTTTCTTCTGCAACCATTTTCGCTTTGCAGCAGCTATCATGTCCTTTTCGCTTGTAATGTTCGATGCGTCGCCTGATGTCAGCTTCTTAATGAGCATCTCCACTTTCGCTTCTAGCGATCGTATCCTGTCCTCGTACACTTCTCTGATGAACTCCACCTTCGCTGAGTACTCATTCTTGAGTTTTAGCATCCCATCCTGAGTTTTTCTACTCTCTTCTTCTTCGGGCTTTCCGACACCCAGGAGTTCGTTCACCTGTTTGACCTGTTGTTTTATTTTCCTCGACGGTATCTTAGTCTTCTTCTGACCTGAAGGGATGTTCAGCGCCACCGTTTTCATCAGCTGTCTGTGTTCATCACTTGTGCTAACTATCTCTGTCACTTTATTGATCTCGCTCTGCACACCGTCCAGTCCATTGATGAGGCCGCTGAGCTCCACCTCATTTTTGACCGCGTCATTCGAGCCATCGATGTTTCTATGATAGTGCGTCACGACACCAGTCTCGCTGACTGTGAGAAGGGTTCCAGCAGGGAAGGCATTCCTGAATGAGCTTTGAAAAGATGCAATGCTTTTCCGCACTTCGCATAGCTTGGCACGTGTCGTCTGGAGCTTGTTGTTCTGCAGTTCATACACCTTAAGGTGCTGTACTGATAAGTTCACAACTTTCTTCTTGTCGATCAGCGCTGTGTGGAGCTCAGCTGCAGTCTGCTGCAACCCTTCTCTTACTGCTGTGAAGCGTGATGTAAGGTGGTGCAAATGGATTTCTAAACTTTTCAGTTTAGCTTTGTCCGATTTCGGTTTTGCGCCCCCCGATGTTGTAGCTGCCGGTTCATCCTGTGCGTCTTTCACTTGACTTGCTTCGATCGTGATCTCACTGAGGATATCTTGAAAGAACTTCAGCCTGTGCTGCACAGCATCGATGGAGTGGCTGAAGGCTGAGCGCACAGGAGCAAGTCGCTCGTGTAGCCTGTTATCTTCCGCTGCGTACCTGAGCTGTTCCTCGTTGTAGTAAATGTAGTCATCGGCTATTTGTTCGAAAAGTAGTGCCATCTGGTCCTCCAGTGAGGCGCTTTTTACTTCAAGGCCTGTATTTGTGAGCTCCAGACGCTGTAAGGCTTCTGCACTTTGTGACTCTCTGGCTTCGAGAGACTTTACACGGATCTGGAGATTTTTTATTTCCTCTCTCGAGACTTCGAGCTCATTCGTCACTTGTGTCAGCTTCTTCTTCGTAAAGGTCATCTCTGTGAAGTGGAACTGCTCGTCAACAATGCCCTCCGCGAAGAGGATGTCGAAGAACGTCGACAGCTGTCTGGCGAGCAGCGACGAGTGCCGGTGGAACTTGGACGTGATAAGCAACAGGTCCGTCAGCGGTGACCCTTCTGCAAAACTGAAACCCGGAAGCCTGCATGCCACGTTCTTAAAGGCAATCACATCGTAGAGCACGCCTGCTATGTGCGAAGCTGTCGTCATCAAACTTGTTCGCAGACACTTCAGCGTGAGCCAGTGTTTCGTAGACAGCTCTTCAAGGTGACCTTGCAGTGACTCACAGGACGGCATAATTGAAGCATCCGTCTGCACTGCATTGTCGGCAGTCCAGACTCGTACCTTTTTACGCATTTGTGCGGCGCCTTTTTCAGCAGCCGTCATTTTTAGTACTTGAGTCTCCATTCCTTGATGGGTTCATTTCGCAGCAGGGAAACGAACAATGCGGAAAGGTGAGGAAGCTAGAGGAGGAAGAGATACAGCAAAAACAGCGCGCCAATATAAAGAAAAAATTTAGATTTTGTATCATCATCCCACGTTGGCCCGCGCTGTGCTTCATTCCTATTTTATATTCATTAAAGTGCAGGAAGTCATACATATAATGGAACTCGAAGAAAGGTATTCCAAACCCAAAGCCGCCTGTAAACGGGAATCCCTGCCGCCTGGGTGGTGTTGGGGGGCGTGTCGCCTGTGGGCGTGGCGGTGGTGCTTGTTCTGAAGAACTCTGAGGTTTATGGGACTTCCCTTTGCCATAAAGAGGGATTATATTACTTTCACTACAACCAGCTTTGCACGTTGGGCAGTCGTTGTGTCCTCGCTGCAGCCAGGTGTTGAGACACGGCCAGCAGAACAGATGTCCACACTGTGTAACTACAGGTTCTTCTGCCTTGTCTAAGCATACTCCGCAGTCAAAATTTGTTTCTTCGGACATTTTCCCTAGCCAACTGCTTGTATTAAATAGTAGTAAATGTACTGCAAATAACACTCAGAAATGATTGAAGCCCGGGGTCTTCAAAGCGCCGGGCACGAACCTGTCTTGGTTCGGGTTCCAAAGCTTAATCAGCGGTGTGTATTTCCTTAGCAATCTTATATGGATGCTAGACCCCGGAGTGCCAAGCATCGGTCTGGCTCTCGTATGCAACGTCATCCCTGTGGATATTGGCACCTTTATCGTTGCATACCATTGTCGCCTCGTCCCATTTTAGGGAAGAACATTCCCATCGCCTCCTCGGTCGTCGGTTGGTTGAACCCATTCTTCGGTGTTGGTGTGAATCGTGCGAATCTTCTGTCTCTCAGCATCTGCAAGAGTTATATAGCACATCTCAAAGCACACCTTCTCTTTAATATATATCTTCCAGTACTCTTTTGTAGTGTTATCGAAACGGAACAGTGTGTTGGCGGGTTCAGTCGGATCTGTGGTTCTTCTACACCAGAAGCAAATGCACACCTAACGCATCCATGGGCTTCACGTAATCTATATTTAACCGTTCACGCATTTCTTCTCGCAGCCACATGATCTCTCGCTGGAAGTTGGTTCTGTTCTTCCATGTCATAGCAACTATCGACATGTAATTCATTTCGGGCTCAGGCATGTTATCTCTCAAATCCTGTGAACGTGGTTTTAGCAACAAAAATACCTGCCACTTGACACCATCAGGCACCTTGAGCATCTTCCGCATCTCGTCTGTCGTCTTTGATTCCACTGCTATCCATGGGAACAATTTGAGACACAAGTCTCTATTATCAGGTATATCCGGCACACATATTGTTTTATCCAGCTTCGTCAACCCCAGCTGGAAAGCGGCAAGCTTTGTCTGCGGTGTGTTGCAGTGTGCAATGGGGTACATACTTCAGCTGGCCATCTCGTAATGTCACATCTTCGCAGCACCACAAACAGTACTTTCCCCACCTTCCGGTACCCCGGAGTCGCCATTCTAGATGGGACAGACATCTTGCTGTCCTTCGTGTCGTGTAATATGAAGTAGTTGAGAGAAGAATATACAAAACAATGGACAATGTGGAGCAAAAACTAATCCGTACCAGAGAGCAACCAGTAGACTGCGCAAAGCACGAGCACACTGTGCACACTAGCTCCTGAGACTGTATAGCAAAGAAAAAAGAAGAAGAAGAAGAAAAAGCAACATGAGTACTTACAGTCTATGCATGGAATCAAAGCCTGCCTGGATACGCCTGCGGTGCCCTGTGTGCGATGCATTGGTGCATGTCCTGCATACCAAGTTGAATTCCCAGCTTCTCCATGTCGCTATCCGAAAGCAAACGCAGGGTTTTAACTATGAAAATGTATTGTGAGCAACAAACACATACCGTCAGCAACTTCATTCTGCTTCAGAAGTTTCTCGACCCTAGCCGCCTTGTCGGCAGGAATGTTGACAACATTTGATGTGAGGAATGTGAAAATATCATTCTTTGCTGTCTTCACCTCGCACTCTGGTCTTGGGATGAATGTAGGCCTCGTGCGATAGTGCATCTCTCTTTCTTCTTCTGGTGGGGGAGGGGGTATGTCATGTATAGGTGTGGATGCCCGTCGCGAAGAGGAGCTGCCCCTTCTGCGCACTGACGACGGGCGCTTTTGGAGGGGTGTTGATTGGTACATGGGGCGGCGCTCAGCAGACATGCCTCTCTGCGGTGCGTAGAACTCGCCTGTGCCGCTAGACCTTGATGTAGAAGGGACTCTCCTATAAGCAGGAAGGGTAGTGCTCTTGAAGGCACTTCCCGCTCCATTCTTTTTCGTCCTCTCCACGTCCCTAGCCATTCCGCCCACTTCGGTAGTAAATTCCGTTCCCATACCTTTACCACCCTTCAGATAAGTGAGACGCGAAGTGTCGCGTGGGTTGGAGTGTCTCCCAGACTTCTTGCTCTTGCTGAATGCTTGGCTTGGCATGGGTTGCGCAGTTGCGCTCCTCGTCATGCTTCTCTGTGGGGAGAGGTGGTCAGTCCCAAATGCAAAAGGCATCACAGTTGGACCTGCAGCAGGGCAGCCTGGAGTCAGCAGGTTAATGAGCTTTCGCCTCGACCCCACGGCTGGGAAGATCTTTTGCATTGTTTCCGGTGTCAAATTCTCAACATCACTAATTGAGTTGCAGCCAACTTCTAGAAGAGTTGCATGCATCCTTCCCAGGCCGACCTCTTGCAGCGCCAGCCTGAGAACGCTCGACGCATCTGGACTGTCAAGGCTCATGATGCTCCTGTGCGGTTGCTTAACAAAACATAAGTTATTAAAAAATAAGAGTGGGAGCATAGAAAGCAGTTCCAGCTGCGAAGACCGTATGGAAGATGGCTTACTTGCGCTACCGTGCAAGGCTTAGGAAAGTCCTTTGTGCACAACTGACGGGCCAGCATCGTTGTACTGTTCTTTTGTGATCCACAGCTCCTGTAATCGTGGTGTAGTAGTATACAAACATACTTCAAATTGTGCTAGGCTGCAGGCTAGCGACGCGCCCTTCCAAGCCAGTTCGGTTCTGTCACGAGGTGTAATGACACGTGGCTTGAGTTGCAGAGACGAGATACAGTCCACCTCGCTAGTGAGGCGTGCAGTGAAGCCGTCCATCTGCGATGTCCCCCCCGCGACAATAACGTTTTGTACGAGGTCCTTTGCCATGGATGTGGGCAGCGCTTGTATAGAATTCCACAGCACCTGGTGCACTGGAATGTTGTCCAGTAGGTGAGGATCGAAAGAAGGGCGGAACAGAACCTCCCCAGCCAACAACCGCTCTTTGCCCAAAGAGAGAGAAAGTTCATTGCCATCGGGAAGCGTTAAATTGAGGTCTCTCTCAATGCTATTCTTTTCTATGCTGTATATCTTACCATTAATCGCGTCGCTATATGAGGGGCAGCACCTCGCAACCGCCTCCTTGGTCACGATAGCGTGGTGGTCGGTAGCAAAATCTGGAGATAGTTTATTAAGGTACTCTTTGAAGTATTGTGTCACAGTCCGTCCGCCAAGAGGCTCTCTATGGATTGCGTATTTAAGAAGAGTTCCATTTGAAACAGGCGAGCTCGTGGTGGCCGCCTCCCCAACATCAAGGACTACACCTTGCATTTTTCCAGTTCCGTAGAGCACTGCATATGGCGATGGCAAGCAGTACAACGCGGGCACATTGAAAATCTCAAACCATGTCTGCACCAGTAATTCGAGTGCTGCTCTCGGCATCCTCGCCGGAATGGTCAACATCACAGGGTGCTCGTGCGACTTCCATCCCTGCTGCTCGAATGCGTATGCCCAGAGCTTCTCCGTCACGTTATCCATCTCGCTAAACCCTTCAGGTGCAGGGTTGATCTCGTCAATCAGAACCCCTTTTCCCCTTGCGACTTCGCGTCTTCCCCCGATGAACGGGACTCTATCACCATCAACACCGACTAGCGTGCGCACCCTCAGCACATCAGCACCTGACGCTCCATGGAGCATATCATAAGTACCCAGATCGATAACAAGAGCCTTCTCCGACGGCATCTTTCTCACTAATCCTGGAGAGTTCATAGAATACTTACACTCCGGATCTGTTAAGTGCACAAAATGACGGACTAAAAAAAGTTCCAATTGCTTCTAATGCTGGAATAGATTTATTTGCGTCCGTGGCCCAATGTGCAACATATGGATTTTCTTCCAGTGAACCTTGGACTTTTTTTTTTTTTTTTTTTTTTTTTTTTTTTTTTTTTTTTTGATTTTCCCCTGGAAGAAACCACTATGGACAAAGGCCGGGTCACTAAACAGATCCGAATAGTTAGAAAGGAGGAAAACCGTTCTTTCGAGTGCAATTATAGCCACTACGGGATGGCTGTGAACAACTAATATTGCACTTTTCTTTTCATTCGCTTTTTGCCCGAGCGCTAGGTCGATAGTCATGGGCATTTGAAATATGACTCTTCAAAAAAAAAAAAAAAGAAATAGAAAAAAAAAAACACAAAAAAACCCCCTCGACAACCTGAAATTGAACTCTCGATGTCACGATTGTTGGGCGTGCCTTTGGGTTGGTGCATATGTCTGGCGTTGCTAAACAACGGTCTAAACACAGTAGCAGCTCCATCTTGAAGGGTATGTATGTTCCAGTTGAATACTAAATGTAATAAATAATGCCAGCTGTGAGTGGAAACCTACAGGGCGCGCTTCACGAAGTCAGCGTAAGTATTAACCTTCTTGCCTGTGTCACTATCTAAGACGTAGACCTCAGACAACGTCGCTAAGTGATCTTTAGTTTCCTTGAGGAATCGGTCCTTTTTTCTATTCCAAGTGTCATCCCATTGTTGCGCTCTCTTGTAAAGTCTCAACACAACAGAGTCCTCGTTTTGTATTGAAGACATGACAAGTTTAGGGGTGCAGCGTGGTTCAGTACACACTGTAAGTTTGCCCCTGGAGTCGGGCAGGCCGGACTGGAGGGGCGAAAGAGGTGACAGAGGTGACGGAGGTGCCTGATTCAATGGTTTTGTACATCCCTCTCGTTGTAACTTCTTGACTATTTTTTGCAACTCCCGTAGTGTGTTCCCTTGTGCCTCTTTTTCCTTTATAAGCTTGTTCTTAGCCGTTTCCAGTGCCTCAATGGTAGTGGTGTGCTGTTTCTCCCGCACTTCCATTAGTTTCTCCATGGCTTTTGACGTCTTGGCTTCTATTTGTTGAACCAGTGTCTCCAAACGGTTGACTTCTTGTGTGTGGTCTGAAGCTACTTTTGCTAGCTTTAGTTTGAATGTTTCCTCAAGTTGGTCAATTTCTTTTTTATGCCTCTTGTTTGTAGATTCCACTGTTTTGGTTAATCTTTTGTTCTCTTCTTTCAATTTGCCAATCTCATAGCTTCGCTGTTTCTCCAATTCTTCGAGTTTGGACACCTGATTACGTGAAACTTGTAAATCAAGTTCCAGTTTTAACTTTTCCTTCTGGAGTTGTTCTATGTTCTGTCTGCTCTCTTCTAACTCACAGCGGAAGTTGTGGATATCCTGTTGCAGTGCTTTGATCTCATTCAACAGGCGGACCGTGTACACCTCTTGATCTGCAGCAAGTGCAGCAAGTTTAATGAGCGTGACAGTCATCTCTGCCACTTGCAACAAGAGGTTTTCCTTTTCAGCATTCAATTTTTCCCAATAAACTTTCAGAGTTTGCATAATAAAGGTCCTGTGTGCCCTCAGTTTTGTACAGACTGCGGCTTTCCATCTAATAAAGGTACCCACCTCGTTCCGTAGCTTTTGTTGCTGTTCAGCTGCTTGTTCTCGCTCTTCGGAGAGCCTCTCTTCAGCGCCCTCTGCACGTTCCAACAACTCCTCCTTTTCCTTTTCTGAAACCAAATATTGTTTCTTCAATTCCTCGATTTCCAGCTTTTCACGAGATGCACCAATTCCATTAATTGAACCCATTAATCCATCTTCTTCTTCTTCTCCTTCTTCTTCTTCTCCTTCTTCTTCTTCCTTTTCTTCATCTATTTCTTCTTGTATTGCTTGATATCTTCTGCGCAGCTCTACTTCTTTCTCCTGCATTGCTTTTTCTGCAATGGCGTCCAATATTGGTGTCAGCGGTGACTTGTCGTCATCCTGTCATTTGAGGTGTTATATGCACAAGCGCCACACCTGCTCCAAGGTTCGTTTTTTCCATAACGCCCTCGCCACCGCCCAGCCCCCCTGTTCCATATGACCTGTGCGAAATGAAGGGAAATCGAGGGAAATCGAGGGAAAGGGGGGAATAACGTCTCGATTCTATCTGATATACATGTCCCTTTAACCATCTACCAACGGACCATTTTTGCCCACCAGGGGGTAAATTTTCAAAACTTCAAAAAAAGCTATTCTAGCGCAACGCCGGGGCTATATGCCCCCGGAAATGCCTCCAGATGTCCCAATTCTAGAGAGAGGGTGCCCACAGCAGGGCCCACCCTCACAACATTGTCAAAAATATCGTTCCTGAAGTGCCCGAGAGGGGGTACAAAAAACAAGTCAAAAAGAATCGACTGTAAAATTCTGTAAAAAGCTATTTAAGGCCTTCTTGACGCGGTTCGTACGTGCCCCAGGGCTGGGGGACTTCTTTTTTGACCCCGAGAGGGGTTTCTGGGGGGTATCCCCGGCAAGGTGGTAGTCTTTGAAGCACGGAGTCACGCAAAGTTGTACCAAGCAGGTTGAACACTGGAACTGGGGTCATTTCGACTTGCCATGCTTACACCGCACGTTGCGCTACTTTTTCGGGGAAATGGTCCCAGAAGGTACTATCGCGGCGCATTGGGGTCTCAGGGCACTCGTTCTGTGTTTCGGGGCATGGTATTGGGGCAGCCTGCTCTGTAGTTGACTTTATCTGTTGTTTAGACTGCCTCCCTAGTAGCCCTTCGATGACTGCCTCTTTGAAAGGCGTGAATCCACTGTCGTTCGTACTCAGGGTGTTGGGGGGCAATGCTTCTTTCCAAACAAGCCAAGCATTTGCCAGAGATTTATCTAACACGTACGAAAATACTTTCAGGGGCCACTTCGAAGTCATAAGGGTGCGTTTATGGCGTTTTGTCACAGCGTCACCCAGCGTCGGTTCCGACCATTGCGGTGTTGTAAATATGCACTTGGTGGGGAGCGGGATGTCCTTTCCGGCTTTCATTCTCTTTTGGCCGACACGTCAAATTTGACTTCACCAGAACATCCAACGTCGACAGAAAGCGCACAGGCTTGATGTCATGCCACGTTGTGGTGCAAAGGATGCTCACGTGCTGGTGGAACTGGGTGTCCCCACAGGATGCGTGTCCTTGGGCTTGCGGCCTCGCTTCTTTGGGGCATCCGTGATCTCCGGGAGGCCTTTGCGATAGGTAGAAGTCAGCACGCTTGTTTGTTTCGCTGTGGAAACACAGATTTCCCAGAATAGTCAAAAAGCGGTCTCTTGACATGACGGTGGCGTACCCAGGGGTGGTTGAGAGACGTGGAGCCAGTGCGCCAGTAGTCAGAATAATCTGGCTTGATATCCAAGTCCATCGACAAAAGGGCACTTAGGAAGGTATGCAAAGAAGCAGCATTGAGATCCAGGGAAACACCTTTTTTAGCCGCATTTGCCACATTGTTCGAAATTATGACCCAAATAACGTTTGGGGCGAGCATTTGGGAGAATATATGGAATGGCGTTGAGCCTCTGATGTCAAAACAGGGTCCACAAGGATTCCGATCTTCACGAAACCGGATGCCTTCCAACCGCTCCGGCATTGCCGTCCAATCACCCTGCTGTGACTCGGAATCGGTCGAATTCGTATCAGAATCACTGTCCGTACCAAAATTGCATAATAGGGATGAGCCATCAGTGCTACCATCACTCATAATGTCCTCTTCCGGCCTCTTTCTGGGCACCCTTTTTTGAAGTGATTTTTAAGGGTAAATTTGGGCTGGCGTTTTTTTTTCTTTTTTCTTTTTCTTGTTAAGTTAGGGCAGCATTTAGTTTATATTTTTCATATTTTCCGCGCAGGACCCCGGATGCGAGAAGTGGCCGGGCTGTATTGCATTGAAAGCCCTTTGCGCAAAAGATTTTTTTTCAAATCGTCTCTATAAAGACGCTCGTTGGTAGATGGTTAAGTACATTTGCAGCAAGCTGGGATTTAGTTATTGATCGATTCAAACACGAATTAAGTCGCCCTGATCCCAATAAGCGAAGAGAGCACCAAAAGGGCTCCTTCAACCCAAGTAAAAGCCCTTCCCCCTTTCCCCCCCTTTTTGGGGGTACTTTACGTGCTTCGTTAAAACTATAAATTGAAACTTCACGATAAGACACAGCAGAATTTTGAGACGTTATGAAATAGAAAAAAACGAGAAATAAAGCGGACCACAGGTGATGCTCGTCATGATCAATTGCCAATGACAATGGTATTTATTTTCGAACTGTGAAGGGTGGTAAGCAACACGTAAACATACAATAATTCGGCATCCTCCATCCCGACTTTTGTGAGGATGCTTTTCAACGAACTGAGCTCAGGCGGTGTCAAATTGGTGCCCGGGCTTGAAACTAGTTCCAACAAGTGAGCCTGGACTGTTTCGAAGACGTGCTCCCTTCCAACGTGTTGAGAGTTATGCAGCGTGAGCAGCACGCGATGCTGTGAGTTATCCCTAATCCCCAATTGTCCGTGTCATACCAAGTCCATGAGACGCAAGATGTTCCACGAACTTTCCTTGCACAAAGGGGCACAGAGTACATCAAAAAGAGAGCGAGAGTAGCTACCTGAGAAAATCCACATCAATTCAACTGCAAGGCGCGGTCGGTTGTCGATCTCAGTCCGTAGCTGTGAGGATGTGTACAGAAAGAGGCATACCGCTTCAGTTGAAACTATCCTACCGGCCACAGCCTCATGGACAGCTGTCGTAGTCCTACCTGATGCATTGTACGCCTCGATCATCTCAGTTAGCTGGCCGAGGTCCATATTCCCTACGAGGTAGTTGTCATTGCTGTAGTCCTCCACTCGTATCTTATGGTCGCCAGTCTGCAATCCCGTCTCGGATGTGGGTAGTGCTTTCTGCTCAAGGATTTCAGCATCTGAGTTAGCAAGGGAGGTAATCCTTTTCTGCGCATTGTCAAACAGCTCCTTAGCAGCATCGGCAATAGCCCCATGTGAATCCTTCAGATTGCTCACCGTGCTTAACAGTCGTGTCAAGGTAGGTGCTGAACATGTCATCAACGCTTCTTCACTCGCTGTTTTCTTAAGACAACACTCGATGAAGTTTCTGTTTTCAGCAGTCTTGTGGAGCCCCATGGTGATGCATCCCCACAAGACGTTGGTCAGGTCATCTATGTCCCATCCAGGTTGCTGAGGTGACCCTGCAACCCACTTCACAAATGGCGGTTGGCCATCCTTTTCTACACAAACGAACCTGTGCAACTTGGTCGACCAAAGAGGTTTCAAACCCAGTAAACCTAGAGCTAGAATGGCAGTTGGAACATGCTGCGGTCTGTCGATTGACTGCATTTTTTGCGCTCTGGCATGTGTCATTTCGACAGCGCGGGTGGTGGTGGACTTTGCTAAGATGTAGAGCGGGTTGTCTTTCGCAGCTTGAACCCCCCCCCGCTGGCTTGCATAGTTGTAATAGATTCTGGCATAGCACGAAGCAAATTCGAGATACATACCAACCGATCCAGAAAGTTTTGGTTTTTTTGATGCTGCCTTATCCTTTTTTTCCTTGCCTGTCACAATGGCTCTTAGTTTACCACCTGTGCGTTCTGACTCCTTTGAAACGAATCTGGACAACATCCTGTTACTCATTACCTCAAGGGCTGCCCCACACTTGCTGGTCAAGGGCGAGCCGTCAAGGTTCGCCATCATCCTTGCTGCCTCAAGATCATGGGTATCAATCAGTGCACTGGGTTCCTGCTGGAGTATAAAATCAGCTACTTCATGCCGTGTCTGACACTGCCTCATTGCTGTGGACAATGGGTTCCTGTCTGTTTCTTCCGGCATTGCATTTTCATGAGCAGCTTCACTTGTGCACCACCTGAGGGAGAGCAACTGCTGTTTTACAGCAATCCTTCCAAAGCGTGTGAGCATTCTATCCTATGTTCCTAGATGATGGTTTAAACTTATTTGGCAGAGCATTAGTAATAAGATGTTGGGGTACTAAAATAAGTAGTAGGGCAACTAAAGTTTAAGTTGTAGTTTCTCAAGGCTCAAGTAGAGTAACAGCTTCCCCAACACGATGAAGGAGTGTGCCACATCTGAATGGCCTGAAGTCAGACTCGACCCTTGCAATGACTTGGTCATCGAGCGAAAATGTGACTATGCTTGTGCCACAGTCACATGTAATTGTGATCACTTGAGACATCAGGAGAGGTGCTGTATCAAGTATCTTTTTCCCTCCCCTCCACAATCCCCCAGCACCAGATAGTCCAATCGAATTAGCATTCCCCATTACCCCCTGGAGGTCTGCAACACCAATCCAGTCAGGAACTTTGTTTGAGAGTGAAAAGCTGCCATCACCAAGTAGTACTTTCCATTGCATTGTCCCTTCTTCAACCCCCTCACCAGCAAGAACAAGTATTCCACCCTTATTCTGCTCTCTTATTCTCGTTGCTATTTGTCTATTACCACAAAATTTCATCTCTAGCACATGTTCAGGTCTACACCACCATCCTCTTGTTGAAGTAGTTGATATCTCTTGAATGCACCTTGCAACAACTATGCTAAAAATACTCAAACCTACAGCTAAGCTCCAATTATCCATTTGCTTTTTCTTGATGCCTTATAAATTGAAGTGAAAGGATGTCAAAGCATATAACAATTATAAGAAAGGGGGAAAGACAAGGTGATACTATGTCATCTTAAGTCTTAAGTGAATCAGTTTTCACATTTTTTTTTTTTTTTTTGAATTCTGCTAAAGGCATTTTTAGTGCTCTGCATGCCCACTCTTTAAAGAGGGGCCCTATTGACTTTTTTTATTCTGAACACTATTTTGCCCATAAACAGTGTTAAGTGGTTCCCTTGAGCAGTGTTGGGTATGACCCCTCACAAGAGGGGAATGGGTCAAGAGGGGACAACATGGGTCAAGAGTGGATACACCTGAAAACCCCCCTAAATGCCTAAAAAAACTTTTTTTCCTCACAAAAAATGGTCAAAAATACCCGAAAATTGATTTTTTTTTTTTGAAAAAAATTTTTTTTTCCTCAAAAGTACTGTCCAAAGTACCTATTCTAGCAGTGTTGTTATGGGAAAAAACCCAGGGGGGTGGGGGGGCAGGGCAGTGATGGGTTATTCCCTCAAGGGAATTTGAGGGAATCCAGGGGAATGGAGGGAAGGGAATGATTCCCTGAGGGAATTTGGGGGAATGGGGAAATGAAAGGGAATGGGGGAACCAAGGGAATGGGGGAATGGAGGGAATGGCCTTAGTGGTGAAAAAAAAATTTTTTTCTGGGGTCACAGGCACTCAGGCACCCTCAAAATGGACTTGCAAAAAAAATTTTTTTTTCCCTAGCAGTGCCCTTACCAAGGCTGACTTTGCCATTTTTTGGGATTTTTCCAAAGGGAAATTTGGCCTTAGGGGGTGAAAAAAAAATTTTTTTTCTGGGGCCACACACTTGGGCCAGTGATGGGTGAATCCTAATTAGGACTAGACTGGACTGGACCAGACTGGACTGGATCCAGCATGAATTTCGACCCAATTATGCCAGACTGACCAGACTGGACTGGACTGTACTGGACTGAACCAGACCAGACAAGATACAACCACAACACCACATCCCCCCCCCCTTTTTTTTGCTGCAGAGTTCAAATGTATAAACAGATGTCTACAAGAAAAGATGTTACACAGGTACTGAGCAGTGTTGGTCCAGACCCTTGAGGGACTCAGGGGACTCCAAGGGACAGGACAGGAGTCCCCTGAAATTTTCAGGGGTCTGGAGGGGACTCAGGGGACTCTTGGGACCAAAAAATTTCTTTGTGTTTTTTGTGTCACAAAGGCCCAAATTTAGGCTGGGGCTTACATTTTTTTGGTACTTTTGGTCTCAAAGGTTCAAAAAAAGAGGTCCTAGGTTTGGGTGGGATGTGAGGCAAGGCTCATACTACCTTGTTGTGACTATGTAAAAAAAAAAAAAAAAAAAAAAAAAAAAATTAAAAAAAATGTCAGGGGGTTTAGAGACCTGCTTTTTGAAAAAGATATTAAAAAGAGGCCTTTGCAAGAAAAGTACAATGCAAAAAAAGAAAAAGAAAAAAAAAAGTAAAAAAAGGGTTGGATGGGCAATGTTGGCCAGACTGGTGGTCTGAGGGGTCTGGCCCACAAGCCACCCCAACACTGCAAATTTTCGACACACATGATGTATCAACACAGGGTGCACAACACAGCACATGTTTTATAACATGTACCACTATGCTGCACAGGGAAATCACAATGTGCACCTCCTGGTGAACAATATACAAAAAAAAAAAAAGAAAAAAAAAAAAAAAAAAAACAATAAAATTTCAGTGTGCATGGTGCTGACTGTTGGTAAAAAAAAAAAAAAAAAACTTCACTATGATAGGAACAAAGTGGTTAGCAACAGCCCACCAAAAAAAAAAACTTTTATCTTCTTTTTCAGGTGGTGGGGATAACATGAAAATATAAGAAAAACATCAGATGTGTTGTTCACTGTTGACCTCCTCATTGGTCATCACTGAGCAAACAACACAAGCACAGAATCTTGGTTACCTGGGGTGCCCTGGCTGGGGTTGAGCTAAACACCACACACATTAAGGACACGACACAGAATGCAGAAGAAGCTACAACCTGGCCATCTGGCCATTGTGATTAACTAGTTGATGGCAGCATAATGAGCTATTTTATTAGGTAAAATTCCGCTCGTGCACACAAACAAATGGAGTGTAAAACTAGTTTTTTCCCCCCCCTTTTTTTTTCCTCTTTGCATCATCAAGGTTGAAAGTGGTGACTATATCACCCAACACTGACAGCACAATATTCCGTGTCGTGTCCTTAATGTGTGCAGTGTGCAGCTCAACACCAGCCATGGCCCTGGTAACCAAGATTCTGGGCCTGTGTAGTTTGCTGCCAGTTCATCACCCTGAGCATCTGCAATACGTTCCTCCACTCGGGCACAATCGGTGATGACCAACATGGAGGTCAACAGCAAACAACACATCTGATGTACTTCTTATATTTCCATGTTATCCCCACCACCTGAATGATATATATATGAGTTAAAAGAGGCTGGTGTTGGTGGTGCCCTGCACAAGAACTGTCTGCTTGATTACAGGGGCACACCGCAACTGAGTTGTAGCTTCTTCTGCATTCCGTGTCATGTCTTTAATGTGTGTGGTGTAGTTTGCTGCCTGTTTGTCACCCTAAGCATCTGCATTATGTTCTTCCACTTGGGAGCTACCGGTGATGACCGATGAGGAGGTCAACAGTGAACAACACATCTGATGTTTTTCTTATATTTTCATGTTATCCCCACCACCTGAAAAAGAAGATAAAAGTTTTTTTTTTTTTCTTCGTTTCTTGTTGTTTTTGTTGTTGTTGTCATCTCTCAGTACCTGTGTAACATCTTTTCTTGTAGACATCTGTTTATATGTTTGAACTCTGCAGCAAAAAAAAGGGGGGGATGTGGTGTTGTGGTTGTATCTTGTATGTCTGGTTCAGTCCAGTCTGGTCCGGTCTGGTCTGGTCTGGTCCGGTCCGGTCCGGTCTGGTCAAGTCTGGTCAGTCTGGTCAGTCTGGCATAATTGGGTTGAAATTCACACCAGATCCGGTCCGGTCTGGTCCAGTCCGGTCTAGTCCTAATTAGGATTCACCCATCACTGCCATGCCCCCCCGCCCCCCTGGGTTTTTTCCCGTAACAACACTGTCCCAGCTGTGGTCACCTAATCGAATTTTTTTTTTCTTCAAGGAATCAACTTTCTTCTGAAAATTTAAGATTTATATCATTCTACCACCTTATAACTCACTTTTCAGGAAACACACAATTTCACACATTTGAATTTATTCTTTAGTTTTTTTCTGAACCTATTTAATTTTTAAACCTAATAAAGAATGTGTAAATCTCCTAATCAAGATTTTTCAGTCCCAGTGTTGCCAAAATGGGCTGAAAATTAAAGTACCCAGCTGTGGTTACTTAATCAAAAAAGAATTTAATAGTCCATTTAACCATGTATTCAAACCTTTTACCTCTTACTTGCTTTTTTTTGTGGAATTTATTTCATTTTTTTGGTTCTTTGCCCAGCAATAGCAGTTGGTCTTTCCTCTTGGCTGCAATCTCCTTCACCTCCAGTACTTTGCCAACAATAGCAAAGTGTGTCAGTGGCACCTTCTTCACCTCAATCCTGGGACCTTTCAACCCCAATATTGCCAGCCATGCCCCCTTTCCACCCAAGGTAGGCTATCAGGTAGTCTTTTCTGACAGATTTGCTGGTTCTATTGGGGTGTCTTGTTGGGTTAGGTTATTTTTTAAAACAACCTGCCAATAAAGTACAGTAAAAACAGGGGGGGGGAAATACAAAGAATGAGAAAGGTAAGTTATAAAGGAAAGAAAAATGACAGATGGACCATTACTAGGCCAAGTACAGGTGCCCTTTGTGAAAAAAATCTTATTTTCTGAGGTAAAATATCACTTTTCAGGTGTTTTTGACAATTTTTTTTGTGAGGAAAAAAATTCTTTGGGCACTTTTTTTTTGACCCATGACCATCTCACTTTCACTATTAGCCTCATTGAGGTCTAGAATAGGTATTTTTGAGAAAAAATTGTTGAATTTTTTTTTGAGAAAAAATCAATTTAAGGGTGTTTTTGGCCACTTTTTTTGGGAGGAAAAACAATTTTTTTTGACACTATTTTTTTTTTTTTTTTCCAGCACCCCATGCACCCAATAAAGTACAGTAAAAAAAAGGGGGGTAAATACAAAGAATGAGAAGGGTAAGTCATAAAGGAGAGAAAACCAACAGATAGACCATTATTAGGCCTGATATAGGTACCCTTTTAGAAAAAAATCAGTTTTTCTGAGGTAAAAAACCACTTTTCAGGTGTTTTTGACCACTTGTTCATGTGAAAAATAATTTTTTTTGGGCACCTTTTTTTTTGACCCCCAAACTTCTCACTTTCACCCCACTTCACTAAAAGCCTCTATTAAGGCCTAGGATAGGTACTTTTGAGAAAAAAATTTTTTTTTTTGGAAAAAAAATCAATTTTTGGGTGTCTTTGACAACTTTTTTTGGGTGGAAAAAAAATTTTTTTGGACACTATAAAAAAATTTTTTTTTTGCCCCCCCCACCCCCCCAGATTTGCCCCCCTGTGCCCCCCCGAAAATCTTGGGGGGGCAACCCATTCTCATAACAACACTGTCCAGAGTATCCACTCCATTTTTTTCTTTATTTTTTTCTGTGCCCATGCTACTGTGGAACAAGACTTTTCCAACAGTAAGGCCAGCTGCCCTTATTTCATCATGTGATGTGGTCAAGCCTCATGCCTCTGACCAATTGGCACCATGTGGTGTCTTGTTGGCTACTAAATCAACCAGAAAATGATAGCAGAAGTGCCACTAGAAGTTCCCCTTTACACACTACTTCACAAACTAGTGCAGTACAGTCATTGCCACTGAGCTTCTCAAAAACCTCTGTGGTGAGTGTCCTGATCACCATGGTGTTCCCATTTACCCTTTCTTGGTCCAAATACCATTTTTTTTTACCCCAAGCTTCTCAACAGCAAGTTTAAAAGCATCCATTTTTGTCACCCCCTCTTTTACTGAATTTGTGCAAAGTGAAAAGCCCATTTTTGCCCCTAGGACTGAATTTTCTGGGTACTAGTAGCACTCACTTTCCCATTTTCTGGGGTGTTTTCTTTCCTAACCTGGGCTGGGAAAGTTGTAGAATTTTTTTCTTTGGGAAAAAGTACTAAGAGAAATATTGAAAGTGTCAATTGGCCTCATTTTGGGGGGGGGTTTTTTTTGAAACGATGCCATATTGTGTAATTGCCTTTGATACATACACCTTACCATCTAAGTGATATATAAGAAGACCTCCAATAGTGGTAGTTCCTTTACTAGGTATTGGTACTAAGATATTAGGTAGGAAGGGGATATAGAACTGATTGTTGCTCCCCTTCACAAACCCGTTTGAAGGATCACCTCCTGATAATCTTTCTAAGGATTGTTCAGGGAATTCTTTCTCAATCTGTACAAGTGCTCCATCACTGTCATTACTCATTAACTTAGCAACACCTCCTTTCTCAATAATCTCAAAGTTTAATTGTTGAGACACTCTTCTTATAGTAACTTCTTCTGGTGATCTTAGATCTATTAGAGGAGGTGGTGTTAATGGTGTGATATATCTTGTTGATAATAGTACAGATGGGGATAACATTTCTACATCAGGGGAGCTTTCTCTTAACACGTTCTTCACATTTTCAAGACCTGACAGATTAGGACAATAAAAAATTTTTTTTGCCCCCCTGCCCCCCCACCCCCCTGGATTTGCCCCCCAGTGCCCCCCTGAAAATCTCGGGGGGGCAACCCATTCTCGTAACAACACTGCTCTGCACTGATCGTTCAAAGTCAGAGTTTCAAGACATGTTCTTGAAGCTTGATCACGATGGGTTCGTCTTCATAGATGATCAGTGTGTACATCCAGAGATGAGATATTGGAAGGGGTTTGGTGAGATCTTGTGAAAATCTTCTGGATGTCTTGTGACTGTCTTCAACTTGTCTTCAACTTGTCCTGTGACTGTCTTCAACTTGTCTCCATATTGTCTTGGGACTGTCTTCAGTTTGTTTTCTGACTGTCTTCAATTTGTCTCCTTCTTGTCTTCTACCTGTCTTCAACTCGTCTTTTATAGGATAACACCACCTTTATATCTCTCCTGTGGGGTAGGTGGAAAATGTTCAGAAGGGTAATTGGCACGTCTTTAAAGCTCCGTTTTTCAAAGTGCCGTGCTTGCACAAGCTTATCCGGACGTTTAGAGGAGAAGAAAGGTGGTTCAGAAGGTGGGAGGGACCAGCAATGGAGACAGAAATGGTTTACACCACAAGTTCTCAGCGGTGCTGTCTCCGGTTCCTTTGTAACGGCACTGGTCACAGTGTTTGTTGCCATTCCACTGAACGATAGTTATCAATGTGAACGGCAGGAAAAAATGGATAAGAAAGCACAAGAAGAAGAAGCAGAACGCAAGACAGCTCGCATCGAGAAGCTGCTTGCACCTCAGATCGAAGAGCCTGAGTTCAAGAAGGGCTTTATCTGTACAGAGGTAAAAACGCTGAGTGAGGAGCTGGAGAAATACCACAAAGATTTTGACATCAAGAAAGAGAACGCTTTCGTGGTTATCTGTGGTCCGAAGGCTGCAGGTAAAACAACTGCTGTTAAGCTTGCATTCGGAGGCAAGAAGGGGGTGCTTACTGTAGACACTGTCATCGGTGAGGGCTCAGAAGTAACCACTGCAAGCTTTGAGGACGCATTGTCTCGAATGTACAACGAGCTTTTCCCTGAGGTAAAGGGGATGGGTCCAAGCCTTAATGAGGTTAACCACATTTGCATGAAGAGATTCAGGAGGCCGCTGCTGATCTACTGGAAAGTCGAGGCCAAGGGGCAAGAAAACGAATGCCTCTCTGGCATTGTGAAAACAATTGCAGGGGCAGCAAGGAGGCTATCCTTTGACAACAATACGAAAGGAAACATTGCTGTCGTCGTTGAGACCTCAAACCCAACGGTATCGATACCTTTTCTTTAACTTCTACTTTTTTTTTATCCACAGCTTGGTGCGTTGATCCCGACTGTCCACCAGACGTGCAAAACCCTGTTCCTTGACCACATGTCCTACACCGACGGCTACCCAAGACAGTCAAGGCAGGGAGTGCATGATCCAGTGTTTTTTATTCTGAAACCTTTTTATTCGAGTGGCAAGAGGCGTGGATCACCCCTCTCCAGTTCGGTTTCAGGCCGAAACACAGCACTGACGATCTCCTCGCCCGAGTCTGCACTAGTGTAGAGACGGCGAAAATATCAGGTAAGCACCTCTATGGCCTCTCGGTTGACTTCAAGAAATGCTTCGACTCGATCCCCCATGCGCTTACGTTCGATTTAGTGGAGCGTTTAGGCCTCAGCCAACTTATCCTGAGACCGATAAAAATCCATCTACTCGGACCTAATTCGTCGTTTGCGTTTCCCTATGGGGGTGGGCGCACCGTTCAGAACCACGAATGGAATTCTCCAGGGTTGTCCAATATCACCGGTCTTCATCAATGCGATCCTCGCTATATTCACCAAGAAGTGCACGGCGAACCCTAGAAACGCCCATCCTGTGTCGTATGCAGACGACCTAAACTTCACGTCGGCTACCTCGGAGGCCGCGAGAAGTGGCAGGCAAGCTCGAGAACTTGCACGCCGACAAGCAGGTCAGGTACTCCAAACAGTATTTCTGGAATAGACCATTCCGACCGGGGAACCTCTTAACCCCGAAACCTCTCCCTTGGTACCACGAGCATGGGCTGCAGAAGAAATACTTCCCAGGCCTAATCCCTTTTGTCCTCAACTGGCTAAAGGCCCTAAAATGGGGCGAGGACGGCGGGCAAGTTTCTAAGGCGGAACTGGCGGTCGACCTCATTTTTTTTATTTTATTTTTCTGTTTTTCTTTTTCTTTTTCTTTTTGAAGTGGAACCATCTCGGTCGACGTTTTTTTTTCTTTTTCTTTTTTCTTTTGTGGTGATGTGTTTTTCCGTTTCTGTTTTTGATTTTCTTCTTCCCCTGCTCTATCCTTTAAAAAAAAAAAAAAAAAAAAAAAAAAAAAAAAAAAAAAAAAACTCTATGCTTTTTCGCATGGACATTGGTCACTCTGCGTGTGAAGGGACAGGGAGGCGGACCCCCAATCACGGTGGCCCACCAGCTGGATGCCCTTCTGGAGCAGACGAAGAAGGACCTGGACGCCCGAATGCAGCAGCAGCGAAAGGCGGAACCGGTGGAGGGTGGAACACAAGGGAAAGCGGGAGCAGGACTCGAAGCAGCCTCGCCGGGAGGAGAAGACACGGAGATGGCCGGAACAGGATCCAGCGAGAGGGCTGGGCAGGGAGGGGAGCTTGACCCGAAGGCCCAGGAAGATGGGAAGAGACAAGGGGCGACTGACGCTGCGGTGAACCAGACCTTGGACCAGTGTCCTAAGGGGGATACGGAGGCCCAGAGGGACTCGAACAAGGGGGACCAGAGTGCGACAACTGCTACGAGGAAGATGACCGTGAGCGAATTCTGTAGGGAACAAGCTGCGAAGAGACAGGGCGGTGGGAGGACTCTGAAGCCGCAGGCGGATGACGCCCCCGAAGGGACCAAAGAGGGTGGGAACGCACCGAGCGGAGGCAGCCAGTCGGGGCCTGACACACCTAGGGGTGGGATCCAGACGCCGGAGGGAGATCAGCTGATGGGAGTCGGGGCACCGGAAAGGGAACAGCAGGTGGAAGTAGGGGGAGACTTCGTTCAGCTTGACCCGATTGATGTGGTGATGGGCATCCCAATTCCGAGAGCGATGGTGCCACTGAGGGCGAGGCCGGGGGACCGACTGCTCAAGTTCATCATCCAGTTCGAGGGCCGGGTGGAGATCATCCTTGAAGAAGGAACGGACCCTGGAAGGGAGAGGACTGAGGAGATGCTTCTTGCGAAGGCCGAATCGCTGGGTGTTCCACTGGAGGTGGCTATGGCTGGCCAGATTGGTATCGCTGGACTTGGATACATGATGGTAAAGCAGTACTTCGCAAGCTTGGAAGGTGGGTCGGACGGAGAGCGCCGCAGCCGCATTGTGGGTTGTGAGGTGCAGAAGTCGGAAACATACCGCGAGTTCGAGTTCCCGAGGACGGTCCAGGATTTCCAGATCACGTACGCGTGTGGGTGTTCGGCGGTGCAACCTGTTCGTTTCAAGGGTGGCGTGCTCAAGGGGACTCTGGAAACGGCATGGAGGGTGGTCAAGTTGCAGACCCGGGGGTGCAGACACCACCCGACACCGGGGAAGGAAGGGGTAGTGGGCATTGCGGCGGGAGCCGGCGCTACCAAGGTGACACTACGTGAGTTCTTGGAGAGGTGCGACGCAAGGATAAGGGCCCCAGTGGGAAAGGTCAAGGACCTGATCAAAGTGAAGGCGTGGGTGAGGGATGGAAGGAAGGTCACCCTCGACGTCTACGAGGGGAGGGGGCCCTGCGAGAAGGAGACGAGGCGCACTGTCCAGGACCATCTGCGGAAGATGGGTGTTGAAGAGGTCGACCTGCAGTCAGCGGTGGTGACGGTCCCGGGGTTGTTCGAGGACGTCTCCTTTGAGAGGTACCTTGGGCTGTTGGCCCGGAAGAAGGAGGAAGACAGGGAGAGGCGGCCTGAGGTGGTTGCCACGGACCTCCCCACCCTGGAAGAGCTGAAGTGGAGCAAGAAGGACAAGAAGCGGGCCCGGGCCCGATCGGCCAGTACTGACTCGGATTGTGTGGAGGGTGGCTACATCTATCTGAAGGGTACGGGGGCGGATGGCACCGTGGTCGAAGCCAACATATGCAGGGGTGAGCTCAAGGGGATGACCGGGCCCCAGTTCAAGTTCTTGGCGGAGCACAGGTTGATGGAAGAGCTGGGGAGCGACGACCTGGTGCGGGACACGGTCAAGGTGCGCAACAAGGAGAACTGGGCCCCGGTGAACAGTGCGGTGGCTTGGCTGCAGCTCGAGTCGGGGAGGGCACGGGTGGGGCCCATACCCCACAAGAAGAGGTCCAAAGGCTCGCTGGCCAGATAGGCCAGCGGGGGTGTGGGGGGCTGTTCTCCCCCCCCCCGCCATAGGAAGATGTGAAACTTTTTTTTTTTTTTCTGAGAAAAAAAAAAAAGGGAAAAATAAAAGAATAGGGAACAGGTGCTACAACGGCCAGGCTAGATAGAACCACTTAGATTTTTTTTTTTTTTTTCCTTTTTTTTTTTTTCTTTTTGTTTTTCCTTTTTTTTTTTTTTTTTTTTTTATTTTTCTGTTTTTCTTTTTCTTTTTCTTTTTGAAGTGGAACCATCTCGGTCGACGTTTTTTTTTTTTTTTTTTTTTTTTTTTTTTTTTTTTTTTTTTTTTCTTTTTTCTTTTGTGGTGATGTGTTTTTCCTGTTTTTGATTTTCTTCTTCCCCCGCTCTATGCTTTTTCGCATGGACATTGGCCACTCTGCCCCTTTCCCCCTTTTTTGATTCTCCCTCTTTCCCCCTCCTAAATTTTACCCCCTGCCCCACTCATTCCTCCCTAGTATGTTTTTGAATTTGCCTCTTCTTCTTTTAAGCCTTTTTTGAGATTTTTATTTTTGAATTTTTATCATTTGGAGTTGCTTCTTCTTCTTCCCCTCTCCCTCCCATAAGAAAAAGAGAAACCCATGCCTTCCTCCCAGGTTGGAACTTGATTGTCTGTTTTGGAATATTTTTATTTTCTCTTAAGATTTATCGTGCCTTGTGTGTCTTTTGAAGAAAAAAAAAAAAAAAAAACATTCTCAAGTCCCCCTTTTTATTTATTTTCTCAAGTCCCCCTTTTTATTTATTTTCTCAAGTCCCCCTTTTTAAAAAAACCCGCAAACCCGCAAACCCGCAAACCCGCAAACCCGCAAACCCCGCAACCAAACCCGCAAACCCGCAAACCGCAAACCCGCAAACCCGCAAACCGCAAACCCGCAAACCCGCAAACCCGCAAACCCGCAAACCCGCAAACCCGCAAACCCGCAAACCCGCAAACCCCGCAAAACCCGCAAACCCCGCAAACCCCGCAAACCCC
>OZ025674.1:0-296593 GCA_964019335.1 Diplonema japonicum
GGGTTTGCGGGTTTGCGGGTTTGCGGGTTTGCGGGTTTGCGGGTTTGCGGGTTTGCGGGTTTGCGGGTTTGCGGGTTTGCGGGTTTGCGGGTTGCGGGTTTGCGGGTTTGCGGGTTTGCGGGTTTGCGGGTTTGCGGGTTTGCGGGTTTGCGGGTTTGCGGGTTTGCGGGTTTGCGGGTTTGCGGGTTTGCGGGTTTGCGGGTTTGCGGGTTTGCGGGTTTGCGGGTTTGCGGGTTTGCGGGTTTGCGGGTTTGCGGGTTTGCGGGTTTGCGGGTTTGCGGGTTTGCGGGTTTGCGGGTTTGCGGGTTTGCGGGTTTGCGGGTTTGCGGGTTTGCGGGTTTGCGGGTTTGCGGGTTTGCGGGTTTGCGGGTTTGCGGGTTTGCGGGTTTGCGGGTTTGCGGGTTTGCGGGTTTGCGGGTTTGCGGGTTTGCGGGTTTGCGGGTTTGCGGGTTTGCGGGTTTGCGGGTTGCGGGTTTGCGGGTTTGCGGGTTTGCGGGTTTGCGGGTTTGCGGGTTTGCGGGTTTGCGGGTTTGCGGGTTTGCGGGTTTGCGGGTTTGCGGGTTTGCGGGTTTGCGGGTTTGCGGGTTTGCGGGTTTGCGGGTTTGCGGGTTTGCGGGTTGCGGGTTTGCGGGTTTGCGGGTTTGCGGGTTTGCGGGTTTGCGGGTTGCGGGTTTGCGGGTTTGCGGGTTTGCGGGTTTGCGGGTTTGCGGGTTTGCGGGTTTGCGGGTTTGCGGGTTTGCGGGTTTGCGGGTTTGCGGGTTTGCGGGTTTGCGGGTTTGCGGGTTTGCGGGGTTTGCGGGTTTGCGGGTTTGCGGGTTTGCGGGTTTGCGGGTTTGCGGGTTTGCGGGTTTGCGGGTTTGCGGGTTTGCGGGTTTGCGGGTTTGCGGGTTTGCGGGTTTGCGGGTTTGCGGGTTTGCGGGTTTGCGGTTTGCGGGTTTGCGGGTTTGCGGGTTTGCGGGTTTGCGGGTTTGCGGGTTTGCGGGTTTGCGGGTTTGCGGGTTTGCGGGTTTGCGGGTTTGCGGGTTTGCGGGTTTGCGGGTTTGCGGGTTTGCGGGTTTGCGGGTTTGCGGGTTTGCGGGTTTGCGGGTTTGCGGGTTTGCGGGTTTGCGGGTTTGCGGGTTTGCGGGTTTGCGGGTTTGCGGGTTTGCGGGTTTGCGGGTTTGCGGGTTTGCGGGTTGCGGGTTTGCGGGTTTGCGGGTTTGCGGGTTGCGGTTTGCGGGTTTGCGGGTTTGCGGGTTTGCGGGTTTGCGGGTTTGCGGGTTTGCGGGTTTGCGGGTTTGCGGGTTTGCGGGTTTGCGGGTTTGCGGGTTTGCGGGTTTGCGGGTTTGCGGGTTTGCGGGTTTGCGGGTTTGCGGGTTTGCGGGTTTGCGGGTTTGCGGGTTTGCGGGTTTGCGGGTTTGCGGGTTGCGGGTTTGCGGGTTTGCGGGTTTGCGGGTTTGCGGGTTTGCGGGTTTGCGGGTTTGCGGGTTTGCGGTTTGCGGGTTTGCGGGTTGCGGTTTGCGGGTTTGCGGGTTTGCGGGTTTGCGGGTTTGCGGGTTTGCGGGTTTGCGGGTTTGCGGGTTTGCGGGTTTGCGGGTTTGCGGGTTTGCGGGTTTGCGGGTTTGCGGGTTTGCGGGTTTGCGGGTTTGCGGGTTTGCGGGTTTGCGGGTTTGCGGGTTTGCGGGTTTGCGGGTTTGCGGGTTTGCGGGTTTGCGGGTTTGCGGGTTTGCGGGTTTGCGGGTTTGCGGGTTTGCGGGTTTGCGGGTTTGCGGGTTTGCGGGTTTGCGGGTTTGCGGGTTTGCGGGTTTGCGGGTTTGCGGGTTTGCGGGTTTGCGGGTTTGCGGGTTTGCGGGTTTGCGGGTTTGCTTGCGAAGTACTGCTTTACCATCATGTATCCAAGTCCAGCGATACCAATCTGGCCAGCCATAGCCACCTCCAGTGGAACACCCAGCGACTCGGCCTTCGCAAGAAGCATCTCCTCAGTCCTCTCCCTTCCAGGGTCCGTTCCTTCTTCAGGGATGATCTCCACCTGGCCCTCGAACTGGATGATGAACTTGAGCAGTCGGTCCCCCGGCCTCGCCCTCAGTGGCACCATCGCTCTCGGAATTGGGATGCCCATCACCACATCAATCGGGTCAAGCTGAACGAAGTCTCCCCCTACTTCCACCTGCTGTTCCCTTTCCGGTGCCCCGACTCCCATCAGCTGATCTCCCTCCGGCGTCTGGATCCCACCCCTAGGTGTGTCAGGCCCCGACTGGCTGCCTCCGCTCGGTGCGTTCCCGCCCTCTTTGGTCCCTTCGGGGGCGTCATCCGCCTGCGGCTTCAGAGTCCTCCCACCGCCCTGTCTCTTCGCAGCTTGTTCCCTACAGAATTCGCTCACGGTCATCTTCCTCGTAGCAGTTGTCGCACTCTGGTCCCCCTTGTTCGAGTCCCTCTGGGCCTCCGTATCCCCCTTAGGACACTGGTCCAAGGTCTGGTTCACCGCAGCGTCAGTCGCCCCTTGTCTCTTCCCATCTTCTTGGGCCTTCGGGTCAAGCTCCCCTCCCTGCCCAGCCCTCTCGCTGGATCCTGTTCCGGCCATCTCCGTGTCTTCTCCTCCCGGCGAGGCTGCTTCGAGTCCTGCTCCCGCTTTCCCTTGTGTTCCACCCTCCACCGGTTCCGCCTTTCGCTGCTGCTGCATTCGGGCGTCCAGGTCCTTCTTCGTCTGCTCCAGAAGGGCATCCAGCTGGTGGGCCACCGTGATTGGGGGTCCGCCTCCCTGTCCTTTCACTTCCCTCTCGGACGACTCCTCAGCTTCGGTGGTTTTTTCATTGCCGAAGGAGTCCTCTGTGAGGTCAGTGTTGGATTCAGTGTTGGGTTCGTTGTTCGCTTCCTCGTTGTCCTTTTTTTCCTCTTCGCCGTCCGGTACCGGGGGCCCTGGATCCAACTGTACAGGCCCTTTGACTAACAGCGCCCCTGCTATCGATCTCATCATGGCCGTTGACACCTCTTGGACCACACGCCTGTGTATCGAGACTCTGTCCCCGTGAGCCCGCGCAGCTATGCTCCTGGACAGTTTCTTCGTGAGGTAGACTGCTGCCTCCCCGAACCCCCCAAAGGTCTCCATCGCGAAAGGTACAAAGGCCACGCGTGTCTTGGCGAGCTCCACCTCATACTTCTGGCGCTTGTAGTGTTCCGCCTTCGCCGCTGCGTACCCCGCAGTCTTCGCCGCCTGGTTGACACAAGACTCGTTCCTCGGGTGCACGATGACCACGTCCATAGCCATTGGGCGGGAACCCCCCACCCCACCTGGGAAGAACACGTCCGCCGGGCGCTGGGACGACCCCGGGATCAGCCCCGTCTTCTCCATCGTTGCGCTCACCCCGGCCCACTGACAGTGTCTGTGGATGGTCTCCTTCACCCGGTCGTGCCTCGCAATCCTGGCGTTGCCGCATCCCTGGGCATGGTCACCCCATACGTCCATCCCCTCAGTCTTGCACCTCGCGTCGTGGCAGCTCTCACCCTGCTTGTAGACCGGAGCCCCCAACCACCACTTGATCAGAGCCCCAAACTCGTTGTCCGACAGCTGGTTGTAGAAGTCAGGCGTCGCCGTCAACCACGCCCCCGCATAGTGCATTGACTCCGACATCAACCTCGCTCTCGAGCGTGCATCTGCTTTCGCCAAGAGGTCCTCCAGCGCCTTCTCATCAAGCACCCTAGAGAGCCACCTCTGGCTGCAGATGTGGGGGCCTTGGCCACCATGTCGGGTGTAATCTGCATGCCGCCCTTCGTCCTGTTGAACCACTCGAGCCAGCTCCCCCATACACCCCCTTCCAGCCCATGTTCGTATTTGGGATCCAGCTCCTTGCACAGCTTCATCGTCGACGCCCTCGAAGCCATGTTGGCCGCGCGCAGATGCTCCTGGCAGCTCCTCATCCCAAGCCCACCGACTTTTACGGACAGTTTCGCCTGCTGCCATTCTTTCGACCCGTTCTCGAACTGCATGCCGCACACCTTCGCCATCGTCTTCCGCACCATCTCGTCGAACCTGTGCATGACCCCTCCCACATGCGAGTCTGGGACCACTCTCATGTAAAACACCAGTTTGCTGTATGAGCTGCAATACCGGAGAAGTGTGTACCCTGTCTGCCTCCCCACCTTGGTCAGCATGTCGAAGTTCTCTTCCAGCGCGTCCAAGCGTTTGTTCAGAAAGGCTTGCGTGTACTCCGGCGATCCTATCGGCGCCCCCAGGAGCATGAAGTTCCTCTCTTTGTGGAAATTCTCTTCTGTCAGGCCATCGAAGCCTGTGTCCTCCACTGTCTGGGGGAGGTCGCCACTAACCCATATGAGCTCGCACTTCTGGGGTTTCACTTTCAGCCCTATCATTCCGCTCAGCTCACACAAGATGTTGTACGCCTTTCTCACTTCATCCACATTCCCCACAAGGACGCCATCGTCCAGGTAGAACTGGAGGATGTCCAGGTTGCAGTCTTCACTTATCTTGTTCACCAGGGGTTGGATGGCCAGAGAGAACAGCAGCGGTCCCATCGGGTCCCCCTGTTGCACCCCTTCCTGGGACTTAATCACCTTTCCGTTGTAGTATAATTGGGAGGGCACCCTGTAGCACCAATCGGCCCACGCATACAGCCCCGACGCTTGCTCATAGGCCTGTGAGCACAGCTGCCTCCGACAAACACTGTTGCACCTTGTTTTCCTGCTTGTTGCCCCGTTCCCTGTCCACATACTGCCTGATGGTGTGTATAGCCGCCTCCATTCCAGCAGGGACCGATACCCCCACCTGGCCGCCTTTCTTCAGGTACGAAGAGGCCACTTCCGGAGCGATCTTCTTCACAAGGGATTTCCCCACCAGCCGACGCAGCACATCCCCAACGGCTATGGGCCGCACGTCCCTGTCGTTCTTCTTGAGGGCCACAAGGTTCGCCCCTGCCATCAGCGGAGCCACCTCCCTAGGGGCCGTGCCTCTAGCTAATGCGTTGACTGCCCTCGTCACCGACATCAAACAGCCTTGAGACTCAAAAGCTCCGTCCACCGCGTCCTTGATGTGCTGGGCTCTCAGACCAGTCGGTCCCGCAGCAGTCCCCCTCGGGAAGTCCCTGATTGCGTCCAGCACTTCTTCTGGCAAGACTTCTACCGCTTCCTTCGTCTTCGCCGGGTTGTCCCATTGGGGGTGTAGTGGCTCTGGATGTTTGCTCTGCAGCGCTCTCCAGCAATCCTCATTGTCTTCCGCCAGCCCCTGGGCTACAAGCGCCGCGTTTCCTGCCGAGAACCTCCCTTTGCTGCACAGTTCCGTGGCCCTGGCGACCTTAGAGACCTCGTCGTTCTTAGGTTCCCCCTTCTCACCTGATTCCAGCTTATTCCAGAGGGCCATGTAATTTCCCTTCTCCCACTCCTCCAATCTGGCCTGGACACTCAGCTCCGTCTCCTTGTCCCGCTTCTTCCCTCCCCTCTTCTTCCACAGGCAGGCTTTGGGGAGCATCGCCACCAGCAGCCAAGCCTCCTCTGTGTTGTCCTTCACCGCCCGGCCCAGAGTGTGCTTAAGGGTAAGCCCCCACAGTCTTTGAAGGCTCGTCGGGATCGACCCCATGGTCGTGACGTTCATGGCGGCTATGGCTTCCAGGCTGGGTAACTCGGTCCTCGTCGGGGCCGGCGGGGGGGTCGTGTATTCCCCTTCCCTTCGCACCGCCTTTTTGCACTCGTCGTGGCACCCCTGACCCTTCCACACACAGCCCCTGCACACCAGGCACCTCTCGAGGTCCAGTCTCCTCAGAACGCTCTCCGGGATCTCATCACTCTCCAGGTGCCCATCCAGGTGACACTTCCATACCCTTGTCGAGTTGAACGGGGTCGTGCTTTTGCACTTCGACCTAGCGCAGTTCGCCACCGGACAGTACAGGAATTGTTGGTTCCTTGCCCCCATCTGGTCCAACACCCCTGCCTTCCCGTACCCAGGGATCGCACGGTCTATTATGTCCCACTCCCCGATGTCCTCACCCGGGGCCTCGGAGGGTTGCTTACCTGCCTTTTGTAGAGCAACCGATTGGGACTCATCAAGGAGCATCATCATCGACTCCTCCTCTCCGACTGCATACTCGTAGTGGTTGCCGTTGTACGCCAGCACCACCACCTTCTCGTGGTCGGAGTTGTACTCCCCTATCATCAGGACTGGGTTGTTCCCCCCAGCAACCACGAGTATCGTGCGGCCAAACGCTTGTGCCGCGGCTGCCAGGCACAAGTGGTCTCCCCACGTCGCTGCTGTGCCCATCCCTTCCAAGTACCGGTCCCAACCCTCACTGCAAAACGGGGCATAGTGCTCCTCCCGGTGTTTCATCCATTCTACAACCTCGCTCCTGATGTGGGTGTGGTCGCCGTAGGCTTCCCCGAGCGAACCGGCCAGGGCGTGGAACATGCAGTTCCCGTCCTTCTCCGTCGATCTCCTCGTCAGCTTGAAGCTCTTCATGATCTCGTCCACTGACTTGCCGGCCCTGGGTTGTTTGTCGGGGTTCCACAGATTCCGCTGCCTGTGTAGTGCACAGTGCGTCTGGTTCGACGAGCACGCCGCAGCACACGTTCCACAGAGGTTCACCTTCATGCTCCTCGCCTGCTCTTGTTTCACAAAATGATGGTGGACCGCATTGAGGTGTTTAACTAGACAGCTTGCCACACTGGTGCGGAAAGAGCAGTCTTCCATCCGGCCACCTCGGTCCGCTTCAGCCCCATTGCAGGGTCATCTGGCTTCTGTTCCAGGGCGGCCTCGTGTTCCTCTCTGCGGGCCCTCCTCCTCCCTTCTTTCCTCGCACGACGGTGCCCTTTCTTCTCCTGTCTGGCAGCCTCCCTCGCCCCCTCCCTCGCCTTGGTCCTCTTCTCCCGACGCCTCTGAAGGGCCGTTTCGCTCCTGTGCCTCCTCCTGTTCCCTTGGGGACCAGGGTGTACACCTCCGTAAAGGGTCCAGAAAAAATGGGGGGCAGAGAGGGAGGAGCACTACCTTCTCTCGGGCGTGCTGTCTCTCCCTCTGCCTTTTTTTCCTCCGAAGAGGGTCTGTTTTTCACCTCCGTGGAGGGTCCCTCTGGAGAGGGCTCTATAAAAGAAAAAGGGGGGGACAAATGGGGGGGAGGAACACTACCCGCTCTCGGGAGTGTCACCTCTTCCCCTCTCTCCCTGTTTTCCTCCGAAGAGGGTCTGTTTTTTACCTCCGTGGAGGGTTCCTCCGGAGAGGGCTCTAAATCTGAAAAAGGGGGGGACAAATGGGGGGGAGGAGCACCACCCTCTCTCGGGAGTGCCACCTCTTCCCCTTTCTCTCTATTTTCCTCCGAAGAGGGTCTGTTTTCCTCCGAAGAGGGTTCTAAAAAAAAAAAGGGGGCGGGTGGGGCACTATCCTCTCTTGGGAGTGCCACCCCCCCTTGCCCACAAAAAAGGGGATCTAAAAAAGGGGGTTCGTCTGTTAACCCAGGGGATGGGTCTTCCTGGGGTGTGCGGGTGAGCTTGGGGCCTACCGCACGCAGGGTGATCGACACCCTGACACCAGTGGACATCCCGGACGGGATGTGGTGCGTCCACTGGTGTCTCGCTTCACCCTCCAACAATGCCCATGAGAAGGGGGGCACCAGGTATCTCGCCACCCTATCCCCCCTCCTCATGACCATTGTGGTCTCGGCTCCGTACGAGAGGACTAGGACAATCGGTCCCAGCCTCGCGTCGTCCTTGTGGGCGGCAATCCCACAACCAGACTTGTACTTGTTGACAAGTACCTGGTTGGGGACCACCTTGAGACCTGCGGCGGCGGCCACCTCCCTCACCCACCCCTCCGCCTGGG
Organism: Diplonema japonicum; assembly: GCA_964019335.1. Classification (NCBI taxonomy): domain Eukaryota; phylum Euglenozoa; class Diplonemea; order Diplonemida; family Diplonemidae; genus Diplonema; species Diplonema japonicum. Next base: position 7,790 of record OZ025674.1, read on the forward strand.
ATCCCCGTGGTGGGGCGCACCTTGGCGTTCGTCCCCTCCCACCGGTACCCGTATTGGAGGGTCTCCCTCCCTGAGTTCCCAGACAGGGCCTCCCACTTTCCTGAAAGCAGGGCTTTCGGGAAGGCAGGGACCGGGCCCGTCCTCAACCCGGGAGGCCTTGCACAGCTTCATCGTCGACGCCCTCGAAGCCATGTTGGCCGCGCGCAGGTGCTCCTGGCAGCTCCTCATCCCAAGCCCACCGACTTTTACGGACAGTTTCGCCTGCTGCCATTCTTTCGACCCGCTCTCGAACTGCATGCTGCACACCTTCGACATCGTGCGGGCAGGGGGTAAAATTTAGGAGGGGGAAAGAGGGAGAAATCAAAAAGGGGAAAGGGGCAGAGTGACCAATGTCCATGCGAAAAAGCATAGAGCGGGGAAGAAAATCAAAAACAGGAAAAACACATCACCACAAAAGAAAAAAGAGAGGAAAAAAAAAAAATAAAAAAAAAAAACCGAGACTGTCAACCGAGATGGGGTATGGGCCCCACCTGCGCCCTCCCCAACTCGAGTGAGCTGCCAAGCCACCGCACTGTTCACTGGGGCCCAGTTCTCCTTGTTGCGCACCTTGACCGTGTCCCACACCAGGTTGTCGCTCCCCAGCTCTTCCATCAACCTGTGCTCTGCCAAGAACTTGAACTGGGGCCCGGTCATCCCCTTGAGCTCACCCCTGCATATGGTGGAACAAAGAAGTTTACCTTTATACCCATGAAAAGAAAGAAAGGCGGAGACCTTCAGAAGCTTATCACAGACACGTTCCCAAACACAGAGTTGCACTTACCAGTCGTCACCTCAAAAGGGGTTGAAAAAGCAGCGTTTGCAGGTCCAGGAACTAAGTTGGAGGAGAGAATAAATAATCTGGACACGAACGCTAAAAGAGCATGGGAAGGGGAGAAAGTAAACCCAAAAGCAATAAAAACACCACCAAAGAGTACTATGGATGAAGCGGCAATGTACCATGATCTACGTTACCACCATGCAGGACGTGTTGCTAAATCTAAAAAGGAGTTGTTGAATAAAACAAAAGGCAGACCTTTATCTTATGAAGGATAATGCTGTCAACACCATGAACCCTTTGAACACAAACCCTGTGGATAAGTTATCTAATTTAGCAAGCATACCGGTGTTTGCTGCAAAGATTGCTTATGAGAAAGTGAGAGAATGATGCACATTGGTTAAATGTGTATTAAGATATTTGGTATCCCTATTCCCTGTATGTTTTCTTTATTAGGTATGATGACAATAACAAGAAGAAGCTGTGGGCAAGAAGATAAAATAAAAAAATAAAATAAAAAAGACATTCAATAAAAAACATGTTGCATAGATTTCAGATGCTGCAGCTTTAAGAGAAAAAAGTAGAAGAAGAAAAAAAAAGAATAAAAATCACACTCATCTTGCTAGTTTGTACCATTATTATGTCAAACGGTGCCAAGCTCACACCAGTGTTTTTGCAAGGAGTGAGAAAAAAAATAGGTTTCAGAATAAAAAACACCAAGGATCATGCACTCCCTGCCTTGACTGTCTTGGGTAGCCAGCCATGTTTTTCCATGGCTGCCATTGTCTCCTCAGGTGTCTTGTCCTTCCACTCTTTCTTCTCTTCGTCGTAAGTCCTCCCTAACAGGTAGTGCACATGCGCCATGTAGTGAAGGCGGATCGTGTTTTCCTGCTGTACCCTGAGGAGACCAATTGCTTCTTCCTTCTCTTGGATGGTACGGACTGTGCGTATCACAGCTTTGGTGCTTTTGAACGGCAAACCAGCAGGACCCATTTCAGCTATCTTCAAGCAAAGTTCCTCTTGAGAAGGATTTAACCCTGCAAGATCAAAACGAACCTCAAAATCTTTTCTCGTTTCCCTAACCTCTGTAATAATTGGCATTATTCATTTGTTTGTTTTTTGACCATACGCGCTGCAAACTTCTCCTGGAAATCCTTTGCATCCTTCACAGCCATCACTGTGAATGTATTTTTATGGTTTTCACATCGTGTGACATACAAGGCTCCAGGAAGTCTAGCTTCAACCCACGGAGGTTCCCGCTGAAGCAGGAGTAATACTCCTTCAGGTGGTCCTTATACTTGTCTTTTCCACCAAGCCTCGCTGTGAAATTCTTGGCAAAGGGGTCTGCATCGAAGGCCTTCACAAAGTCGGTGTAGGACATGTGGTCAAGGAACAGGGTTTTGCACGTCTGGTGGACTGTTGGAATCAATGCACCAAGCTGTGGATAAAAAAAAAGTAGAAGTTAAAGAAGGTATCAATACCGTTGGGTTTGAGGTCTCAATGACGACAGCAATGTTCCCACCAGGATGGTCGAACGAGAGCTGTCGTGCACTAGTTGCAGCAACCTCAGCGATCGTTCGGAGACTGTGCATCTCATCAGCACCCTTTTTAGCGGACAGCGACCAGTATATGACCAGAGGTTCCCCAGTCCCGAATATCCTGGAGCGGGACATCCAGTCGGCATATCTCAGAATAGACCTTGCCGTTTCGTTATACAGAAAAGAAAAGTAGGGCCGAAATGCGTTCTCGATAACGGTTTTGAGGTTGGCGGTCGCATCTTGATCTTGCAATGTTGTCTCCAAAAACAACACTTTCGAACCACCAAAAGCACGCTCGATCGAAGTGGTTTTTCCAGCAGCCTTCGGACCCACAAGTATGACAAAGGCTTGCCTCTCTTCACGCTTAAAGTTCTTGCGGTAGTCTTTCAAACTCTGTACAGTCGTGTCAACGTCTTTGCGAACGTGCTTAAGCTCTGGGGTGGATGCCAGCATATCCGGACTCACAAGGCTACGGACGTGGAGAAATTTGTTTACTTCGTATGTGAAAAGACTGCCTGCAACACTTCCACCCCACTTGACGATGCTCTTGGTTTCAGGTGACTGCTTTTTCCACCAGCTTGTGACCGTTTCCAGAACTTTTCGAGCCATTCTTCTGTTTTGTGTATTAAGAGAACTGTAAAGAATATGAAGTGAGGAAGAAGTAAAAATAAATGTGGTTGGTGAAACCTGCTTTGCACACTTTTTGCACACTTCAGGTTTTTATGGGAGACAGAAAAATTCACCCTTCATACCTTCGTCTTTGAATACCCTTGTTGCAGGTGCTGGAGGTGAGCAGAGGATTGTCAACCTTTATCCTGAAAAGATAGGGTCACTCATTTTAACATTTGCACCTGGAGAAGTGGAGTATCACCATCCATACTACATAAGAATAAGTAATAACTACCAATACCTTCCTGTGACACGAGATGAAGAAACAATCTTTTTACAGCTATCATTGGAACATGATCCTAATGAGGACTATGCTCACTTACACTTATCAAAGGGTGAGATGTACTTTGCTGGTCATAAGGTATATGTGAGCAATGACTATCAAGAAATCAAAATACAGAATTTCATACTCCCCTACACATATGAGACACTCTACCTGCTTATGAGACCTGACAATACTTTTCCTATTGCTGAGCTCCCTCATAAGGCTTATGATGATTTTATACAATTGCTTCTTAGTATTGGTTTCAAGGACATTCATAAAGTAGTAAGATAGCTACCATTGCAAAAAGGATAATTAATACATTGGATGAAGAATATGATCCTAATCTGACAGGTCTTGAAAATGTGAAGAAGGTGTTAAGAGAAAGCTCCCCTGATGTAGAAATGATATCCCCTTCTGTACTATCATCAACAAGATATATCACACCATTAACACCACCTCCTCTAATAGATCTTAGATCACCAGAAGAAGTTACTATAAGAAGAGCATCTCATCAATTAAACTTTGAGATTATTGAGAAAGGAGGTGTTGCTAAGTTAATGAGTAATGACAGTGATGGAGCACTTGTACAGATTGAGAAAGAATTCCCCAAACAATCCTTAGAAAGATTATCAGGAGGTGATCCTTCAAACAGGTTTGTGAAGGGGAGTGACAATCAGTTCTATATCCCCTTCCTACCAGTGTTGGTCCAGACCCTTGAGGGACTCAGGGGACTCCAAGGGACAGGACAGGAGTCCCCTGAAATTTTCAGGGGTCTGGAGGGGACTCAGGGGACTGGAGGGACTCAAGGGACTCAGGGGACTCAGGCAGTGATGGGTGAATCCTAATTAGGACTAGACCAGACTGGATCTGGCATGAATTTCGACCCAATTATGCTGGACTGACAGACTGACCAGACTGACCAGACCAGACCAGACTGGACTGGACCAGACAAGATACAACCACAACACCACATCCCCCCCTTTTTTTGCTGCAGAGTTCAAACATATAAACAGATGTCTACAAGAAAAGATGTTACACAGGTACTGAGAGATGACAACAACAACAACAACAATGATAAGAAGAAAAGAAAAAGGAGCAACAGTACTGGTTCCTGTTCATCTTCATCTTCCTCCTCAAAGCCATGTGCTGCTACTAACATTGAAGAACTACTCAGTCAAAAACCCGAATGTGGCCCTACTTTAACCTGCACCCAGAAGAAAACTGGGCTTTCTCAGTCTGCAATGTTGCAGTTCATCAGTGGCAATGGTAGGAGAAAGAAAAAAAAAGAAAAAAAAAAGGCATTGGCAGTACATTTAAAGCATTCTTTTGAAAAACCAGTGGTAAAAACACGATACCAACTGCAACTGATGAGGCAGTGGCTTGGGATGGGGTTGCAGCTGCTTGTGTATATGAGCAGGAGCCTGGAATCATTTTCCACTTCCCTCCCAGAACTGTGGATGAATGAGTGTACCACCTTGTAGAAGTTACCTCAACCAACCCCAATCACCTTTCTGAGACAGAAGCAAAGCTGAGGCTTGCACAGCTTAAGGTGAAGGAGCTGAAACACTTTCAGAGTTCCATGTCCAGAGACCTGCTTCACCCCCCACAGACCCTCCCTACACCTGACCAGCCTGCTGGTGCCAAAGAAGAAAGAGGGGCAGTTTCAATTTTGGAATTAAAAGACTGGAACTATGTCTATGCCCACCCTCAAGCGGTACCACACACACAAGAAAAAAAAAAAAAAAAAAATAGTGCCAGCTTGCCTCTGTATCCCTTCTTGGTGCTGAAGGCCTTTGTTTTCCCCAGGTGTACCAACATGTTTGTCAGGTGGCAGAGCTCGTCAAGCAGGAGAATGGAACTCTGGACCCCCTCTCTGAGATCCTAGAGAAGAGGTATAGGTTGTCTGTATAGGAGATGGGTAGGACTTCTGGGGATGTAGCAATGCATTGCCTGGTGTAGGCAGTGAGGATGGCATTGATGAAGATGGGTGAGATAGGGCACCCCTGGAGGATCCCATTTGTGGTGTGGAACACCTCCCCTACCCCCACCTGGAAGCACAGACATTGGTTGAGGTTGGTGTACATGGATCTCAGTGGTCTTAGGATGTTCTCAGACATGCCCAGTCTCTCCACCAGGTCAAATGTTAATGTGACAGGGATGGAGTCAAAACACTTCCTGAAGTCCACTGACAGACTATATAGAGGTTCCACCCCCTGTTGGGCATTTTCCACAAGAGGTAAAGGAGACCAGTGACAGGGGGTGCACCTCGGCCGCTTCTGCGTTCCGCATCGTGTCCTTAATGCATGTGGTGTGCAGCTCAACCCCAGCTGGTGCCCTAAGTAGTTTACTCACCCTGAGCATTTGCAATTTGTTCTTCCACTCAGGGTGCTACAGGTGATGACCAGCCAAGTGGATGGAGGAAAATGCCTGTTTGTTGTGTTGGTGGCACCTGCACAAGAACTGTTAACTTGATACAGGGGGGGCACTGCAGCCAAGTTGTAGCTTCTTCTGTGTTCTGCGTTGTGTCCTTAATGTGTGCAGTGTGCAGTTTAACCCCAGCCAGAGCAACACAACCCAGGGTAACCAACATTCTGTGCTCATGCAGTTTGCTGCCAATTCATCACCCTGAGCATCTGCATTATGTTCTCCCACTTGGGCACTACTGGTGATGACTGACATGGAGGTCAACAGCAAACAACACATCTGATGTACTTCTTATATTTCCATGTTATCTCCACCACCTGAATGATATATATATGAGTTAAAAGAAGCCGGTGTTGGTGGCACCCTGCACAAGAACTGTCTACTTGATTACAGGGGCACACCGCAACCGAGTTGTAGCTTCTTCTGCATTCTGCGTCATGTCTTTAATGTGTGTGGTGTACAGCTCAACCCCAGCCAGAGTGTCCCAGGTAACCAAGATTTGGCGCTTGTGCAGTTTGCTGCCTGTTTGTCACCCTGAGCATCTGCATTATGTTCTTCCACTCGGGAGCTACCGGTGATGACCAATGAGGAGGACAACAGTGAACAACACATCTGATGTTTTTTCATGCTATCCCCACCACCTTTGGAATAATATACAAGAGTTAAAGGAGGCTGGTGTTGGCAGTGCCCAAGAACTGTCTACTTGATTACAGGGGGTGCACCACAGCCGGGTTGTAGCTTCTTCTGCATTCTGCATCGTGTCCTTAATCACCACGGCTGAGTTGTAGCTTCTTCTGTGTTCTGTGTCGTGTCCTTAATGTGTGTGGTGTTCAGCTCAACCCTAGCCGGGGCACCCCAGGAAACCAAGATTCTGCACTCATGCAGTTTGCTTGGTGATGACCGATGAGGAGGTCAACAGCGAACACATCTGATGTTTTTCTTATATTTTCATGTTATCCCCACCACCTGAAAAAGAAGATAAAAGTTTTTTTTTTTTTTTTTTTTTTTTTTTTCTTTGTTTCTCGTTGTTGTTGTTGTTGTTGTTGTTGTCTCTCAGTACCTGTGTAACATCTTTTCTTGTAGACATCTGTTTATATGTTTGAACTCTGCAGCAAAAAAAAAAAGGGGGATGTGGTGTTGTGGTTGTATCTTGTCCAGTCCGGTTCAGTCCAGTCCAGTCCAGTCCAGTCCAGTCTGGTCAGTCTGGTCAGTCTGGTCAGTCCGGCATAATTGGGTCGAAATTCACGCCGGATCCGGTCCGGTCTGGTCCAGTCCGGTCTAGTCCTCATTAGGATTCACCCATCACTGCTGTAAGTAAGCTTTGGCTGAAACTAATGTGAGCTATGGTAAACAAAAACAAAAAATACACAAGGGTGAGAGGGTAGGTTTTAAATGATGAGAAGAGTTAACAGAAGGAAGCCAAAGAGAGCAGTAGTGAAAAAGTGAATTGACAAGGGGGGAAAGAGGGAGGAGAAGCAGATGAAAGGGAAAAGAAACATGCAAGAGTGACACAGGGGTAGGGAACAAGCCCTCCAAGCCAATCCCAAAGCATGGAATAACCCTACACTGCAGATCCAAGCTTGAGTACCACCCAACATCAACACTTAGGCACTGCCAAGGCAGACCAGGTGTTGCTCACTCCTTTAATTGGAACCCCTCACAAGTGTAAAAAACATCTCCCTCCCACCTACCTCCCTCTATCATTTGCGTTTATCAGTGTTTTATGAGGAAAAGGGGAAAGAAAAAAAAAAGGAAGGAGGAGAGGTAAAAAACCCACTTCTATTTTTTGGCAAATACTTGTAGATAAAGGACCCACAATTTTGTGGTATGAGTACTCACCCCCCCTCCCCAAAAGGTGAGAAAGCACCTGTTAAAAACTAGCAAGCTATGATTTGCTTGTGTTCTTCTTTTTTTTGACTCTTTGATTTCTGTTTTCCCTTTCCCCCACCCACCCCCACACACCCCCCTGGCTGGGAGGAGGGAAAAAGAAAGAAGAGAGAATGGTCTGGCCAGCCTAAAAAAAAAGAGGTTTATTTAAAAAAAAAAAAAAATGCAGAAGTGGCTGAGGTGCACCCCCTGTCATTGGTCTCCTTTACCTCTTTCATGTTATTGGGTGGTGGGGATTACACAGAAATATGGAAATATAAGAAGTACATCAGATGTGTTGTTCGCTGTTAACCTCCATGCTGGTCATCACTGGTAGTGCCCGAGTGGAGGAACGTATTGCAGATGCTCAGGGTGATGAACTGGCAGCAAATTATGCATGCCCAGAATCTTGGTTACCAGGGGTGCCATGGCTGGTGTTGAGCTGCACACTGCACACATTAAGGACATGACACGGAATATCTTTCAACCTTGATGATGCAAAGAGGGAAAAAAAAAAAAAAAAATGAAAAAAAAAGGGCAAAAAAAAAAAAAAAAAAAAAAAATAGGTAAGGAATTCCCTGTTCCACCATGTTCCACCAGTTCCACCATGTTCCACCAAGTTCTGCCAAGTTCTGGTTCCACCAGTTCTGCCGTTCCACCAAGTTCCGACTTTTCAGTTTGGTGGAAGGGAACGGAATGACCCACCCCTGGTATGAGTTGCTCACCCCCCTACCCAAAAGTGAGCAAAGCGTCCGTTAAAGAAAAGCAAGCCAGGATAGACTTGTGTACCCTTTTTTCGCTCCTCTTCACTTTCACCCACCTGGGCCCCACCCACCCCTACCCCTACCCGAGGCCAGGGAGGGAGAAAAAGAAAGGAGAGGGCTTGGCCAGCCAAAAAAAAAGAGGTTTATTTTAAAAAAAAAAAAAATTAGTACCATTTACCCTTTCCTTGCACCTTCCTATGGTTGCATGCTGCCCTTTTTTTGAGTATTCAAAGCAACAACGAAAATGGGGGGGTACCGTAGATAGGCTCCAGGCGTTTAGGGGTTATTTTTTTTTTTTTACATAGTCACAACAAGGTAGTATGAGCCTTGCCTCACATCCCACCCAAACCTAGGACCTCTTTTTTTGAACCTTTGAAACCAAAAGTACCAAAAAAAATGCAAGCCCCAGCCTAAATTTGGGCCTTTGTGACACAAAAAACACAAAGAAATTTTTTGGTCCCAAGAGTCCCCTCCAGACCCCTCTTCTTGTTGTGTCCACTTTGGCTCACAGGGCAACGGGACACTATCAAAAGTGGAGATGCTGCATTCCCGGACTCCCCCAGCTGGAAAGCTGCATACCACCCCCGGTCAAGGACTGAGCATTGATTCGCTCCTTCTCCCGCCTTAAGCACAGCGTTTTTCAGCCAGCTAAACGCAAGCGCTATGGCTTTAAGGTGCACTCCGTCGCATTCATGCACAGGGTGCGCGCTCAACATTAGAATTTACCCTGGTGGGGACCCGGAGGACACGGTACCATGTCTTCTGCGACAGTTCGAGCATCGTGGTCACTGGGTTGCGATGGATAATCTTTGTTCTAATTACCAGCTCTTCTGCTCTCTTTTGAGTACGGGTATGCATGCTATCAGAGGTTCAGCGCAACAGAAAAATACAACCCCGTGGGCACGGTTCAACTCCGGAAGACGACAGTGGGCAGAAAAACGAAAAAGGAGACCAGCAAACAAATCTCACACCATGACAGAGTCATGCGGCAGAGTTCGGACAGCATCCGGTTCCTCTTGTGGCACGGCCGTACCAAACCCGTGTTAGCCTTTTCGGCTTTGCCTATAACTTTGCCTTTAATCTCTTCGATTTTGCCTATTGTATGAAATTCACCTCAAGGCTGTGCCGAGAATCAATAAAAAACAACTTTACACCTACAAAACGTGCAATGTTGCCCTGTGCCCTGAGTGCTTTGAGATTTTTCATACAAAAAATGACTACCCTGACATGATAAAATACCGACAATTCTGGGGACGCTTGAAAGAAAAATCCTCAAGGGCGCCAGCGTCCGCCAGGACCCAATGTTGGAAGAAAATCGACATCTGTAGAAAAAAAAAAAGTGAGGGAGGCTGTCCTCCGCCCAAGCGCCCTCGAGTGGGTTGAGCAAAGTCGCTTGCGATGCTCAGTACTTTGTCGTATAGTTCCTCTCCCGACCCGGTATGAACACTAAGTAAGCCCCCCTGCATGGAAAATAAACTGTTTTTTTTACCCCCTGGGTCACGTGCTTTTTAAAGGGTATAGTGTACTTTCCTATGGTTAAACTCTCGCATTTTTTTTTCCCGGGTTCATAAATAGACTGTCCTTGGCATTTTTTTCGCCAAAACCCCCGGTCCTTTAGTGGTTAAAAAAGTCGATCCCTAGAAATAGGGGTCCTAGCTATGGTTTCCTAATCGATTCCTATTGTTGCAGTGTGCTCTATATTTCGCCCAAATAGTCAAAAAAACGAAAATGCGAAAGGTTCCGTGTTTGGTGGAACATGAAATTCGGGTTGGCTTGTTGAAATTAGGTTTTCTGAAGGAAAATTTGAAATTAGGTATCATTTTTGGTGGAAAAATGAAATTGGGTTACCGTGTTTGGTGGAACATGAAATTCGGGTTGGCTTGAACGGTGGAAAATTTTCATTTTGTTGCCGTGTTTGTAGTTTTTCTCTTTTTTTTTATTTCACCCTTTGTCATAATCAATTCTTTTTTTTGTTTACCATAGCTCACATTGGTTTCAGCCAAAGCTTACTTACAGGAGCCATGTGAAGGCTGTGATTTGGACTTTATCCTCTCTGCCAATACTGGTATGCCCTTTTGTTCTTCTGTTTTTTGACTCTTAAATTTCTATCTTCCCTTCACCCCACCCAACCCGGAAAGAAGAGAGAAAGGCCTGGCCAACCTAAAAAGAGGTTTATTTAAAAAAAAATGCTGTGTTGCTTTACATTATGTTGGTTTTTATTGCATCACATTCATTGTGGTGTTGCGTTGTTGTGCTGAGTTGTGTTGCATTGCTTGACAAGTTTGCAAGATGATGTGAAGACACACTTCACAACATCCAAGACTTCAAGCAAAGCAACGTGGCACAATAAAAAAGTGAAGCAATGCAACACAACACAACTAAAGAACACAACTACACAACACTATGCAATGTAACATGATGTGGTGATGGTAGGTATGCTGAAAATTGTCCAAATTACATCGAAATCCACCATGTATGTCAAAAAGAAATGAAGGTGTTGGAGTGGTTGGACCTAGTCCTGCCTGCTATCCAGAGGATCTAAAAATAGTTCCAGCAAACAGACCGAGCGTTTAATCGCTGAATAGAGTCGTGCAACGAGTTCATTGCAGCCTTTGTTTTGAAAAAGAACACAAGGCTGCTAAACGAGTTTTAGAGATATAGGGCGTCATTGAATTATGTCGTTTGTTTGAGGTTTCCTCGAAGAGTGAAGGTGCTTGGGATGTTGTTAAGGCCACTAGAAGAGCTTTTGGGCGTCCAGGAATTGTCAGTGAAGCGATCAATGATGTCCAGCGCGGAGGATTACTTATCTCGTTCATGTTACATGTGATGTGGTAGTGGCCCACTCACACAACCTTTTATTGAAAATACAAAAAATAAGTTTAAAAAAAAAAAAAAAACATTACCCTCCAGGTAAGAAAAAAAAGGTGAACATGGTGTTAATCCATCTCAAGGGCGACGGCGAGAACTTAGCTAAAGAGCAGTCCCTGTATGAAACAACAGGCGACACCTTATGCGAGGAGCTTACACTGGAGCTGACTAGACTGCAGAACATGAGAGTGCGCGTTCGGTTTATGATCTCGGCAGCGAAGGCCTTACAAAAATCGGTGACAGACGACAAGCTCAAAGCAGTTTTTGACGGGCCAATTACTGAGGCCACAGCAATGTTAGACTTGGAACACGTGTCAAAGCGACGTGCAATCAAAATGACCGAATACCAAATGGTTGTGGATACCTTAAAGGGTTGCGCCACCATTGTGTTTCCCTCGGAGTGCACGGATAGGAGGGGTGGCAATACACCTGTTGAGAATTTGTGCAAGCAGTTGGATGACGACAACTGCGAGAACCCTGATCACATAAGGTGTCTCTTGGCATTGATCGACGACGGTGCCAGGACTGAAGACATGTTCACAGAAGGTGCCACCCAGCTGTGGTGGGCGAGCAAGCAGCTACATGCTGGTGACCAGCTTCGCAAGTACACTGGCAAGAATGAAAAGACAAAATTGATCTGTAAGCTCTCAAAACTAGGCGGCACTGCACCGACCAAGGAGCCGCCCATTGACGCACAGGCACAGCAGGACATGATGACATACTGGCACAGGAAGCAAGAAGAGAATAAAAAGCTGCAAGTTGATGAAGACATTTCCTACGGCAACTCGCAATGGGCTGACCCAAAGGGGCTTAAAAACCACTTTCAAGGAACTGGCAACATCTCATGGCGCCCGAAGTGAGCATCTCTGTGAAGAGATGGACCCTTTTCTTTCTTTTTTTAAATGTCTCCCCCCCCCACCCCTCTCTTTTTTCTTTCTTTTTTTTGGTTTATGGTTTAAATTTTATTCTTGTCTTAATGCTTTTTGCCTAATCTTTCAGTGAAGTAATCGGACCTTAATCGGAGTCCTTGTTATGCCTATCTTATCGCACTTTTTTAAGTTGTTCTACAGGTGGGTATGGAAGACATTAAGGCTTCTGCGGTTGATGGGTGCAGCACAATGCAGGTCACCATTATAAAGCTGTGCGATACAGTTGAGGAACTGCGCGTGAGACTAAAGGCAGTCGAAGAAGACAAAGTTACATTGGAGGTGAAAGAAAGAATCAACGACAAGAGAATTAAAGAATTAGAAGAAGTGACCGAATGTTACAGAGAGCTCTCTGGAGACATGGGCGCTTTAAAAGTAAGAATGGGTGAACAAGCAGCAAAGCTCGAGCAGAGCAGATGGGTGGACCTCGACCTCATCTCGTCAGAAGAGTTCGACGTCTGCGGAGTGTACCGTGTGCACGTGGACGACATGAACGATGCAATGAAGACAGCTTGGGTATATCCTGCACGTGTCCTTCCTTCGTACCTTCTCTTCGACCCCGCCTCCCCTTCATGCTCGGCGTACTACTCGCGTATACCTGCAACGAAGAAGAGCCGCTGGGAATATCTTCCGAAGAATTCTGACACCCCATGCTCTCCTGCAGTCCCTATCATAGGCTCCGTCTATGCCATCCAGGTTGCACAGCTATGACGGCATTTCCATGCCTAGGCTTCCCAGTTTAATATTTGCTGTGCACTACACAATAGCAATATTTCACTCAGAAAACAAATTTATAACGATGGCAACTACTTTCCACATCACTACGGTGAACGTGCTGTTCGAGCGTTACTACGCAAAGTACTGCAAGGGAGGGAAGGTGTCGCTGGAGGAGAGGACAAGGATGTTTTCGGAATGGCTGGAGGGGGGAACGCTCGGGGGTGAGGAAGAGGGGGCAGACGTTGTGGCGCTGCAAGAGTGGCCGTACGGGGACGAGCAGGGAGAGCAGTGGGGGAGGGTGATGGAGAGGGCTGCTGTTGGGAGCGGGTACAAGGTGGTGACGCAGGAGGAGCCTGGGGAGGGGACAGTGAAGGCGGACGGGCTGCTGTTCCTGGTGAAGGGGGAGAGGTGGGATGTGATCGGGGCGAAGGTGAGGCGGTTCACGCGAGGGAAGGGGTCGAAAAGGTACGCGGTGGTGCTTCTGCGGGAGAAAGGGGAGGGAAAGAGAGTGGTGGGGGTGGTGGGGGGACACGCGCCCTTCGGGAGGGGCCTCAGCGACAGTTGTAGCCACATACGAGAGATGTTCGAGGGAGTGGACGGGGGGCTCACCCCTTACTGGATCGGGGTCGGGGACTGGAACGTCGAGGCGAAGGGTCCCGAGAAGCACCGCAGGTTCTTGGCGGAGGCACTTCCACCCTTCTGGTTGGACCACACGAAGGACCTCGAGACCGCGACCTGCGCCGCGGACCACGGCCCCGCAAAGTACGACTACATCGTGTCTTCCCCAGGGTTCTCCCTCCAACAGCCCGTCGTCGCCACCCCTCCAACCACAGAGACCCTCCTCCACCATAAGCCCCCTCCCCACCACTCCCCAGCCTGGTTCTCCGACCACCTCGCCCTCTCAGCGAGGATGCTTTTCAAAGATTGATCCGCTCCCCAAAAAAGTCAAAGTCCTAATTCTGGGTCACACACACACTCCCACCCGCTGGTTTCCAAGCGCTGCTGGGCACGTTGTTGATATGTAGGTACAAAGAGGGTCAAGGCTGGAAGCGCCTCAAACATCTAACCTTTTGGGTAGTTCCACCTGGCTTCATGATTAGTGCCGACATTTCAAGCTTTTACTTTAAGATTTTGATGAATGGTCGTTGCCACAATTCCTTAGGGTGTTGCTGTAAGCGATAAAGTTCGAACACTATAATCCGGGATGGTAATAAGGGTTGTCAGAAACAACCTTGGACCTGAGAATGCTTGATGAGCAGGGTTTAGTGTATTTTTTTGATTATCCATGCCATGCAGGGCGCATCGAAACTTATGCCCCAAAACTGGAATGATGGCTAGCGAAAAATCCTGAACGAGTCGAACTTCTTATATGTTTGAACTTTATCGGTTTTGCAATATTTATTATTTATTCCATATTAGTGTATTTGTGTTACCAGCAAACTGCATTGCAACAGAGAAAACATGCCGCGCTCAACTACACCAGTTAGGAACAGGGCGCCCGTCCGCGATGTGTCCAGCACAAGAGGTACCGTGGGTTTCAGTGGGAGAAACAAAGAGATAACTGAGATGAAAGAGACTATTAAGCATCAGGAGGAGATGATTGAAAAACAGGGCGCATTGCTCTTGGGACACGCCCAGCTATTGCATGAAATGCGAGAGGAGATAGTGAGGCTCCGTGAGGGCGGGATGGGTGAGGCGCACACCAAGCAGCTCACGCAGCTCACGACTGTTACGTTGAAAAACATGTCTTCAAATTTCGAAAACGTCCAGAGGGACGTGGAGTGGGCGACAGAGAACGTCAAGAAGCTTTCCATCTTCACAGGATGCCCTGTGAGTGACCAGCACCTTCCCTTAGATCAGCACATTACTCCTACATTTTCCTGCCCTGAGACACCGCACCCTGAAGAAGACATGGCACCCATTGTGGCACCAGAGGAGTTCAGAGATTACCTCAACGACACGGCCGAATCGGAAGGTAGACAGGCGATGCAGCTGCCTGTGTCCACACTTAATACATATACACCTAAACCAACAAACGATATAGGGAATGATCTCTACCGCAGGGGAATGGCGCAGAAGAAGAAGCGTGCCAGCGAGATAGCTCAACGCCAGAGAACAGCGGAGGAGGAGGACCTGAGAGTGATGCGAATCAAGCCAGAGATCAGCCACCTCGCGAAGAGGTCGAAGTCGTCGGACAAGTCCATCTCAGCACGCACTGACGAGTGGAAGGAGAAGCGCGAGAAAAAGAGGGAGTCCCTCCGCACTGAGATGAAAAAGCTCGAAGAAGAGTCCCTGCGAGCATCTCCCAACCTCAACCCCAACTCAATAAAAATAGCATCACAATCGCATTACAGGCGTGCCTCGTCCACCTCACCAAGGCATATTGACCTATCGGAGTCCCCTGGTGTTTTGCAGGCAACACCACCTTCGTCGCCACTTGACATGTCATCACCCCCGCCCCTTGACGAGCTGTTAGAGAGATTGAGGAAAAGAAGGTATGCCCGGCACAACATCACAACACCACTAGGGAGCTCCTGGGCCTATGCACCTCGCAGTCGCCCGAGAGGATCTCTTCGAGTAGCATCTTGTAGCCACAGCTAGTTGCGCATAGATTGTTCATTAGATTTTCCCCCCTTTTCCTTTTTTTGCAATGTCCAGCGACGCTTCACGGAATTCATCAATTCTTCTCCACAGAGAACCTCGTGTGCCTCCAGTTACGATTTGCGCTACGATGGGATCTCGTGTCTGCTAAACGACTTACAACACAGCAGGCAAAGGTATACATAGCACGATAAACTCTTCCGAGAGCCTGCAGTGAGTTATCGAGATCGCTTGCCTGCACCAGGCAAAGAGACAAGGAGCGAACTGTAGTGATGATTAGCACTCTGCACACTGAAATCTTACTGCATTTCCCCTGCAAGAACGAGTCTTCGATTTGTTTAATACTTCCGGATATGAACCCGTCCTGGTTTTTACCTGCACCTACAAACAACGGTCAGTTTTTTTTTTCTTCTTCTTTTTGATTTCCCCCCATAACCTTGTTATGTTGTAATCCATAGAATCTTGCTGCAGGGCCTGTACTGGCCTATTGTAAAAAAAGCGGTTATTTTTGTTTGAAATGGTAGCGCAAGGATCCTTGTACTTTGTAGAGTCCTCCTGCTTCTTAAATGTTGTTATATTGACTTGATTGATTGCCTTTCGGTATTTGGTGACCTATGTCTCAGAAAGTAAAATGTTGCGAGCAAACAGGCGCGTGCTTGGGTACAGCCAACAGATATTGAAACAAGGAGATGGGAAAACGTTTGCAGAGATGGGTGACGTTGCGAGAATAGAATTTAAATTGTACAAAGAAATCGGAGGAAAGGTGACACGCATCTTCCGTGGCCAGGACACAGCGCGTATTTTGGTGGGGAAGAATCAGGCTTTGCATGCTGTTGAAAAGGCGCTCCAGCAGATGTCAGAAGGTGAAGAAGCCTATATCAAATGTAGCCACGAGTACGCCTTTGGTGAGAAGGGCATTCCCCCAAGTGTCCCCCCTCAGACCAACATTGAAATGGAAATTAAATTCAAACAATTGTACCGATTTGATGGTGATGCCTAAACTGAGATAGTGTTCTTTCAATGTCGCTGTGACACTTAGTATTTTCCTCAGCAGGATTCAGGAAACAAAATGGACCCCGTGAAAGATGCTGTTGCGGTTTCTAAGAAAGAACTCGCTCTGTACGTGGAGGCGAGGAAGACGGGTGTCATTGCTGCGCTATTTGCCTTCTACAGAAAACCTGTTTGGTGCTCCCCGTTCCACGCAATCCTTGATTCGAAAAGCAGGCGGAGAATTAGATACATTTTGTATGCGATGAAAAAAGTGGGTCTGCAGTTCAATATCATAACTGCCCTGCTAGGGTATACCAAAGTGGAGCTGGTACAAGAAGTGTCTTTAGAGCAAAGGGGGAGGACGAGTGATGGCACTGTGGCTTTCAACCTGAGGCCTTCCCCTGCTGTCACAAGGCTGTACATCAAGACTACTATGCTCCCCTTGGATAGCATAAACACTTTGTATGCCGGATTTGGCGAAATCGTCGTCACAGAGCTTCCCTCGCACCAGGGCGTGACTGAGTATGAAGTGGCCTTTGATAGCTACGAGAACTGCATGAAAGCAGCGGAGCTCACCCACGCTAAATTGATCTTCTCCTCTTTTAGGAAAGAGGGCTTCGAGGCGTTCACCTCGAAAGAATTAATAGAGATATCCATTGCGAAGTCTGTGCTTGACGCCAACGTCCCGTACCTCACTGTGGACAACATCCCCTACTGGACGACTGCAGAGCAGGTCACTAATGTCTTCTCGGAGCACGGAATGGTGCGAGAAGTGAAGTTCGCAACCAACGATATAAACGGGTGCCACTTCGGGTGCTGCCAGGTGCTCATGGCGACACATAAAGAAATGGCAAAGGCAGAGGAAGCTTTGGACGGAAGGAGGCTAAACGGCAACATCATGGTGATTGGGATTTTGGGAAGAGATGGCATTATCAGATCTAGCAAGGTATGCAGACATTCGTATTCAACCACCTCAGGGTCCCAGCCCCAAGAGCATGGGCGGCGATATCAATCTCGCCCGTCTCAACTTCCCTATGCCAGCAGGCTTGCCGCCGGCTATGCAGTCCATTCCACCTTCGAACATACCTTCTGCGCCTGGGTTCACGCCTCCTTCTTAAGATACCTTAGTGTGTTACACAGTAGTGTGTATAGTGTATCACTTATTTCCTTGTTCTGTGTAAGCACTAACTACCACAGGGATGGCATGCATATGGAAGCAATCTGCACGCCTCTCACACAACCTGCTATGCCATAACCAAGAACACTGCAGCATTGAGACCGGTGGATGGGGATGTTGCGATACAAGAGGCGGTATGGCCCAATGTCCACCCGAGATGCCCGTCATGTGTGCTGAGAAGTGTTTCGGGCGGTACTGCTGCGGGTGGGACTGTGACCTTCTGGGTGGTGTAAGAGATTGCAGCATGGTAGAGTCGGACAGCGAGTCCTTCGATTGGGCAGGTCTCGCAATTATTATCTTCGTGACCGTGATCTTACTATGCTGTCTTGCAGCCAGTATTCTGTTTTATTTCAAAGGCGACCTCTGTGTTGAAGCTCGACTCAGCAAACAGCCTTCTGCAGTTCCTCGCAACCGCACACCCACTCCCACCACCTCCCCTGCGCCCCCGCTCTCCCCCCGCGTGTCACGCACACCTCGCACGCCCAGAAGTGCCCTGGCCAGCTCTTTCAGCACTATTGCATCCGCTGCTGAGCACCCCTCCCCAAGGGACACGCCACGGTCTGCCATCGATATCTAGCCTCCAGTCTTAGTACAGTATGAAGACAGTACGTCTTCTTCACTTGCTTTAACTTGCGTACATAAGCTACCCAGATCAAATGACCAGTGACACGTGCACTTATTTAATAAGAGGAAAGCGGCAGTGTATCAGGGAAGCTGCAGAAGGCGGCAGTACATGCCAGTTTCATTGCAAGGATGAGTTAGCCAGGCAGAAGGTTATTCGTGATAAACGGCGCGAACAGATCGTGGAGAGCGGGCAGGCACGGCGGAGAGTGGACGTCTTGGAATTATTGAAGAAAATGAAAAAGATAGAATGTGACCTGGCTCCTGTAGCGAATGGTGTGTGTTTTATGAAGGAGGCGGGTGTGCTCTTTGACACTATGTGCACACAACAAAAGACAGTGTGGCAGAAGGCAAAGAGGTCGTGGCACCAGCCTCAGATCGAGTCGCTTGCAAAGCATATATCGTCGCTGGGTATCCTTTCGAAGGACACAATCCTCTTGGAGCTCGGTGCTGGCAAAGGGCTGTTGGGAGCGATTATTGGGAAGCTAAACGCGTGCAATGTAGTGGTGCTAGACAAGCGAGAAGGCGGTATGGGTGGCTGCGGCGACAACGATGGCAGCTGCGGTATCAAACGCGTTCATGCTGATCTCAGTGACACCCCTCTGCACGAGGTAACTGGTGGCAAGGGCTCGGTGATTGTGGCAAAGCATTTTTGTGGAGACGCAACAGACCTCGCCTTACGTAGTTTGAAGAACCCCGATGCTTCCATCAAAGCAGCTCTTGTGGCACCATGTTGCCACCCGAAGACAGCATTTGAGAAGTACTCCGGGAAAGACTATCTGTCAGATCAAGGGTTCGATAGCAACGATTTTGAGGCCCTGTTAGTCTTGATGGAGATTTCCCGGGAGCGAACACAGCACAAACACCAATCCTACGGAAAGAAGGTGTTCAATCTTGATAAGGTACCATATGAGGAGTTGTACCGCATTGGCAGGCTTGCAAGAAGGATAGTTGAGGAGGGCAGAGTGCAGTATTTGAAGCAGTCATGGCGCAGGGTCAGGGTAGTGGAGTACGTACCGCACACTGTGACACCCGACAACCTGTTCCTCCTTGCAGAGAATACTGAGAACTGCACCCCGATGCTGATGATCTCAGGTGCACCGACGCAGTACTCGGGGAGTGGAGTTATCCTGCACTTGACTTCAAGAGCCCTTTCAGACCTGCCGATGCGGACAGTAGAGTATTTACTTGAAAAGCGAGACAGGGGACACCTTGCCATTGACATGGTTTGGACAGCGGACATGAGACTTGACAGAGTGGTGGCTGATGGGTGCTCTACTGAAGTTGTGGTATTGCACACAGACACACCCTTCAGACTGCTGCAGGAGCTCAAGAAGGACTCGCTGCTGGAGAGGGTTGTCGACAAAGTCTTCCCTTTCACGAACACGTCAGCTACGTTACGCGAAGCGCTCAACAAGGAGATCGTGACAGATAAGCTCAACAGAGTATATGCGTACCCAAAGGCACTAGAGCAGGAAGCAGTCGTCCTCCTTGGTGAAACTGCGCCCCTGCATACAACGAAATTTACTTGTGTCGCCAATGTGTTTGAGTGGTCACTTGAGACGGGCGCAGCACCTACCTACCTGAGTTCTTCTTGCTGTGTGCACGAATGGAACCCACGTGAGTGGCCGTGCCTGGGTAGCACAACGCCAGCACCACGTACAGTGGCTAGAATGCACGAGCTCATGGACAGAATGAAAGTTCATATCAACGTAGGAACTACCGTCACTCTTGTTACAACTAAGGGTGCTGACTACACGAGTCTCATTGAATACTTCTCCGACATTGGGGTGAAGGTAGCTGTGACATATGCGCATGTATCTGCAACAAGCGTTTCACTAACACCCGTCTCACGTGCGGAATGTTTAATAGTGTTGCTAGATAATCCGAAGGAGGACGTCCTTAGAGTCTTGCAAGCTCTACCGCGTGATCCTTGCACTGTCGTGTGCTCCCTCAAGATCTGCCCACCTGCCAAGCGCAATAACCCGTCAGCGGTAAAGACGGCTCATGCTAAGGTATGCAACTGCTTAGTAACAACATAGCACAGATCGCGTCTGAGTTACATAGTGTCGTACAGAAGCTTGAGGTCCTGCACCTCCTGTGCGACAGGGACAACGAGAGGACCATCACATGCTTCAGCGGTGAGGCCTGACATTGTGCTGTGAATCTTTCAATGGCCTGCGGCTCTCGCGCGGAGTTTGCATGACATCGACTTATTGTCTTTACTGTCTCACATGTGAAGTTTATGTACAATTTACAGGAATGGAAGGGGAAACACATTTTGGTGGCATTGTGCATGCAGATGCGGATGAAGTGTGGGACACGGTGAAGTACTTCAACGGTATTGACGTGTGGTTGGGAGAGGTCCTAGAGACATGCATGATAGAGAACAGTCCTTGCGGCCCGCGGGACATAGGGTGCGTGCGGCGAGTAGTTTTTAGAGAAGGCAACACCATGACAAGGGAAAGGTTGACTAGTTACTACGAATCAGAGTTCAAGCGATACTATAGTTATACACTGCTCCCTCCGATAGAAGTCGAGAGGCACCGCGCCTTGCTGCCGTGTGGCTACGAGGATCTTAAGATCACACTTTCTGTTTCTGAGGCGACAGGAATAAGCAAAACCTATGTAGACCTGTACGCCACTTATGTGTGCAAAACAGAACAAAACTTGAATACAGTGCGAGAGACGTTACTACCGCATTTCAAGATGCAAGTGAGCTCCATTGCAAAGGCATCATCCAAGTACGAAGTGAGCACCAGCCTACCTGATTTACTTATTGAGCTGGAAAAACAAGGCGATCTAACTCAGTACTCCAAAGAAATCCAAAGGCTTAGTGATATGTGGTTCGATGTCATTAACTCCGAAAAGGCGATACGGCACCAGCTGGGGGAGGCATTGAATGAGTTGGAGGCGACAAAGCAGATCTTAAGCAAAGTTGTGAAGCGCAATGTGGAAGGGGATACCAAGACGAACGAAGAGAGTATGACATGCAGCGTGGTCGAAGACCTTCGCGTGGAAAGCAATACTAGCCCTTCGGAAGCAGCCAGTCCCGCGGATACGCAAAAAAACGAAATACTGGCCGTCACAGAGGCATCTAGCAAACCCAGCATACCGGTGGAGCCACTTCCTTACATGTACGCAGCAAAACCGCACGGCATTACGATTCGCAAAGATGAGCTTCGAGCTATTTTCAACAAACTTGACTTCAAGCAGTGCGGTTTCCTCACAACAGCACAGCTTGAGCAGTACTACCTTACGGTTGATGTGTTCGAAACACCAGACACAGTGCAGAGGGTGACCAAGAGGTTCCTTGTCAACGGCAAGGCCACCTTTGATAGCTTCCATTCCTTGATGCTTCATAGGGCGCTACACTAACCTGAAAAGGTGTACATTTACACATAAAACGATTTATCAAAAAAAAAAAATAATAATAAAACCCTTTCCCCCCCTCTTTGTAGCACCTCAAACACGTCCAGAACTACAATAACATGGGTTGCGGCGGGTCTACGTTGGCAGCTGACGGCAGCATTGCTCCTGGTAAGGGCGAGGTGAAGATTGAGCCTGATGCCACTGAGGTTGAGGTTATGTGGAACTGGGACGGCGACGGCAAGAAGTATGCCTTGAAAAAAAAAAAAAAAAAAAAAAAAAAAAAAACTCACACAGGGTTCTGCACCAAGTCAAGGTAATGCCAGAGCTGCCTGGTGAGATTGCGAAGTTGAAGGACGCAAAATGGGAGACCAAGTCAACAGGTGCTCCTGGTGAGCATGTGATTAAAGTTCCAGTAAAGGTAATGCAGCAAAGATGGCAGGTGGAGATGGAGGGTGGCCCTGTGAATATCCTGTACCCAGGGCAAACGGTCCCAGATTTGTGCAAGAAGATCCACGAGCAGCACTTGAAGGATCCCACAAAGTTCCCCAAACTTATGAACAAGGCAGCCAAAGAAGACCACCCTTACAAGAAAAACCCTGATAAAGCTAAGTCTGACTGCGACAACTTGATCAACTGCGTGAACCCCAGCCAGATGGACGATGACATGTTGATTCTAAAGCCGTCGCTGGTCCAGCTGGAAGACCAACTGCCTGGCAACAACGGCACTGTGTCGCTCAGTATAGAGAAGAGGCTTGGGAAATGGGCTGAGGGTGCGGGCACGAAACCTGCACTTAGTTTACCTGAAAAGGCTGCTGCAGTTAAGGATCAGCCCGATAAGATGATGCAAGCACTGGGATTTAAAGAAAAAGCAGTTACAAAGGGTGTTCAGGGCGGCATCGCGGCACTGTGCACGGCAATGGGCACCACGCCCGCCGATCTGCTGCCTGACCTCGACGCAATGCTTGATGCGGCTAACGGCAAGAAGCCCTTGGCTGATACGCCTTATGACGAGACAGCTAAGTGGCAGGCGTGGACTAAAGAAAGGAACAAGACAGAAGATGAGATCGAGGAGGCAAGGATCGCAACTGTCAAGGCCGAACTTGAGGAGGACAAGAAGAACGAAGCAGACACCAAAGCTTTGGACAGCAACCCCGATCAGTTGAAGAAGATGATGCGGGAGAAGATCGAATCCATTCTTTCTTACGCCAAAGAAGCAACAAAGCCCCTTGACGAAGGCAGTATTAAGAAGGGTGTCCGTGTCCTCGCAAAATGGAAGAAGTTCGGGTTCATCGAGGGGGAGGTTGATTCAAGCATCAGCACTGGTGTTGTGAATGACAACAGGACAGGGCTGCTGACTGGCGATGAGGTCGGTGAGAGGAAGGAAGAGAAATATTGCAAAGTGAAGTTCGACGACGGCGATACGTGTCTTGTGAACATTACGAACATTGCAAAGGAAATCACAGAGCCGGCCAAGCCAGAGACTCTGACCCGCGGGACGCCTGTGAGGGCTAGATTCTACAACGACATCTTTAGAGATGGTACCATCGAAGGTAGAAACCCCGACGGGACATTCATTGTAAAGTTCAGCTTGGCTCTCACTCAGCCTGACGTGAAACCTCAGGACATCAGGCCTGTTTCTGATTCTGGCTTTGTATCGAAAGTCGGGTTTCTGCTGCCTAAGTCCTTTTACAATGTTACCTTCACGTGGCTCCAAGCAGAGACCGACCTCACAGTGGCACTGAACATTTGGCGTGAGACGGATGACGACAACATTCAGGTATATGTATTGAATATGTTAGATCATCACAGACACACGCTCTGACTTCATTTAAGAAGAAGAAGAAGAATCCAGATGGCAGCAGTGGTGAGGAAATCCATGGTGGTTATAAGGTTACAATCCCTGTCTGTAGAGACCGGCCCTACTGCTATAACTTTAAGGTATGATGCTGACAAAATATAAGACATCAGGTGGGCGATGACTACTTCGTGAACTTCAAAGACTCTGTCTCCGAGAAGGGCTACAGAGTCTTGACACTTAGGGCCTCATAGGCAGCTGACACACATTGCGAAATGATACAACTGGGGCCCTCCTTAGGTGCTCTAATCGTTTAACTAATTTTTCATTATTTTCTTATTCTATTTTTCTTTTGGTCCCCCCCCCCCCCTCTTTTTCACCCCTTCTTCTCCCTTTGGTAATTTCATTTATATTCTCCTTGCTTATTCTTTTCTTTCATTATTTTTCATTGCTCCCCTTTATTTCTTCTACCTTGTGCCACACCCCCCCCCCCCCCCCCCCTTATTCTACCTTGCCCCACCTGATCACCCCGAATGGGGATATGGCTACCTTTTCCCTTGTGAAGCCTTTGTCAGCACACAGAAACCCTTGCGGTTTTAAGCACTCAATGCACCGAGTCCTGTTGCTGTGGCAATACAAAGATGGTTGTTAGTGATAGGAGTAAAGAGGAAAAGGACCCGCGCTTTGTACCATGCTTTCTGTGAATATGCCTCCCAGGCACATGAGGTGCATTACACTTCGCCTCTCTTCATTATTTTTCTCTCTTTTTTTTTCTCCGTTCCATAAAAAAAAGAAAAAAAAGAAGAAAATTGTAAATGCGAGCACACAGGGTGCGGTTTTGCTGTCTTAGTAACTCAACGACTATAATCCTTGCGGACAGAAATGTGCCGTCCTTTTGCCACTTTTCTTTTTCCCTCCCTTATATTTTGTGAATATTGTTCACGGGGTGCTCACACGGCACACCCTTCCTTCCTAAGCAAACCACCGCCTTCTCGTGCCAACCCTGAAGCCAATCACAGGTAACATGAACTTCTCACAACCATCAACGCAGCCACTCCAAGGCAGCCAAGCTAAAGTTGAAGAGGGCATTAGCTTCAAAACAGGACAGATAGGACCCCTGAAAGATGCTGTGCCTCTCCTGCACATTGAGGTTTTTAGCATGTTGAACCAGAGGAGAGAACAGCAGAAAAAGTGGTGTATGGACCTTCAGAGGCTGGGTATCTACAGGGGACAATCAGAGAGCTTTACGCACTGGGAACAAAACCAGGCACCCATTGTGCACCAGTGCTTCGCTTACACAGGTACGGGTGGGAATGGTGTTGGACAGAAGGGCGGTACATCAAAGGCGGCATTAGAGAAATGGGAACATCTGAAAATAGAGCTCACAACCACACCCCTAGAGCTCCGTCCCCAGTGGCAGGAAGAAGACGACACTGACCCAAGCGGCTACCTGTCTATCGTAGAAGTCACACAGCTATGCAATCTCCTCCCAGGAGATTCCCTAGAAGCCAAAACGATTGTCCCCTCATTGGAGAGGTTCATCGACCAAGGCGTCGACAAGGTGTGCGGCATGATCCAGACCGTCGAGAACGCACCCCATGAGACTTAGAGGCGGCCGGCACTTGCCAGTTCTTTAGTTCGTCTGAGGCTCTTCTCTTTGGGAGCAAACACAGAATTGTAAATCCAAACTTAGCTGCGCGATCATCGCACTGGTCAAAGGCTCTGAGCCTACAAAACCGACATTAGTAACAGTGTTAACCGTTTCTTTTTTTTTTTTTTTTTTTTAAGTTAGTATTACGCGCACATTTTACCAGGTAATGTTGGGTTTGGATGATTATGGGTCAGATCACAGTGACGATGAGCCTTTCGTCATTAAAACACCTGAAGACGGACAGAGACCACAGCTGGCAGAGCTGGTAGAGTTGGAACCCCTGTTGACCCCTCCTGGGGCACGGCTTAGACGGGATCTGGGGCACACTGAGGAACTGGTGGTTGCACAGAACGAGAGACTTGAAGCACTTTACGAACATGAGAAGCGACCGACGCAGTTCATGAAAACTCAACACGTATTCATGAACCCTGAGAACACAGCATCCGTGCTGCAGGCGCTGGAAAAAAACATAGGAGTTAAAGTACAAAAATACTACAGCAATATCGAAGGCTTCAACAGCAGATTGAAAATGCTGGAAACAAAAACAGGTGAGGAAGTAAAGGCAGGGGCAAAACATGCTGTTGGGGGTTATGAGAAGAGGAAGAAAGAAGTTGAGCAGGACGCTAAGGAAGAAGCAAAACGCAGGAGAGCAGCCTAGGCCAGTACGCTATGCATCGTATTCTCTGTTCTTTACCACAACACAGTGTTACAACTTACAAAAATGACGCGTACGGTAAACATCGGCTGCCACTCTGCTATGTGGGGTGACAGCAGCCTTAGTGCCCCTCAGCTGCTCAGGAGTGGTGAGATCAAGTACCTGGTTGGGGATTACTTAGCTGAGGTGACAATGGCCATCATGGCAAAGGCTTTTCAGAAGAGCAAGGGAAAGCTGGGGTTCGCGACAGACTTCGTGGGGCTGGTAGTGAGGAACATTAAGGCTATCAAGGGACAGGGTGTTAAGGTGGTTGTTAATGCTGGTGGTGTGAACCCTCGTGGGTGCAGGGACGCGCTTCAGGAGGCTTTGAAGAAGGTTGGTGTATCTATGAAGATTGGCATTGTCGAGGGTGACGATCAGAGGGACAGAGCCCCAGAGTTCGCAAAAATTAAGGAGATGTACTCCGGCGAAAACTTTCCAAGCAAGATCATGTCGTGTAATGCTTACCTTGGTGCTTTCCCTATTGCCAACGCCTTGGCACAGGGCTGTGACATCGTGATTACAGGTAGAGTGGTTGACTCAGCCTTGGTACTCGGCCCGCTCATCCACGAGTACGGGTGGAAGAACACCGAATACAACAAGCTCGCATCAGGCACCCTGGCAGGCCATCTCGTGGAGTGTGGTGCACAGGGCACTGGAGGGTTGTTCACTGACTACCAAAAGCTTGAATGGACTAACGTAGGCTACCCTATCATCAAGGTGTTTGAGTCAGGTGATTTCCTTCTCACAAAACCCAAGAACACCGATGGCTACGTCGCCCCTGCATCTGCGACCGAACAGATGCTTTATGAGATTGGCGACCCAGGTGCTTACCACGTTCCAGATGTTGCTTGTGACTTCACTCAGGTGACCAT
Source organism: Diplonema japonicum (assembly GCA_964019335.1). Classification (NCBI taxonomy): domain Eukaryota; phylum Euglenozoa; class Diplonemea; order Diplonemida; family Diplonemidae; genus Diplonema; species Diplonema japonicum. The sequence continues at coordinate 34,417 of OZ025674.1, forward strand.
CACTCAGCAGGACCCGAACACTGTCTTTGTGCAGAACTGTCTGGGTCAGCCACCTACGTCAACTTACAAAGTGTGCGCCACCTACCCTGGCGGCTACAGCATGTGCCCCGTGCTCGTCATCCAGGGACGTGATGCCGTTCAGAAAGCACACAAAACAGCAGATGCCCTGTTCACCAGATGGGACATGATGCTGAAGCTCGCGAAGCTCCCTCCGTTGGAGGACAGGAGGGTGGAGCTCATCGGTGGAGGAGGCACGAGATACAACCAACCCGAGATCGCTAGAGAGACACGAGAGATCGTGTTGAGGATGTCGTTCAGGCACTTAGACATGAAGGCCATCAACCTTATCAGGAGGGAGATTTCGTGTGCAGGTGTTAGCATGTCGCAAGGCACTATTGGTTTGCAGGGTGGTCTTGCAGCCCCTTCGGCAGTAGTGAGATGCTTCTCCTTCCTGATCGACAAGAACTCGTGCACACCCCGAGTTAACATCGACAACGTGTCCACGCCTTTCCCTGTCAGCTGTGATGGCGGCTTCCCTGGATCAGCATCGCTGAAGGTGAATGTGCAGAACACTGCAGGTGGCGAGCAGGCTGTGATGACAACGATGACCCTGGACAACCTAGCCCACGGGAGGTCGGGCGACAAGGGCGACATTGCTAACATTGGTATTATTGCGCGCAAGCCAGAATACCTGGGTTTCTTGAGGAGAGTGCTTACCCCTGCGCGTGTGAGAGCCCATTTCGCCGCTAACTGCAAGGGCCGCGTTGAACGCTTCGACCTCCCAGGCACGGACTCAATGAACTTCTTGCTCTATAACACCCTAGGAGGAGGTGGTACCTCATCCCTCCACTCCGATCCACTGGCAAAGACGTACGCCTCGCAATTGCTTGCCATGGAGATTAGTGCGCCTCTGTCCTGGCGTCTGCCCGAATACGCAAAACTCTGAGGCGATCCCATTGGTTCAGAGAGCTACACGCTGGCCTACGTTTCTTAATTCTTTTCGGATTCACCAACTCGGAAGAATATCCCCTCTTTTTTTTAAAGTGTGTCAAGCACCCCCGTGTAACCTAAGCACCCCCGTGTAACCTAAGCTAAACGCTGTTCGTCTACATGCTGAGATAATGGAATTGCATTCGAGTATCCATGTGACATGGATTTTTTAATGATTTTCTAAATCCCCTCTAACCTCATACCCTGCTTGACACACTTCAGAGATATGAGGGGTATAAACACGAATGTCAGCGTGCGCATGGCGGACTATGCGACATTTGTGCGAACGTAAAGTGTTTAATTACCCTTTTCCCTTTTGTTTTCTTTTGTTTCCCTCTATATTTTTGAACACCTTGCATCACCTTGCATGTCACCAGGTGAGATGAACTCAGTGCCTCCTCATCTTGTTAATTTTGCGTCCTCGTTGCGCAGCAAGAAAAGCCCGACTCCACCATCCTTTCCTGTGAGCAATGCACCAGCGCAGTATACGAGGTTCCAGACACGAGGGAATGGAAATGGAAATGGAAATGGAAAAGGGCAGCCTCCTCTACACACAACACTACTCGTGGAGTGCCAAGGCGACAGGGAAGCCAAGCAGCTCATGACGGGACTGGAAGGGATGTGCATGCTCAGCAGCTACAACTGCAACACATTACTCTTCCTCGATGGAATGGCATGGATGTGTCAGAGTTGCGATGAAGAAGTGCAGATGGTGTCACACTCCAAGCTACGGGAGGACTACTTGCAGGCTGCAACCCACGCAAACCCCTACCTGCTACTCGACAACAATAGCACTGGGTGCTCAAAAGCTATTGTAGTGGATGGTCCGGTGGCTTCGACATCAGACCACCTTGACAGGTCCCACGGGACTGTTGTGGGCAACTTGTTCCACGAGGGTGTCCACTTGTGGCGTGCGTGCATTAACGACTTGTCATTAGTGTCCATCGGTCTCGTCTCAGCAGTTGGTGTTGGTGGACTGCTCAAGCAAGATGGGTCGCTGCCCGACTTCATAACTTGTCTTCGCAGGTGTCCCCTGGGTGACTATAAACTCTACCGCTGCACCGAGTTCTCGGAAATGGGTCAGAACCTCGCCACAAACCTACCGCAAACCAACTTAGACGGCGAGGTGAAGTTCGCCGTTTCTTTCCCGAACGGCATTGTGTCATACATGTATAATGACGTCTTCCTCGGCTCCGTGACGTTGGGACCACTCATAGGTGAGCACACCGTAGGCATCCATTTGAAGTCGGGGGCAAGAGTAAAAATGATTTACGAACCTTCTGCCCCCGTCTTTCGCCCCATCTGTTCTGTGTCGGACTCCTCAATTGTAAATTTGTGCGGGAACCCCTTCAAACGGTGGGAAATGGAGGACGGCCAGGCGCACTCTGTGGGATTCTCCCTCCCTTTGGGGATGGCAGCCTGCAGCCTTTTCGGGGAGGATGTCGCGCTTATCTCCGATCGCAACGTGATACGTGTCCTGTTCATAAAGAACCAGCAGTGCAAAACGGTCGCGCTGCGTATCAACGACGTGATCCAAGGCGCGGGTGACCTGTTGCTGTGTGGCCTTGTCCATGGTGGCGCCCTGCAGCCTGTCTATGTAACGGACTTGTTGAACCAGACTGTTCTGCAGGTAACACCAGACAGGTCGGATGTGTGGGAGGCTGAGGTTGTTGTCAGGAGGTGTTTCGTGATGCATGGGCTCAGTGAGCTACATCACGGCGTTCAAACCGCCTGGGTCGATGGCGTGCTTGCAACTTCGTTTGGAAGGGTTCATGCAACTGTCACACCACTTGATGCAAAGCGGCCATTTGGACCCGACACAGCGGGTGGAGGCCCATGGGGCTTGGCCGTCATGGGTACGTGGGTCTTCATTGCTGATAACAGGCGGCATTGTATATTCGGCTGGAACTCTGCTCTACCTTCACATGAAGCAATTGTAGTTGCGGGGTCACCTGGTTCACCAGGGGAACGCGATGGATGGGGGACTCAGTGCAGATTACGGGGCCCTACTGGAATTGTTGCTGATGATACATCACTGTGCCTTTATGTTTGTGACACAGGAAACAATCGAATTGCCAAAATCTTGCTACGGTTCTACAGTGAACGGTGCGAAGGGTGCTTGAGTGCTGTCGAGCTAGTGGATGAAGAGACAGCCTCGACTCCTGTCAGCCTATCGGTCCCGGTTGGACTTTCACTGTCGGTGTCAAACACGACCAAACACCTGATTGTATCCGAGTGCTACGCGAGGAAGGCTTACAGAGTTTCCATCATTTCCACTATGACATCCCACAAGAGGACGCCTTCTATTTCTGCGCCTTTGGAACGAATCTTGGATCTGCTGAAGGGACTAAAGGCATCGGCAGCAGGATCGGGTGACGATGGTTTTGCGATTGATGAGGTTATTGAGCTTCTTGGAAAAGGAAAGAACATCTACTCAGCACGGATGGTGACTAAGGGCGACATGGACGAGCAGTTAGCTGGCTGGCTTCGTGCTGGCTTCGTGGAAACGGAGACCTACACGGCATCGCCGAACACGCAAGTATCTTTGGAACAGGCACCTACCACGTGGCGGCGGCCATCAATAAAAGAGGATGGCGGCCTTGTGTTTGCGATACAGGACGGCCCTGAACGCAAGAAGGTTGACATAAAAGGTCTTGACAGCTTTGACTTCAACATCTGGGAGTGGATTGAGCCCTGCGAGTCGCAAGGCGGCATCTTGTTCCAGGTGATGCTCAATATATTCCATGACTACAGCTTTCGGGAAAAGTTAATGATCGACAGAAATTACATGATGGCTTTCTGCCGTGTGACGCAAGTTGGCTACCAGGGCAACCCGTACCACAACAGCATCCACGCTGCCGATGTGCTGCAGACTGTCCACGCCATGCTCACCGTGACTGGACTCAACTCGAAGTTCACAACGTTGGAGCTTCTTGCCTTGTTCACTGCAGCTGCCATCCACGACTACGACCACCCAGGTGTCAGCAACCAGTTTCTTGTCGCCACACGCGACCCGCTAGCAGTTAGGTACAATGACATCGCTGTGCTGGAAAACTACCACGTGTCGCAGGTGTTCGATGCTTTCCGGACGCACCCTACGTGCGACTGGACGCAGTTCTTGTCGCCAATAGATCAAAGTGTTCTGAGAGAAACTATTATCTCCCTAATCCTGAGCACCGACATGAAGCAGCACTTCTCGCTGCTGGGTAAATTCAAGGCCCGATTTGATGGGGTGAACAAAAATACGGAGTACAGCGACGAGGACAAGAGAACCCTCCTCAAGGCGCTGCTGCACGCTGCGGACATCTCGAACCCAACAAAGCCGCCTGTCGTGTATTTAGAGTGGGTGGCATGCGTTATCGAAGAGTTCAAGCAGCAAGGTGTTTGCGAAGCTGAGAACGACTTGCCGTACAGCCCTTTCTGTGAACCGGAGCCCGATATCCGGAAGTATGCAACAACCACAATCATCACCACAGGTGCCAACGTGGGTTCATCGACTTTGTAGTACGTCCACAGTACGTTGCGCTGACTAAAGCATTTCCATGCTTACGTCCATTGACCACGAGACTAGAGTCCAACTACAATGCTTGGAGCACAATGACACAATGACACAGTTTTACTTGACTTGTTTCAATTTGAGACACACACACACACACACATAGATAATAGAACACAATGACGACAAAGAAATCCAAGTCAGGGAAGACGGGACAACACGTGGCACCAAGCGACACCTTTCAGGCGGTGCGCCATCTACCTAGCTACGACGACAGGGTCCTTGCGATCAACAAGTGGATTGTGCAGGAGATCAAAGAACCGAAGAAGACAGGAGTTAAAGAGAAGGACACCAAAACCAATAAAACGGTTTATGACACGAACAGCAGGTACATGACGGCGACTGAGCTACTCGTGCGGCTGGTGAAGTACGGGCTGTGCAGCAAAGAGGTGTTCACGGTTATGGTCATCTTGCTGCGGCGTTTGAAGAAGCGATTCCTCGGCAAGTTTACAAAAAACAATATTTACAAATGCATGTCCGTTGCTTTCATCACGGCGGCCAAGCTCCGTGACGACTCGCACTACACGCTGAAATACTACTCGCAAATTACAGGCATCTCCATTTCCCAGCTGTTTCAGTTGGAAACCTCTTTCCTGGTGCACTTGAGCTGGGACCTCTCCATCGCAGAGGAGTCGTACGAGCGCACAGCATGTGCTTTTGACAAGTACGTGCTTCCCGTATCTGCTCGGGATGAGGAGCCCCCTGCGTCCCCTGTGAAGACTAAGCGAAAAGTCACCAAAGCTTCCAAGTCCGTTACGTCTAAAGCTCACACAGCACCACGAAAGGCACCTGATGTGCCTGTGGTGAATGTGTCGCACTTCCTCCAAGACCATGCTTGCTACGTGTGATGCAAGGCTGGTTGAGCTACGCTCCCGCCTCACACGGGCCATCGAATCGTACCGTACTTGAACATTTTTAAATTTCTTGCCAGATGGCCGCGGAGAAATTAAAGTGCAGGCTGTGATGGACATTGCTCTGCGTTGTGCCTCTATCAGGGCATAGCGCCGAGTGTGCGTCTTTCCTGCGACTGGCTTCTCTTGTCGTTATTCTTTTTTTTTTTTATATCTTGCCGCCCTTCATCCCCATCCCCATCCCACTCTCCACCCCTCCCGGCCACCACGCTGTGCGTCATTTCATGCATAGTGCTGGCAACGGCGCACGTGGAGGGTTGGGTAGATCTCTCTTAGCTTTCCTTAATAAAACTCTACCTATTCCTTCCTTCATGTCTTCGTGTTGCATAAGTGTCTGAAGGCACTGAGACGGCAGGCGGGCGGGAATAGCGTCCGGCAGTCGACCACTATGTTTGTTCTGTTCCTGTTCTGGTTTTGTATGCAGCCACAGGCTGGCCCTATTTATTTTCATTCCTTTTCATTTTTCTTTTTTTCATTTTTTTCTGTTTCCATTTTACTTTTTCACCCCCACTGAACGTCGCGTCTCAGACTCTTACGATGGCATGTCTTGCGTCGACGAAGGGCGGCCGTGTCTTGCTTCCCTTCTTACTCGAGGACTTCTTTCCAGGTTTTTTTGTAAAGACCGAAAGCCTCGGCGTGGCACTTTAAAAGAGTTTGGGCGTTTCTCATTTTTATTTTATTTTTATTCTTACGCGGAACCGAATCAAGCACGCCGTGAGAATGGATCGAGTTTCTTTTCTTATTATCATCGCCCTGCCCTAGCACGCAGTGTACACTCGGCTGGCAAAGCAGCCCGATATCCTCATTTGGTCATTAGGTTTTAGGCACCCCTTTGCGATAATGGATATGTTATTTCCCTTCCTCTTCTTTGCGACAGTGCTTTTAATGTAACTTATACTTCATAGGGCCTCCTAAAAGTTTTCTTTTTTTAAAAATTTTTTTTTCTCTTGCCGCGAACCGACAGCTGAGTTTCCGAGACCTTTTCTGGGCATGAACATTCCTTACATGAAGGTCATTTGGGCCACACTTCAGAGAAGTTCATGGCGATGTTCCCTTTTTTTTTTTTCTTTCTTTTTTTTTTAAATAAGAATTCTTTCTGTTTTTTTCTTGCAGGTGTATTGGACTACTCCAGGACCACCTCAATTATTTTCTAAAGTTATCTTTCGCTCTTTCTTATTTGTCAAAACCTGATACACAACACAGGTTCCTTTGGTCTTTCACGCTGGAGTGTTGTTCTATGTGGGTGTTTCTACAAATGGACCTTTCTTTTTATTATTATTTTTCTCTCGCTCTCTTTTTTTCCCCCCTCGCTAATGGGAAAAGAAAGGGCGGGAGAAAAGAAAAAGGAAACCAAAAAAAAAAAAGAAAAAAAAAAGAAAAAAAGAAAAAAAAAAAGAGTAAGAACGAATGAAACAAAAAAAAAAATACACCTTCAATGACATTTTTTCTTTCTTTGTGCTTTGTGCATTTGCGTCGATGTGTCTTCTCAAAGGTCGCACATCAATGTTGACCCTCACCCTCACCCTCGCCCCCCTTTTCTCCACCCCCTTTCTCCTCCCCTCCCAACGCATGCAGTACGTGGTGTCAAATGCTTTTTAGTATCGGCTTCTACTTAGTGCGTTATCACCATACTTAGATAATAAAATGTGCAGTGCGCACTTGATTGCGGCCGTGCTCCTCTTGCATGTGTTCACGTGCCGAGGGGACGACGAGCTACCTGTTCTGAACGGGCTACTGGCTAGCAAGGTCTTCAATTTCAGCACTACACTGAGTGTCAAGGGCGTGACGGCAGAGGTGGCCGGCAACATAAGTAGCATCTACCTCCCCAAGGAGGGCCTCCGCGTAGTGCGGAGTGGGGACCACCTAAACCTCCTCCTCAACTTGAACTTGCACAGTTATGTCGCCTATCGCGTGAAGGAAGGGAAGTACCTCGGGGAGAAGGGTACCGCCAACCTGACGGCCGAGCTGCAGTACACCGCAACATTGGACACGAGCAACAGAACAGATGTCAAGTACGAAAGCTGCAAAGCACACTTGAAACTCCCCGAATTTAAACTGACAGGCATGGCCGAGCTGCTACGCCTTGAGATTCTGGAGTACCTGAAAATAGAGATCCCGAAGGAGCTGTGCAAAGCCGAAGTCCCCTCTTTACTTTCCAGCAGCATTTCAAAGGAACTGGACAGCCTCGACGCCTTCAGCGTGATGCCCCTTCCGAACGTCGAACAGGTTAACAGAGATCAGGAAGCGCAGTTCGCACACCGCGGGTTGCTGCAGTACAACAAAAGCGCACTCGTGACGATCAACCGTGTCCTGCAGTCGGTGTTTGACGTGCATGTGCCTGGCACGCCCTTGACTGCACTGGGAACTGTTTTGGACGAGCAAGACATCTGGGAGCCGTACTTCCCCAACCAGCCACAAGGGTTCCCCTCTTCGTTGAGCATTGGCCTGCATGATAGTTACACTAAGGGGGACCTCACTGTTGACATGCTGTATCTCTCCATAGAGGGTTTGGACACTGTGGGGGGCCTCACGCTTGACCCCCTCACTGCGAACAGCATACTGTTCAACGTCAACTTCACAGAGGTCAACATCAGCATCGCTGCCAACGTGAGCATCGGGCAGGCACACAGTGTAGTTACCTTCGAAGTCAGCAAGCTGCGTGACTTCGGCATACTTGCCTCTGTTCTCATGCCTGTTAGCGCTCAGAGGATGGGTGCCATGTCTCTGATGGATCTGGTGTCAAAGGACATCGGCTGCGTGCTCTATCCACTTGTTGCTTTCAACATCACTGCGCTTTCCGTGTCGCCTTCGAGTATATCTGCAATCAAAGAGCAGGGCCTCTTACAGGGTGAACTACAGCCGAGCATCAACACACTGCTGGCTACAATGCTGGGAACCTTCACACCTGATGTTTTCGAGGCCCTGCCTGCCATCTTCCAGTACAAGCTCCTCCCAGCTATCAACAGAGAGGCCATGGCCCTCCTATCCCCGTATTTGAATGCAACCGCCAACCCGTGCAAGAAGGAAGCAACACACAACATCAAGGAAGGCCTCGTATCGCTGAACAGCAGCACGGCCCTGAATGCCCTGCAGTGGGTCTTCAACGACTTCATCGGCGTCACAAACCAAATCAACCTCAACAACATCACACACGCGCTCATGGATGGCGCAGCGAACCTATCCTCGAGCATGGGGGCCCGTGTGCTTGAGTTCAGTGTTAACGTGTCCAACATCTCTGTAGGCGGTCTTGACACTTTCACGACTCTGGATCTGTTGACAGCCAAAACTGACTATACAATGCAGAATGCACTAAAGTTCAGCCCCAGGTTGGGGTTTGACCTCGCTTTAGACTTCAGTGCTATGGCACAGCAGCCCTTCTCGGGACTCGTGCACATGGACGTGTATCTGCCTGGCTTCTTTGTCAACGTCACGACGATGACGAAAGTGGTCAAGTCTCTTCTTGGTGGTGTGCCAGTTGGCAAAGTTGTGTCACCCTCCTGCCTGCTCTCGACGCTTGCCCCAGAGGGCCTTGCTGTGCCTGCCTTCAATGGCAGCGTCGACAAGGTGCTTGTAACGCTGACGATTTTGGAGCAGCAGGGTCTGCCTATGCTGCAGCAGTTCGAGGCCGATCTCCTGAAGCCTGAAGCCATTGAACAACTCACGAATTCACTGAACGTCTTCCTCAACCACGACATGAACGTAATCATGAACAGGAATGCCACCACACAGCAGCTCAACAACATAGCCGCAAAGAGCTCGTGTGCCGAGGAGCCACACACCCCGAGTCCCACTGCGGCCGACAAGGTTGTACTGACGCAGACAGACTGCTACATCATGGTGTTCGGGACGGTGAGTGTCTTTGCTTTCATGCTGCTTGTCATCTACGTGTACCGCAGGCACAAGAACGAAAAGGGCAACGAGGCCACCCCGCTGATGTCGGTGAACGAAGAAGAAAAACATGTCACGCCATCGCTCATGATGCACCCTTCAATTCCCGTTTATGTGAGGTACGGGATGCCTGTCCTCTTGTGCTGTATCATATGCCTGTTCTTCGCTGGGAATATAGGGCTTGGTGCAAGGGTTCGTGCGACGACTCACCTCGCAGGCAACGAGGTGCAGCTGGACGACGTCTTCTCATACGACCTTGTGTCCACCATTAGCGACATGTGGAACGGCGATGCGTACCTGCTGTCCGTGCTCATTGCCTCCTTCAGCGGGATCTGGCCGTATATCAAACTCCTGTTCTTGCTGTTCACATGGTGCTCGCCTTCTTCCGTGCTGTCGACCCCCACCAGGGGGTACATCTTACGTGTCATTGACATCTTGGGCAAGTGGTCCCTTATTGACGACTTCATGATAGTTATTTTAATGGTCGCCTTCAGGTTGCACTTTAAGTCTCCCGAAGACTGGACATTCATGCCTGAGGGATTCCTTGGCCTGGATTTGTACGTGGTCCCTCGCTTCGGGATGTATGCGTTCCTGAGTGCAGCCATCAGCACGCTGGTGCTGAATCACGTGCAAATCGCCTACCACCGCAGTGCCATGGAGCACGACCAGGGCTTCGAGAAGGGCTGGTTTGAGTTGGGTGCGAACGACAATACAAAGCGAGTGTTGTGTCTTTTCACCGACGACTGCCAGGCAGACAACACCAACAACAAAAAAGGGAACCGTGTCACCTTCACGCGCAAGGTCACAGCATGGGGTATCACCTTCTTGTTGGTCTTCACCATTGCGCTCTTGGTGTGGGGTTGCACCGTTGACGCCTTTAGGTTTGAATTCGAGGGCTTGGCGGCGTATGCCCTTGACATCACGAGCCCTGGCGCACAGATGACACAGCATTCTGTGTTCAGCCTGACGTCGCTGATCAGCCAGGCCTCGACACCTGGAGACTACATTGGCTACGCGTATATCATGGTGACCTTTGTGACCTTTTCCTTTTTCACACCTGTGCTGTCGATGTTGCTATTGATCCTTTTGTGGACTGCGCCCCTGAAGCTGAAACACCAGAAGATGCTGTTTTTTTTGAACGAGATGGTCGCAGCGTGGTCAGCGATAGAGGTCTTCATTCTGGCGCTTATGGCGTCGCTGTTTGAGTTGCCACAGTTTGCGCAGTTCATGATCGGGCACAAGTGTGATGTGATCAATGACTACACCCGTGCCCTGATGGGACCCTTAGACCTTAACAACAGCAAGTGTTTTGACGTGTCCTCCACGCTGCTTGACGGGTGCTGGCTGCTCTTCTCTGCAGCTATTCTCTCGAACTTCACATTCCAGGTCACATGGTACGCAGCTGAGCACATGATCAAGAAAGTGGAGCGCCATACAACTGATGAGGAGGTGCAGGTCAACGGAGAGCCTTGACTCTATTAACGTTTCCCCTTTAAGGTTTGAGTGATCGCACTGAAAAAAAAAATATCGATTTCCTCTTTTTCTTTCTTTATTTGATGGGTCGGTGCTAACACGTCACCCCTATCATTGTAATTCCTTTTTTTTCCTTTTTTCTGCATTGTCTTCAGACACACTTTAGAACGTTATTTCTTCCTCAAAATAAATTGACTTATACGAGCTTTCCCCAGCTTTTCTACGGGAAATTTACCTCTTTTGTTGCCCGACTTCTGGCCAAGGGAGTTTACTATGTCTTCTTCTTCTTCTTTGTTTTTTTTTTTTACACAGTTTGTTGTTCTTTCAACATGCCCCGCCTTGTCCTCTATCTATTCCCCTAATGTGATTGGGTTATTGTAACACCCTCGTTGTGAGTTTAAGTTTCTTCCCCCCTCTTTTTTTCTTTGTATCTATCTGCCGTCGGTTTCCCTTTGCCCCATTTGGCTTCATGCTCGGGGCATAGTTAGCCGGCGTTCCCCGCTAGCGGAATAGGTCCATACCTGTTCACTGGCTCTATTAGCTCTGCCCTCTTCCCACGGCTCCATGCTCTTATGGGAATCTAACCTGCAGGTGTATAATATTTTTGTGTGTTTCACGACATGCCCCTTTTGTAGCCTTCTCCAGCAGAAACAAGATGTTGCGCAACAGACTGACCAAGCAGCCACAGCAGCCATTGGTTGAGGAGCAGGATGACGGCAGTGACGAAGGCGAGGCGTTGCTGGGGGAGAGGCGCGAGAAGGCCCCTGGGGGGAAGAACAACTTGGTAGCAAAGGCAGGGCGGCTCTTCATGGACCTGCTTTACGCCATAACTGACATCATACCAGGCATAAACCTGGTGGGTGATGTACCGGTGCCCGAGCGCTTGTGGGCATTCAAGGCATATGTGTCACAAGCGTACACAGTTGATAACGATGATCACTTTGAGCTGCTGAAGTCACTGTGGCAAGTGTGCGCAGATAGCAAGGGCGAGGACTACGGCGACCTCACCAGGGAATGCGTGGTGTCAGAGACGTGGAAGAAGTTCGGTTTCCAGGGGACCGACCCCGGTACGGACTTCCGCGGCGGAGGCGTATTCTCGCTCAAGAACCTCATCTTCTTCGCCAATTACGATCCTGAACTCTTCGCACGGTTGCTGTCGCAGCCCTCATCGCTGCACTCCATCCCGTTCGCCATCGCAGGCATCAACATCACAATGATGCTGTTGCATCTCTTGCAGTTCGTGACTGCAAAAACATGCTTTTCAACAGCGCACAACAACAGCAGCACCACGAAGCTAGCAAAGAAGCACATCTTGAACTACATGCTCGACGAGAGTGCCGATGCGTCCACCGACGAGGAGATCCAAGAGGCCTGTGCTCGTGTCTTCAACAAGGTCTATGCTGGCACCTTTAAAATCCTATTTGTGCAGTGGGAGGCGGAGCCCTCACCGAACATCATGCAGTTCAACAGCGTCCTCCTCAAGGTATCCCTTCTTGCAATGCACACACAAACACAGACGAAATCCATTCTTGAAGATAAGCTGCGCAGCGCTAATACCTTGCAACAATTTACGGAAGGTGTTTGAACATTATAGACCCTGCCACGCCATAAGCGCTACTGCATTTTTTGTAATATATTTTACTTATATCTTCGTGACAGAGGCACTAGCCTGTTGCCGCAGTGTACAGAATCTTGCCTCCACGATCCAAAATCTAGCCTATTGCCACAGTGTACCTTGCCTTCACAGACCTGTCGCCGGGCCAGTGTTCTTTTTTGAAAATCTGTCACAGGGCAAATGTTGGGCGAAGTAAACAGGACAGCCCGGTATACTAAACATGAGGTGAGCCTTGAGCTTGATCTTCTTGGAGGTGATTTGTACGTAGATGTGGACGACGACGAGAAGCAGAACGCGAGGAACATAGCAGTGGGTGCAATTAGCACCTTTGTATTAGGGCAGGTTGTGGGGTTGTGGGTGGTGTTCACACGACAGAACAGCATGACACACATGCTTTTTATAGAGCATAGATATGACATTCCTGCTATTTTCGTGTTGTTGGTAATATGCACTGATCTGCTATATTACAAAGTAGCCACCTCCGACCCGGGGCGGCTCCCACGATGCGTCGACGAGGCCGATACACAGGTTGCTCAAATAACAAGCAACTACCCTGACGAGCTGCGTGAGATGCAATGGTGTAAATATTGCAAGATGATCAAACTCCTTCGCGCAAAACACTGCCACCAGTGCGGCCAATGCGTTGCGAAATACGACCATCATTGCTACTGGATCCACAACTGCGTGGGTGCCAACAACCACTGTCTTTTCTGGTGGCTGCTTGTAATGATACTTATCAGCATGACGTGGGGCAACATGCTAGTCTGGGCTTCATATGTCCCGAACACACGACTACGCCCCGAAGGGGGGAGGAATATCATGCCAACAGTGGCGAGCCTGCTAGGGTATGCCATGATGAAGGGAGATTGACACTTCACAACAGGATCCCAATGTGGATGTTCGTCTTCGTCGTGTTCATGTGCCACACGGTACTGGCTGTCTTTAACTCCACCACATGGGAATGTGTCAAGCGTCACAAGATACCGTACCTCAAATCCCTCCCCAACGAGGCCAACCCGTGGGACAAGGGCGTGTGGACAAATCTGAAAACATTCTGCTGTGCGACAACGACTGATTGGCGTCTACCGCCTGAATACCAAACTTTCTGGGTGTAGCTTAAGGTTCTTTGCATTCCTTTGACGCATGCACCACAGGATGCGACACGCACTGCTGTTTGGATGTCTTGTGCTCGGTGCGGGGATCTACATGCAGTACGGCAAACATGAAGAGCCTGCTACTTTCCACATCACTACGGTGAACGTGCTGTTCGAGCGTTACTACGCAAAGTACTGCAAGGGAGGGAAGGTGTCGCTGGAGGAGAGGACAAGGATGTTTTCGGAATGGCTGGAGGGGGGAACGCTCGGGGGTGAGGAAGAGGGGGCAGACGTTGTGGCGCTGCAAGAGTGGCCGTACGGGGACGAGCAGGGAGAGCAGTGGGGGAGGGTGATGGAGAGGGCTGCTGTTGGGAGCGGGTACAAGGTGGTGACGCAGGAGGAGCCTGGGGAGGGGACAGTGAAGGCGGACGGGCTGCTGTTCCTGGTGAAGGGGGAGAGGTGGGATGTGATCGGGGCGAAGGTGAGGCGGTTCACGCGAGGGAAGGGGTCGAAAAGGTACGCGGTGGTGCTTCTGCGGGAGAAAGGGGAGGGAAAGAGAGTGGTGGGGGTGGTGGGGGGACACGCGCCCTTCGGGAGGGGCCTCAGCGACAGTTGTAGCCACATACGAGAGATGTTCGAGGGAGTGGACGGGGGGCTCACCCCTTACTGGATCGGGGTCGGGGACTGGAACGTCGAGGCGAAGGGTCCCGAGAAGCACCGCAGGTTCTTGGCGGAGGCACTTCCACCCTTCTGGTTGGACCACACGAAGGACCTCGAGACCGCGACCTGCGCCGCGGACCACGGCCCCGCAAAGTACGACTACATCGTGTCTTCCCCAGGGTTCTCCCTCCAACAGCCCGTCGTCGCCACCCCTCCAACCACAGAGACCCTCCTCCACCATAAGCCCCCTCCCCACCACTCCCCAGCCTGGTTCTCCGACCACCTCGCCCTCTCAGCGAGGATGCTTTTCAAAGATTGATCCGCTCCCCAAAAAAGTCAAAGTCCTAATTCTGGGTCACACACACACACCTTTTCTCCCACCCGCTGGTTTCCAAGTGCTCTAACTCCTTTCTTTTTTCATCTAAGTTACCCCTTTTATGATTTGTGTTGCTTTTTTGTTCGTTGTGTGCAACACTGCTGCAGGAATGTCGGACACAAACACAAAATGGAAGGTAGGGGCTGGTGTGGCGCTGCTGGGCACGCTGTTGGTATGTAGGTACAAGTATCATGACAATGCGCAGATGGGGTCACTTGCCTACAACCTGGGTAGCTTGAACCAGGATGTACACGATCAGAGGATAATTGGAGCCGAAAGCCAGCAGCGTGAGGTACACAAGTGGGGGGAGTGAAATCAACACATAAACAGAACTTACACAAGCGGATTGACATCTGTCAGGAAAAGTTGAAGGCGATCAAAAGCAAGAACCAGCAGCAGGTGCGAGAGACCCTTACCAAGGAGACTGAAACGCTGTTGAAAGAGAAAGAATTGCTGGAGACTGTGATGAATGACTACAAGGATGTTGTTGATCTATGTGAGGCAAACCTGAAGGAGCAAGAGGACTCCAGGGCAGGGCTCCCAAAGCAGGAGGAAGTAATTAAACAGTTGGAGTACGAGAACGAACAAATGCGGAATTCTCTGTCAAGTATGCCTGAGAGGTCTCAACAAACACCACAGGTGTGAACACCACGAAAGAGGAGAGCAGGAAAGCGCTCCGAACTAGAGTCCGAGCGCTAAGGCTGGAGAACGAGCAACTCCGAAAAATGAAACAAGACAAAGAAGAACGCGACGAACAGAAAGTGGTGCTTGAAGCAAGGATGACGAAGGAGCGCGAAGAGCTACAGGACCACGATTACGGGCTTGGGCAGAAGGGTGACGAGGATGATACAGGGCGTCTCAGAAAACTGAAGACGGAGCTGTCCTCCCTGCAGGGCGTTAAGAACCACGATCAGATCCTAGCAGAGCAGGTATGCAGAAGGACCGCAACAACGCACACAGACCGAGCAAGAAGACCCAGACGCGTTCACCGAAAGTTCAAGAGAAAGGAGAAGGCCGAGGAGGAGGGAGAGGAGAGAGAGGAGAGATGATTATGATCACTCTCGACACCCTGCCCGTGACGACGAGACAGAGGTGGAAGGAAGGGCCAAGACGCCTCGCAGGAGGCGTAACATAGATGCGGACATTGATGAGGAACACGATGACAGTCTTGTGCAGAGGAGGCGGCAGAGACAACGGAGACAGAGGAAAAGCTCTGATTACGGTGAGGTATGCTGCTGCTGGGTGCTCGTATGCGACACACACAGAGCGAAGAAGAGGACCCTGACATGACCGACCGCCCGCCTCGCAGGAGGACCCGTAGAGACAGTTGGTAACTTTGGAGCAACGCTCCACCCCATCTTTATATATTTCTAAGTGTTTTATTTGTATTTTCCTGCAAACCCAGCACCCCCCAAAAAAAATAAAAATAAAAAAAATTAATTTGCCCCTTCCTTATCCTTTTTTTTCTCTTTTTAGCTGCGAAAACAAAAGATGCCGCTTGTTTTCGCACGGGATTTGAACTTCTGCAGCAAGGAAATGGAGCAGCTGACACAGCGCTTTGAGGACTCGTGCACCGTGGCTGAAGGGCGGAAGGAAAGCATGTACTTTTTGCGAACGACGGTAGGCATCCGCGACTTCATGGGCAGGCTGTGCACCTATCTGAAGTGTAACTACGAAACGCTCGTGGTTGCAGGTGTATACCTCAACAGGTACACCACCAGGTCCGCTGTTGTGCTGTCTAAGGATATCTTCTTCAGGTTGTTCTTTGCAGCCGCACTGGTGGCCATCAAAGTGCGTGAGGACAAGTTCTTCTCCAACAAGTACTACTCTTCTATATGGGGCATGCCTGTGGGCCTGGCGAATGAACTGGAACTTGATTTTCTTGCAGTCTTAGACTGGGACCTACATGTGACAAACGACGAGTACGAGGCCTTTATCACAGGGACACACAGCTAGAGGTCAAGTCATGGAGAAAAGAAAAAAGGGGGGGGGGGGAGAATAATAATAATATGAGCTCGTCCGGAAGAAAATGTCAACAAATGACCCTCCTATGCGGCGTAAAACCCCCGTTAAATTTCTAAGTAAAAAAGTAGTCCGACACCACTTTGTGTGCAGAAATGCAGTCTAATCTTGATCACCATATAGGTCAAAATGCTCGCCGTTTGTTTTATTTTTAAAACGCACGTGCAAAAACATGTTTTTTAAAATGGTTTTTGGCAAACGATTCAATTTGGAAGTTACAAATAACCCAGACCCCATTTTTTATTTTCGTTTTTCCGTGAAAAGCGATAGGAGGAATGGATGCAGATTGAAAATCTGTGAAACCTTTGGGGTCATTTTGGGTGGGCTGGACTCTAAATCACTATTAAAATGGGGTGGGGAGAACTTACCCTTACAGTGCCATTTTGGCCTATTTAAGACTAAAATCCCTTTAAACCCCCTTGAAAAAGCAAAATTTTCACTTTTAAAGTATTATGAGTGCAAAAGAAAAGGAAAAACCTCAGCAGATGGGTTGAGAATGAAAGTTTGACCCCAAAGATACCAATGTCGAAGCTCTGCATGAGCAGGCAAGTGTTAAGAATTGGTTTTTCTGAAAAAGGCCAAAATCCCTTTAAAACCCCTTGAAAAAGCCAAAAAATAGGGTGTAAAAAACCGGATTTTCGGGGGCTATGCGGCGCCATATATTTTTCGCTAAGTACTTTTAACAGTAACCCGACCCTGGGTTGTACCCAGGGGTCACAAGTGCGCTTGAACACCAATTTTATGCACCCTAGATTCTGCATTTCCAAATTGCACTTTAAACATTTTTCGCCGTTTTTTTGACCTCTATTTTTCGTTTCCCGGGGGGCAGCCGGTTGCAAAGCCTGCCACCCTCATGGCAAAACAAGCATCGCAATTGAAAGAACGGCGTCATGTACACCATGTATGTCATCTTCCTATGGTTGCATGCTGCCCTTTTTTTGCTCAAATAATCAAACAAGAAATTTTCGGAGGTGCCCAAAAAAGTGTTGACATTTTCGTCCGGACGAGCTCATATAAAAAAAAAATACTCTCTCTTGCTTTTTTTCTTCTTCCTCTCTGTTTTTTTTCTTCCCCCCCTTCCACCCCCTCCCTGGTCGCTCGGTTTTGCTTGGAAGCACCACACACCCGAAAGAGGGGGAAACAAAAGTGTTTCTTTTTATTGTTCCTGTTTGAGCGGTTGCTCGCGATGGGGCACGTTCCCATTGTTTGTCTGGATACCATGTGGCATACATCTTTAACGCTATTCAAAAAAAAAAAATAAAAAAAATATAAAAAAAAAAAAAAGACACACATGTGAATAAGAAAAAAAAAAAGAAATACAAAAGCGGATTCTTTGAGAGCACTGTTATGGACTTGTAACATATACCGTGAGTGCTCCTTCCTTTGGGCATCTCTCACTTTTGCAAACTTTCTCTTTTATGAATCAGCAAAGAGGCATACAGCAGCTGACAAGGGGCACCGGCAAACATTAATTTGGTCCCTTATTTGTCCTCCAACCCTTCTTTAAATTCTTTTTGTTCGTTTAAAAAAAAATAGAAATTAAAGGGGGGCTTAAAGAAAAAGAAAAGAAAGAAAAAAGAAAAAGAAAAAAAAAACAGAATTGTATTATTGAATTTAAAAAAAAGAAGAAGAAAGAAAAGAATGAAAGAAGAAGAAGAAGAAAAAAAAAACACTTTTTATTCGTTCAGCTTTCTTTAGAAAGCTCAGCATAGTTCCTTCGTCCCCTTCTATTTTCTATTTACCCCCCTTTTTTTTCCCCTTCCTTTTTTTTTTTTTTTTCTATTGTGGTTTACACACAAGGAAGGGAATTCTTAGGCTTTTGGGTGGGTACTTGTAACATCAGCCGATCACGTCAGGATGAATCGAAAAAAAAAAAAAAAAGAAAAAAAAAGAAAGAAAAACCGTATCCTGTGCCGTGGCTGTTCTGATAGACAAGTTGTTATCATCCTTGTGGAGCCTGGTAGGGGGAATCATATCTTTAAAAAAAAAAAAAAAATTGAACAGAAAAATATTTTTTATAAATAAACTACAAGAACCCGTGTTTCAAGTACGTGGAGGTATGTGGAGGTATTTCTTACGTGGCGCCTGCTCTCAGACGGGAGCCCTTCCTGTGAGGCGTTTACCAACGCCACAGAACACCTAGCTTGCGTGCAGCGCTTCGCGCTCCGTTTCAGCAGGCCAGCCTCAGAGACCCACACACGCACCCACACAAGCACCTGTGCCTTAGCCGGAGCAAGCTCAGTTTTCTGAACCCAAAAAATATAAGTTTAGCTCCGAAGGTTTGTTTGAAAGCCATATCAGGCACCCCCCCATTATTTTTTTTTCTCTTCTGTGGGTTGTTAAAACACTTCACTCAAAGTGAATTTCCCTCCCCACCATCATAGCCTCAAGGGCAGGGCAAAGCCAGTGACCTTTACTGAGGGGTTTCTTTTTGATACAAAAAAAAAAATGAAAACATTAATTGGATGCGCCTTGCATTTTCTTTTGACCTCCCCTGTATTTTTTTTTTTTTCCTATTTGTTTTTTTTTCCCTTTTTTTTTTTCCTTCTCTTTTCACCCTTCGGGTCTCTAATTTCTGTTAAGCATTTTCCTCTTTTTTTGGTTTCGTATTGGTCGTGAAGGGTGAGTGACAGGAACGAATATGGGGGAATATGTTCACCGCCCTCCTTTGAGACTCATTTTTGACAACAACAAAACAAGTCGATTCTGAAGCTGTCTGCCTTTGAAAGGCAAACAGGAATTTTCTCAAGGGGGGGCCCCGAAGGAAGTTTAAGAACCTGATTAGAGACCCGAAGCGGTTTTTTTAAAGTCTCGAGCATCGCGTCATTTACTTTTTTTATATGATTTTCTGGTGGGTCGTTGCTAGCACACCTTCCCCATCATAGTGAGTTTAGTTATTCCCCCCTTCTCTGAAGGAAAAAAAACTCCCATTCTACTCCCTCCTTTCTTTTTTTTTCTCTCTCTCTCTTTGTTCTCCATTTCTTTGTTCTTTGTTCTGAGATCTCGTGCACTTTTTTTTCTTTTTTTTTACTTTATCTATTTTATACTGACCGCATTTTTAAAGTTGTGCGGAAAGGTTTTTTTTTGTAAGCAACCCCCCTTTTTTTGGCAGAAAATTCCAAGAAAAAAACAAAAGAAAAGAAAGTCCTCCCAACTTCTTTTCCTCCCCCCGTAAATAAAGCAATAAAAAAACCTTACATACCTTTGAAAAAAAAAAGAAAGATGCGGTATTTCTTTTCTTTTATATCTTTTATATTTTTTTTCTCTTTTTTTTTTTTTTTTTTTTTTTTTTTGCCATTATGCAGTACCTCACAACAGCTTACACCTTGCATCCCATGCCGTCTGTGCATGCAGGCCTCTCCAAGTCTCTCATGAGCTCTAGTCCTGGCAAATCTGCGCCCATAGCTGGTGACTGGGGCAGTGTTGGTATGTAAAGGCACATGGTGGCTTACAGCACACACAGGGTGTTCAGGCAGCAGCTGTGTGAGCTCAAGTGGGTCCTCCTTCAAGTACGACATCACCTTCACCCAGTGGTCACCTGACAACAGGATTGATCTCTTTGGGCATCTGTGCACTGCGAACGACGAGTGCCTTTAGCTTATACCCCTTCACTTCTTGCTTTAATGCTTTAATTCCGTTTCTTGCATAATGACTGCACTTTCTGGTGCTTCTGACTATTCAGTTCTCTACTTCTAAGCATGATTCTATTATCACCCAGAGGCCATGGATGCGATGATGGAAGCAGAGGTGGATGTCATCTTGCAGAAGAATGAAATGTGGCGCAGACACGTGGCAGAGCACGCAACGCAGGCGCAGAGCAGGTTACTGGAGGTCTCCCTGCTCGGCACCTACTTCCACGCGTGGCTTCAAAAGGATTTCCACCTTGTGTACCAAAAGAGGGGCGCATCGACCCTGCAAGTGCAGGTCGCAGAGCTGAACTCGCTGCTGATGAACAAGGAGATTGAGCACAAGGACATCATCAAAGACCTGAAGCAGCGCCATGACAATGACTTGGTGCTGTTCAACAACGACATGCAGCTGCTGAAGGCCAAGCTCCACGACATCACAGCACAAGTAGACGTAGAGGGGCTGGCGCAGATGAAAGAGGACGCAGTGGCGGCAACAGGGAGGCTGCAGCTCACGGAGCAAGAGCTGCGGAACAAGAACGAATATATTACAAAACTGCAGCGTGAGAACGAGGCGTGCAAGGAGCAGCTGCACGTCATGGCTCTGGAGCACACGGAGCACATGAAACGCGTGGAGGCATCGCAGGAACTGCTGAACAAGATATCTCACGACAGGTGCTGTTCGCCCGAGCCACAGGGCCATGAGGTGGCACGGCTGCAAAGAATCGTGAAATTCCTCGGCGAGAAGACAGCGGCACTCCAGGAGTCACTGCAGGCACCCAACACCTCTGTGGTGCTCCTGAGGAACAAGGTCGCGTCGTGCGGCAGCGACAACGAGAAGTTGCGGGAAGAGGTCGACACGCTGAAGGGCGAGTCCCTGCAGCTGAAGGAGACCATACAATCACTGGAGGTCCAGATGGGTGCCTCCAAGAGCCGCGAGCTACAAGAGTGTGAAACACTGGACACTTTCACAAGCTTTGTGTTTGCCAGTATGCAGGAACGGGTCCACATAGCCTCGTTGGAGTCGGCAGCCTGGACAGCACTTGTGGGTGTGCACGCGACCTTCTTACACACAAAAGTCAAGCGATTGAACAGCGAACTGTTATCTGCAGAGCTGTCCGCTGCGCAAGCAGCTGCTGCTATGACAACAACAACACTTAAAACTCAACATCTGCAGTCTCTCCTTTCCACCTATCAAGCGGAACAAAACACCATCCCGAAGCGCAAGCTTGAGGACAAGCGGGGCACACCTCCCTATACACAAGGCAGGGCGTCCCCCACGCCCTTACCTCAACCTTCCTACTCAACCCAGAACATAGAGAAATGGAACGTCCAATGGTCATGACACAGTCAGCCTGGGCATAGTGTGCAAGCTGAAGGACTTCGTGTCCTGCGTAGCTCTTTTTTCGTTTCTTTTTTTCCCCCTTCCCCGGATTTTCCCCCGTTATTTTATTTATTTTTGGTTTGTTCTTCATCCCTTGCATAACACCCTACAGTGCAATGACGGCCCCCGTACATCACGGTTTTGACAAAAGAAAAGTAAATGTGCCTTTTCTTCTTCTTCTTTTTCTTTTTTTAAAGGTACGTGCCCTCCCCCTCCCCTCCCTCCCTCCCTTGCAAGCATCTTCGCTTGGCTTCCGCCGCGTAATACCCCTTATTATTTATTTATTTGCCTGTTTTTCCATTTTTTAAAGGAGGGAAAAAAAAAACACCGTTTCATGATAAGCAAAGAAAAAAAAAAATCATTTTCCAACCATCCACGGTAGAGGTTTTAAAAGAAAAAAAAGAAAATCTTCTTACAAAAAGCAGTTTTTTTTTCTTTTTTTTTTTTTTTTTTTTTTTTTTTTTTTTTTCCTGCTTATCGTGAAACGGTGTTTCCCCCATTAACAAAAACCCCCTCCACAGAGCCCCTTGAAGGGGAGGTTATCAGATGGCGATAGAAAGTAAGAGAAGCTTTGCGGAAGTAGCAGGCTATGTGTCATACGCGGAGCAGCTCCCTGTGATAGGCGAAGTGCTGACAAGGCTCTGCGGTGACGGCGATACACGGGAAGCAGAGAGGAGGTGCGTGTTCGAAGGGAAGGTTGTCGTGGTCTCGGTGAACGATTACTTAGTGAGGCTGTGCAAGTACGGGCACTGCAGCAAGATGGTCTTTATTCTAATGTTCATCTACCTGAAACGCCTCTTAGACAGGCAGCCCGAGTTCATCGTGCGCTCCACCAACGTGCACAGACTGCTCATTGCCCTCTTCGTTGTTGCAGCCAAGTACCATGATGATCACTTCTTTTCAAACCACTTCTACTCCAAAGTAGGAGGCATTGCTAATGCCGAGATCAACCGCCTCGAAATTACTCTGCTCGAACACCTGACGTGGGATCTATACGTCTCACCGGAAGAGTACAGAAGAACTGTAAAACACCTCACCCCGAAAAGGGCAAAAGCCAAGGGTTGACGTTTTTTTTTTACTTTTTCTTTTTTTTTATTTTTTTTTTATTCACGAACCGCCTACAAGCAATTTTTTTTTTTTGAACAATATCTATTTTTTTTTTTCTCTTTTTTTTTTCTTCTTTTTTATATGTACATCACGAAAAAAAATAATAAAATATCATCTTTACCCTTTACCCCCCCCCTTTTTTTTTCTTCCCTCTCGCAATGGTGGGAATACGTTTTCTTCGCTAGGTTTTGGCAGCTGTAAGGCATTGGCTACAACACATTCCGTACAACGGTCCTAAGAACCCCCTTTAAAAAAAAAGAAAACTCTTTTTCTCTCTAACACCCCTCCGCTAGGTTGTGGACACACCACCAAAGGGGAAGGAAAAAAAAAAGAACGAACCAAAGAGAGCAACAGAATGTGTCCTTTTT
This sequence comes from Diplonema japonicum, assembly GCA_964019335.1. NCBI lineage: Eukaryota > Euglenozoa > Diplonemea > Diplonemida > Diplonemidae > Diplonema > Diplonema japonicum. Next base: position 57,487 of record OZ025674.1, read on the forward strand.
TTTTTTTTTTTTTTTCCCCTTCGTCCTCGAAAAAAAAAGAGAAATCGTGTTCGTGTCCCACCCTTTGTTCCTCTAAGTTAGTAAGTAGTTCAGTAAGCCGCCCCCACTTATCTCCTCTCATTCCTGCCTCTAAACACAGAGCGCATCAAAGTTCCCCCCCCACTGTTGGCGAGGGAACTTGAAATGAGGTTTCCCCCCCTCTGCTTTGAAAAAAAAAATGAAAACCATGTAAATGAATTGGAAAAAAAAAAAAAAAAAAAGAAGAAAGAAAAAAAAAAAAAAAGAAAGAAAATATTGTATGGCAAGTAAACGAAACTTTGCTGGTTCCCCCCCTTTCCCCCAATAGAGGACATGGGGGCCATATCCGTAGCACAGGCTAGAAGCTGACTCCAAACATCCCCTCCAATGTACTGACTGGTACAGTTTGGAACCGACTGTGGTGGTCGTGCTGAGCGCCGTTTAATTTTTTGTTGTGACTCGAATTTCTTAATGGCAATATCTTTTTTTTTCCCGCTCAATATCCTCCACTCCAGGGGAACCGGCTTCGTCATCTCAGCCACTCACTTTTTCTTTGACAAGAAAAATTTTGAGCACACCACCGGATCATTTTTTTTTTTTTTTTTTTTTTTTTTTTTCCTTGCACGGATAGCCCCCCCCAAAAAAAGCTGAAATCAAAGGGGGAAAAAAAATTACTAACTCTTTACTTTTCTTTTTTCTGCTTCTTTTTTTTTTTCTTTTCCCCCAGAGCGTTCCATTCTCAGCAGTGTTAAACGTCGTTTTCGGGGTGTGTGCCTGCAACAAAGAAGCAGAAGCACAAACCCTTCTCTGCCCACCCAACCAACCCCCTTATAAGTTTTTGATCTTCAACTCCTGAAGGTAGCTAGTTGCCTCGGGTGCTCTGTTGTCTCCTTGTGTTCTTTCTTCAATGAAGTCATAACAGCAAGTATAATGGAAAATAGCGGTTTCCTTAAATACTGGCCTTTTTTTTTTTTTTCTTTTTTTTTTTTTCCCCTCCCATAATTTTTTCATTCTCAATATTTTTTTCTTCTTTACGTAGTACCACTTCGGTTAATTATCTGATTTCTTTTTTTTTTTTTTTTCCTTTTTTTTTTCTCCCTCGACTTGAGCCGACAGGTGTCTGGCCTCAACTGTAGCCGTTCTCTACCGGAGACCGCAACAATTCCAATAAGGATGGAATATTTTTTTTTCCTTTGATTTCATTGGACCAACCACCCTCCATTCCCATCCTTTTATTTATTTTTTATTTTTATTTTCATTCGTTGCTGCTAAGTTCTTGCCTCTCTTTCCTCACCCCCCAGTTTTTTTTATTATTTTTTTTTTCTTTCTCAAGTTCCTTCAATGGTTTAACAAAAAAAAAAAAAAGACAAAAAAAAAAAAAAAAAAAAGAAAACGTTGCTTTAAAGGTACGGGATTATCCTAGCAGTGTCTGACAAGGGGGACCGACAATAGATATCACTATTGGTCCCTGCGATACTGACTTTCAAAAAAAAATAGCTATTTACTGCCAACAAGTAATGACTTTACCGTTACCTCGAGGTCGGTAAAGCATTACTTGGCGGTAGGTAAGTGGTTTTATTTCACGACACTCTGAAATTACTTCACCACGAGGGGCACAACAGGGTGACAAGGGGTACAACAAGAGAGGGGTTACAAAGGTTACAATACAAGTTGTTTTCCCTCCTTTTGTTGACTAAGAGCTGCCGCTGTCGCTGGCATTGCCACTGTCACCATCTCTAATCAGGCCTTCCCATACCTGGCGCGGCCGCTGGCTCCTTTTTTTCTGTTGCTTCGGTATTTTGAAGTCTTTTGGGGAGCTTGGGTAAGCTGACTAAGTTACCCTTACCCACAGAAGAGTTACCCCCAGAAACTGGGAACAAGGCCAAGCCAAAAGTGGGCAAATTGGGAGGAAAAAGTAGTCCAACTTGGAACTGAGCCGAGGCAAAAGTTGGCCAATTGAGCTGAACCTGGGGGAAATAGCAAACTGAGAGGAAAAAGTAGCCCCACTGGGAACCGAACAGAGGCAAAAATTGGCCTGCCGAGGCATATTATTTAACGGAAACCCCCTATTACTTCACGGAAAACAGGCCATTATTTCACCGTGAAGTAATGAGATTTAGCGTGAAGTAATGGGCCCCCCAGTGCGTGAAGTAATTTCTGAAGAGTGAAATAAAAAAAAGAAAAAGTATAAAAAAAAAAGGGGGTGCGCTTCTTTCTGTACCTTACGAAAACAAATTATATTTTTCTTTGGGGGGTTTTTGTGAGGTAATCAGGATAAAGAGCCAAGCATAGCCGTAAAAAAGGCCCTTTTTTTTTTTCGCGTGTGCCAAGAGATTTCATCTGCTGTTTTATTCCAGCAGCTTATTTTTTTTTTCTTTATTATTATTATTATTGCTGTAAAGTGAAAAATGACGGATTGACATCAACTCCGGCCTGGCGACCTAAGCTTTTTGGACATGAAAAAAAAAGCCCAGATTTGTCAACTCGACATTTTTTCATTTTACAGTTCCCTTCTAGGACTTAATATTTGTCACGTTTTTTTAAAAATTTTTTTCTTTTATAAATTTTATTTTTATATTTATTTGTTATCAACGAACAACAAAAGAAGAAGAAGAAAAAAAAAAAAAAAAAAACAAACATCAAATAAACGAAAATTTCGAACCACCTTTCTTTCCCCCCCCCCTTCTTTTTTTTAATATTATTATTTTTTCATTATCTATATCAATCAGAGGACAAGAAAAGAATAAGCGAAATAAAGGAAAAACTAAAATTCTATTTTTTAAAGAAACCTGCCCTATGAGGGGGAAATAACTAAAGCTTTTCCCCCCATTATGAAAAAGAAGTGTTTTAAGGAGTTGCAAAACCTCTCATCATACTTTTTTTTTCCCCCTTTCTTTTTTGAGGTCTACAGTATTTACCTCCTCCGCCTTTCTTTTGTTTCCCTTGTTTTTTTCCCCTACCTCATTTTTTTTTTTTTTTTTTTTTTTTTTGCTAGATTCACGCACCAAAGAAATTTTACTTCAAATAATAAAAAAAAAAAAAAAACAACCATTAACCATCTACCAACGGACCATTTTTGCCCACCAGGGGGTAAATTTTCAAAACTTCAAAAAAAAACTATTCCAGCGCAAAGCTGGGCTATATGCCCCCGGAAATGCCTCCAGTTGTCCCAATTCTAGAGAGAGGGTGCCCACAGCAGGGCCCACCCCCACAACATTGTCAAAAATATCGTTCCCGAGGTGCTCGAGAGGGGGTACAAAAAACAATTCAAAAAAAAATCGACTGTAAAATTCTATAAAAAGCTATTCAAGGCCTTCCTGACGCGGTTCGTACGTGCCCCAGGCCCGAGAAGGGTTTCTGGGGGGTATCCCCGGCAAGGTGGTAGTCTTTGAAGCCCGGAGTCACGCAAAGTTGTATAGACGCTCGTTGGTAGATGGTTAAAGAAAAAGAAAGAAAGAAAACAGAATCAAATCTGCAAAAAAAAATAAAAAAAGAAAGAGAAAAAAAAAAACTAAAAAATTTAAAAAAAACGTTGTTCGCCACCTGTACGGTAGAAATGTGGACTTCTCCCCCCCCCCCCCTCCTTCTCCCCTTTTTCTTTTTTTAAAAAAAAATACCACAATGCATAATCAACGTCCCCTCCCCCCTTCCCCCCTTGTTTAAACAAATCAGAGACGGGTTCTTTGTAAAAAAAAGGGGGGAGGGGACAACAGGGAAAACCTCCCACACGCTTCGAACGTAGTACCATGCCACAGGCAGTAGTTAAGGAGCTCACAAGGGGTGAGAGGTCTGCTTACTCAGCTGCATGCTGTCGTACCTTTGGCGACTGCATCGGGTCGTTTGGCTAGCAGTGAACAGCAGCAACAAAACAATCTTTCCAAGAACAAATGAAAAAGAGTTAAGCAAAAAACTGCTATTTTCTTTTTTGTGTTAATTTGAATGCAAGCAGCACCCTCTCTTTTTTCTTTTATATGAGCTCGTCCGGACGAAAATGTCAACACTTTTTTGGGCACCTCCGAAAATTTCTTGTTTGATTATTTGAGCAAAAAAAGGGCAGCATGCAACCATAGGAAGATGACATACATGGTGTACATGACGCCGTTCTTTCAATTGCGATGCTTGTTTTGCCATGAGGGTGGCAGGCTTTGCAACCGGCTGCCCCCCGGGAAACGAAAAATAGAGGTCAAAAAAACGGCGAAAAATGTTTAAAGTGCAATTTGGAAATGCAGAATCTAGGGTGCATAAAATTGGTGTTCAAGCGCACTTGTGACCCCTGGGTACAACCCAGGGTCGGGTTACTGTTAAAAGTACTTAGCGAAAAATATATGGCGCCGCATAGCCCCCGAAAATCCGGTTTTTTACACCCTATTTTTTGGCTTTTTCAAGGGGTTTTAAAGGGATTTTGGCCTTTTTCAGAAAAACCAATTCTTAACACTTGCCTGCTCATGCAGAGCTTCGACATTGGTATCTTTGGGGTCAAACTTTCATTCTCAACCCATCTGCTGAGGTTTTTCCTTTTCTTTTGCACTCATAATACTTTAAAAGTGAAAATTTTGCTTTTTCAAGGGGGTTTAAAGGGATTTTAGTCTTAAATAGGCCAAAATGGCACTGTAAGGGTAAGTTCTCCCCACCCCATTTTAATAGTGATTTAGAGTCCAGCCCACCCAAAATGACCCCAAAGGTTTCACAGATTTTCAATCTGCATCCATTCCTCCTATCGCTTTTCACGGAAAAACGAAAATAAAAAATGGGGTCTGGGTTATTTGTAACTTCCAAATTGAATCGTTTGCCAAAAACCATTTTAAAAAACATGTTTTTGCACGTGCGTTTTAAAAATAAAACAAACGGCGAGCATTTTGACCTATATGGTGATCAAGATTAGACTGCATTTCTGCACACAAAGTGGTGTCGGACTACTTTTTTACTTAGAAATTTAACGGGGGTTTTACGCCGCATAGGAGGGTCATTTGTTGACATTTTCTTCCGGACGAGCTCATATTAATTTTCCACTCTTACCCAGTGACAGTGCTTAGACACCGGTACACCTGAAGCACCGCTGTGCTAGTTGTCCCGCTCTCGAGCGCTAGGAGCGCCGATCTCTGCCCACAGAGGGCACGGTGTTGTTCCCATTGCGGGATATCTTTTATCCCTTTCCCCTCCCCTCCCCCGTTTTTTATTTTTCAACCCCTTCCCTGCTTAGCCTACGCATTGCAGCACAGGAATGGAGAGGAATGCAGGGACGGGGGGATCCTCAGGGGCGGGGGGGTCCTCGATGAAGGCGTTGGACGAAATTATGTTGTTCGAAAAGCAAATTCATACCCTAAGCACGCAGCTGGGGAGGAAGGAAGAGGAGTACATTACCGCCCTAGAGGTCAGAGACAAGGAGCAGGTGGCACGGCTCGAGGATGAGATCAAGGAGATCACAGACAAGCGGGACTCCTTTCAGCACGTTTCGAATAAACGACGCGCCGAGCACGCAGCACGAGCGTCGGGTGGTGCAGGCCTCGTGACGGTCGTCTACACCTCTGACTTCACGGGGGCCATGTCCCTCGAGGACATCTCACGCATCACGTCGCGTTCTGTCACGCAGAACAGCCTGCTGGGTGTCACAGGGGTGCTGATGTTCAGCTTGGCATCCTGCAAGTTCCTCCAAGTGCTCGAGGGCCACGTGGAGACAGTCGGCACGCTCTTCAAAAAGATCGAAGCCGACACAAGGCACACACACATTGTGATCGTCAGGCGGCAGAACATCGATGTAAGACGCTTCCCCGACTGGCACATGCACCCCATGAACCTGGCAGAGCACGACAAGGCAGAGCAACCGCTTCAGACTGTCATGAGCCTCGTCACACAGCAGAACCACATTGCCAACCTGTGCCTGCACGCCAATATGAGGAACATCCTTGTAAAGGGAGGCAACCCTCTCTTCGTGCAGCCCAAAAAGATGAAGGCAATTGTCATGATGGTCGGCATCATCGCTTTCAACACCTTCGCGTGCATGGACGCACCTGCCTGCAGCGTGTCGAACCTCATGGCAACCTTCTCGGAGGTCGTCACGCGGTGCATCGAGGAGACAGTGGGCACTGTTATCAAGACAGAGTCGGAAGTCATCCAGGCACAGTGGGGGTGCAGCAGCCTGAAGGATGCGAAGGCCTGTATGACGGCCATAGTGGAGTCCATTGCAAAGCTCCGTGCCATAAGCACCTACTCCGTCGATCCTTTGGAGGCAAAGCCAGAGCTGCCCCTAGCCCAGTACTTATACCCCACAGTGAGCCTGTGCATGGGCAACGTGGTGTTGGTGCGGCATTCAACGTCTTGTGAAGTGAAAATCGATGTGGTGGGACCTGCAGTGCTGGAGTGCAAGGAGATGTTGAAGGAAGGCCTTACACGCAGAATGCAGGCAGTGGTCTCCGGGGGGCTGACAAACACATTGGCTTTCTCGAAGCAGTACCATATGCAGGAGCTGTCGCCGAAGTGCTTTGCTATCACGTCACCAGAGCCCCCACCCGCTGACTTGGAAAAGCGGATCAACCACATGGTGCACGAGCAAAAGGTGGGCTTGCAGGACCCGCAGCTCGAAGAAACACCTGCCCCCGACAGTGAGCTCTTCCTCGAAGAAACTGCTGAGATGGTGGAAGAGGTTCACAAGACTCCTTCTGAGCTTGTAATGCCTGCGCATCCATATCCGTCGCTCCCCCTGCATGCTCCCCTCCCCTGCGGCCCGTTCTCTGACCGCGTCGTTCTCACGGACCATGACCTTAAGACGCAGTTCGAGTCGCTGGATGTTGCCGACTTAGGTACCGTCCCTACAGAAACCTTCCTTAAGTTCTACAATAAGTTTGACAACATGGGTGTCACGAGTAATTGCAAGGTATGGTACTAACGAGACAACACGCACAGGTGGAGTATGCCCTACGGGACAAGAAGGCTGTTTCATACGACGAGTTCTGCCTGTTCATGCTGCAGCTGGCGCAGGAGTGACAAGATCTTGGCGACTTCTCTATCGAGGGGCCTGCCTTCTGAGAGGAAGGCTTCACCTTTAAGTTTAAGTTTTGATTTACACACTTTATTCTATTGCGATTGTGCTCCTGTAACTTGTCATAGGCTATGTCCGAGCAAGAGCAGGGCGTGTACACTCGGGAGGCTCTTCCGAGTATTAAGACCGAGTGGGATCAGCAAATGGCAGAAGTAGGCCACATGCTAAAGGATGTTGAGGTGAAAGAATCCAGTGGGACCGAAGTGCGAGGTGTGCTGACTCTGCTGGAAGGAGAGGCTGTGGAGGTGCGCATGATAGTGGGCAGAGGCGTGCTTGTGGTTGTAGGTGGGGAGGAAGTCTTCTACGACTGTATCCACACTTTTATTACAAACCGCTCGAAGCAAGGGAGGAACCTCTTTGCGAACGACCTTGTTTCTAAGCTTGGCATGCTTGCTTCTTAGTTATGCATTTTGGCATCCAGTACACCACACCACACAGGGCCAGGGTTAGGTCGGATTCAAAATGGATGAGGACCAGTTCCTTAACTCAGAACTAGCGTCGCATCTCACAGATATCCTTGTGACGGTCATCAGGGAGAAGCCAAATGACGGGCTGCGGTTGTTCGAATCCTTGTCTGCCTTCAGCAGGACGGGCAAGATGGTTCCAGACGCGGAAGCCAATGTGTACTCCGGCGATGACGGTGCAGGTAAGCCGATTATAACAACCGCGGAACTAGCTAGCGTGGACTGGGCCAAGATGTTTTCTGAGATGGTGGTGCCCCCCAAGCCTGCTAAGAAAGCACCGAAGGGCGATGAGGAGGACGAGCCAGAACCAGAGCCTGAGGAGACAGAGGACAAAGGCGAGCTCGCAGACATTATGTCCGAACAGCAGGTGTTCAACCTCCTAGGAACAGGGCTGGGTGAGAGTGAGGTGTACAGGCTCATGGTGTCCTTAAAGAGGCTGCTCGACAAGGAGCCTCTGAAGTCAGCAAGGTTCTTCGGCAAGATCCTCGCCATCAAATGTGACTACTACATTGCAGAGACGGAAGTCGACCCTGAGCGAGAGCCCGAGCAAGAGGAAGCCGATGCAGGCGGTGATGACCAAGAAGAGGGACAGGGAAAAGGCCCCGAAACTATCCTGGAAGTGCTGCACGTGAACAAGGGAGTGAAACAGCCACCCATCCCTCAAGAGACGCCCAACCAACCTGGGTCGAACAAGTACAGGTACTGGGTCACCACTGACCTGTGCCACTGGACCCAGCTACCGGACGTCAAGCCATGCCACATTCAAGCCTCCCGCCTTATTAAGAAAGTATGGACACAGTAAAAAATATTAGTATCACAGCTGTTCACGGGTGATCTGACTGCAGCTGTCCAGTGCCACCCACCCTTCCCGGGCTCTGAGCAAGAGTACCTCCGTGCACAAATAGCTAGAATTTCGCACGGGTGCAAGGTACGCGGCAACACTCCACCACATACCACTACAGATCGCACCGAAGGGCATGTTCGAGACGCCAGCCGAAGAAGAAGAAGATGAGGATGCACCACCGAAAACAACACACAAGGTGTGCTGAGTTATTCACAAATAACATTCGCAGCGAGCACCTTACGAAGCCGTTCCTGAGATCACGGCAGTGCCAACCGATGAACTGCCCGACCCAGACGATGATGCATGGGGCAAAGAGGCCTTCGCCACGTGGGGGAAGGGGTATCCCAACGATGCTCTTCTTGGGATGCAGAATTGGGTACATCTGGAACCTACATTGCTGCAGACACAAGGCCGAACTTGTGAACACATCTTCCCTAATGAAGAGGGCGAGGAAGAAGGGGAGGAGGGGGAGGGCGCTGAAAAGCCGCCCATTGAGCTTATCAACCCAATGTGCAGTGACCTGAGTCTGGATGACAAGGTGGTGTACGTGCACCACACAACACCAGAGCACGCTGCTTGGAGTGTGAGGAAGGCTAACAGCCAGCCATCAACGCTCGCAACGCAGTCGTTTTTAGTACGTTCCCTTAGGTGGCCAGGTGCTTCCTGCTTCGCTCAGATCAACCAAGACACACCAGGTGCTCAGTTCTGTAACACATATATTGGTAACGGCCTTAAAGCAGCGTCAACAACCACCTTCACACCACCCACACCAGTTGTCGTGGTCGCAGCATCGAGGAAGGAGCCGCTGTTGCAGACAGATTTCACGCCTGACGACGAGCTGGAATTCGCACCTCCACCACCGCCACCAGCAGCCATTAAACCTGAAGAAGAGGAAGAAGAAGAGGAGGAGGATGATAAGTGAACCAAGTAGTCCCTAAACACCACGAACTATGTAAAATACGATGCAGTTCTGGTTTTTTCTGTTCCCCTGTCGCTGTACATATCATCACAGATGGAAATCACCGAAAATGAAGCAAAGCGTCGGCGCATGGCGTGTATCAAGGGGGTCAGAGAGTTCCCCGACCTTGGGATACCCGCGGGTGCGTTCAGAGTGCCAGACTATATCTTGGAACGCGGGAAGTGGATGGTGCCGAAGGACGCGGACGCTCTGGGGGTGATGGCACGGGGGTGCTGCACGATCGATGAACTGACCTTTTTGGTCTTGGGTGGGAAGCTGGACGAGCTAGGCGACAGGGAAGAGATAAAGAGGTTTTCAAGGGGAGCCCTGGAGAGCAGGATAGAGAAAATGCAGCAGCTTGTAGTAGATGACGGACAGGAGTCGATGGAAGCTAGAAAGCTGATGAAGAGCTCGAAATTCATCGAGTGCTTGGCGATGCAAAGGCTAGAGCAGCTCGCGCAACAAATGGCGGAAGACTCGGATGAGGACACAGAACCCACACGGCACGAACAAGTGCGGGACCAGGAAGTGGAGTTACCAGCGTGGGCTAAGGAAGTGAGCGAGCTGACGGGGTATACACCAGAGACGCCTAGCATGTGTGACATGGCGTGCCAGACCGACATTAGTGATAACCTCACACCTGATGATGAAAACACACAAGAGCCAATCGCGTCCCTTGTCACAGTGAGCCTCGGGCTGTTGCTAACTACCCCAAGAACAGGGTCAAGCTCAAGCACCCCACCTCTCACCACACGCAGAGCTTACAAACCCTATGCCAGCCTTATGATCCACGATGCCTCGTGCACTATACCTATGATGCTCCCGACGCTGTACATCGGCAGAGGAGCTTCGTCTCCCTCGGCACTCGACATATCCAAGTACTCGAATCATATGAAACGGATTTCTAAAAAGCAACTCCTTCTGGTTGCCGAGCCTGGAGGGATACGGGTCCTGCCGCTTGGCAGGAACAGTGTTGATGTTAGTATGTTGCAAACATTGACACACTACCACAGGCATCGGCGAGCAAGAGACACAGAGCTTGTCTGTGGACACAGCACCTCTTCTCATATCACAACGAGCAGTGCTCACTGTTGTCGACGTGACGATAGTGCTGATACCTGCTATGTAGTTCTATTGGTACATGTGCCTTCGGCGCCAATGACATGTAGGAATGGGGGGCATGCATGTCAATGTCTCGCGGCACATCGAAAACGAGTTCGTGAAAGCTGCTAGTACCTGCTGGGTGGCGGACAGCTGTGACTCCGAGTTGGGGGAAAGGCAGGATATAGGGTTTCAACAACTAATCAAAATGGAACAGGTGTCGGGGTTGCCTGTGGACTTTAGCCATCTGGGTGTTCTGTTTGTGCTCGACACGACGCAGACGGGAAGGTTCGGACTGCATGACCTTCTGGCTTTTTCAGAATGGTGCACAGAAAATGTCACTGAAGACTTAGCAGACGAGGCATTCCAGCAGGAGATACAATGTAAGGCGATCCTGAAACTCTGGAAAACATTTAGGGAGAAAGGTCCACTTGGTCCCGAGTTCTTCGCAAGCTGGCTGATCGAGGTTATCAGGCAGAGTGATGCCCAAGAAGTGCGCGAGCACCCGTGCATGCCTTACTCGCCATCGGCAAGCTCTCTTCAAGAATCACGAACATCTTTCAGTGACGTGCTGACCAACACTTGCACCACAGATGGTGACTTAACCCACATCACAGGTTCGCAGTTGGAAGTCCTCTACCAACTTCTATCCATACAAGAGTGCCATGGGATAGACTTCCAATCCTTTCTGAATCTCCTCTACATGTCAGGTGTCCATGCAGAGCCCACCCCAGCCTCCTCCCCTACTAACCCCACAAACCTTACATACTTCTCTTTGAACATGGCGAAGGGCATACCCCTTGCTGTTGTCACTCCCTTCTTGCACCAGTTTATCTTGTCGTATTTCAAGCTCCTCACGAACCTGGGTCTTGATGCCCTGACGTAGCCAGCTTTTCAGTGGCTGATAATTTAGTTACGTTACGAAGGCGCTGCCAAGAGCCAATCACAAACAGCGCAACATGGCGGAGTCCCCTTCCCCTTGGAAGGTGAAGGTGGAGGTTCTCGATGTGTGGGACAACGAACTGCAGATAAAGGTGGTGAGCGACTCGTTCAAGCAGATAAGCAGGGCGCGACTAATGGTTCGGGGACCGCACTTTAATTTCGAGCGATTTTTTGAAGAGAAAGAATGCCTGGAGCCTATTGTCTTGAGTCTTCCCGAAGGGGCTAAAATTAAGTTACGTGCTTCTGGGCAATTCAAGATACCTGGCGAGGAGCCCGAGTGGTGTGCGTGGGCTGATAGGACGATCCAACTGATGCAGCCCTTGGAAGTGTCGCAGGGCGTAGTCTTCCCCGACAGGGTGCACCTCAGGTGGTGCGTGGGCGGGGTTGACAAGCACCACTACTCACCAATCTCCCACTACACTGTCTCTGTCGTCGACAAGCTGCGGATGCTCACAGCACCTGTCTTTGAGCGCGTGCTCGAGTCGAAGGGTCTAACGCAAGAGCTTACTGTCGATAATCTGGAACCCTATCATACTTATTTAGTTAAAGTCCGCCCCAAGCGGCAACACGGCGGTTGGGGGACATGGAGCAGCGAAGTAAAATGCCTCACACTGTACCCCGTACTTACGAAGGGCATCGAGCTGGGACAAGACTTCTTGAAGATCATGTTCACGCGCGACACTGGTGTGGCTTTCGACAGAAGGCAGCCTTTCATGGATGCAGATGCTGACTTCCGGGAAGCCGACGCCACGATCGAGGAGTACCGCATGAGCGTGGTCCGGCACGATGGTGCTCAAGTGTTCAGCAGGACGCTGCTGAATGCACCTCCGCATGCAAGAAATGAGTTCACCATACATGGGCTTGAGCCAGACACAGTATTCGTGTTGAACGTTGCTGTGCTGAACGCTGTGGGTGACCAGAGCAAGACACGGAGGTGCCTGTTCAGGACAGGCCCGCCGCTGACCATACTGCGCATTAGGAAGCTAACGGCAACAGCAATGGAAGTGAGCTGGATGGTTGACGACAGGAGAAAGACCGACACGTCACTGGAGTACGACATGAAGTTCGACGACATCCCAAGCATCCCGCGCGAATACCAGCTACGACTAGTTTCTGCAACAGGCGAGGTAACAGCAACCAAGTCTGCTGACACTGTCCACTGGCTGCGCATGAACGAACTCCTCCCATGTACTGTCTACAACGTGCAGGTCAGGCAACGCAGCACCACGGGTCACGTTACGGATTGGAGCAGAAGCATTAAGGTCAGAACCTTGGACAAGATGATACCCATTATTGAACGCAGGAGTACCACCTTCATTGACGTGAGATGGGAACGTGAAATGGCATCCCTCATCGTGTCTGCTGCAAGCGGCGAGGTGGAAGAGAGCACTGTGGAGTACGACGGGGACGACATGGGTGAGGCACGGAAGATTATATCTACAAAAAGACCTCGTTTCAGGAACAGAGCCATCATCGACCCGATAGTGCCCATGGAGGACGCCAAGGCGATCCTTGTAGGGATAGTGAACAGGGAAGAAGAAGAGCTACTGGCACCGCAGCAGGCAAGCTATCATGGCGAAGGAGATGTGTCGTGGGGCAATGTGGCTGGTAGAGCAGATCTGTCTGCTGCTTCTGTGATCAGAGCCTTCGACACGCCTATAGGGTCGACGCGCTTTGAGGGGTTGCTACCCGACACGGAGTACAGGGTGTCTTTGAACGAGCAGAACGACGAAGGGAAGTGGTACGGGCGTGTCTCAAAGTGCGTGACGACGCTGTCGGAAACAGTTACCGTTCTCCCCGAGCACGATATGATAACCTCCGACGTGCCGAGCATCGACACATGGTTCCACGACGATGACGACTCCATCACAGAAAGTAAGGAGGCGGAAAACATGCTGGCGTTAAGCACCGAGCAGGCACCTGTCCGACTAGCTACAGAGGTGCAGGAAATAGGCGAGGAGTATGCAGTCTTCGAGTGGGTCTTTAAAGACAACGCAAAAAAAATGCAGCAAACAGAGTTGCAGGGTTCCAAAGTGATGAAGTCGACCGACGTTGAAAAGCTGAACAAGAACCCTGGCCACCAAGAATATCAGATCAAGTTATTTAGAAAGTTTACAGCTGAAGAGGCGAGCAGCAGACTGACATCCTCCACTGTCCAGACCTTTTACTTACGCTGCAAAGGAAGGGCAACACGAATCTCTGGCCTGCTGCCAAACTCGTACTACTCTATGAGCATAGCAGTGTACAGCCAAACGGCCGGTCAATGGAGTGCTTGGAGCGCGTTCAGAACCTTCCCCACAGCAAGGCACCTTGTTCTGTACGTGCAAGCCGTTCACAGGAACTGCTGCGTGCTAAAGTGGACGAGAACAGAAGTTCCTCGGTGGGGCACTTCGGGGATGCAGCCTGTGATACGCGTTAGGAAGTACCTATTAAAAATCACAGACCTTGTCGAAGGCACGGAGAGACAAGTATCGCTCGACGATGAGGCGCACCCACGCACCACGTACTACAATTTGGCAGGGATCGAAGGGAGCACCATCTACCGCGTGCTCGTCGCACCACAATATTCCAACGGCTGCTGGGGCTCCTTTTGCGATCCTGTCGACGTGGTCTGCAATGCGCTGCCTTTTAAGATCGACTCCATCGGCGAAGCGTGCGTATCGGTCTCTTGGGAACCCACGCGTTACACGCTGTCCCGTGTGGCCAAGGTCGTGCTGTCGATCACGAACACATCGGGGGAATGGAAGGAGGACACTGAGATCAATGTCTCGCACACTGCATACCAATTTACACGACTGCACCCGTGCACGGAGTACTCGATCAGCATCCATATTGTGGCACAAGTCACAGACATCACACCACAACTGCTCAGTGAGCTGATGTCCGAGTCCAAGCGATGCCGAGAGTACACAAGAAAGCTAGTTACATACAACACCATCAAGCTTGACTTAGTTACAAAGGGTCAAAGCTATGGTGTCGTCAAATGGCCGCGTGTCATGAGCTATGTCGAGGACGTGAGTGGCAGCCCAGCGTGCCAGAAGGTGGCCGTCAGGAAGAGCATGCTGAACAAATCCGTCTTTCAGGAGAAGTGGATCGCTGAAAAGAAGAAGGTCAGACCCCTGGTCACATACCAGCTACTAGTTACAAACTGCAGCACGCGGAACACGACCTCCGAGTTGGTTTCCCCTGCTGCTTCTTCCATCATTCAACATGTCAAATGGCGGATAGCAGAGCTTCAACCGAACAGAAGGTATAGGGTGCAGGTACGAAGGAAGCTACTGTGTGGCACTTGGGGCATGAGCTCCAGTCCCGTGTACTTCACTACACACGCAGCATTAGTAATCAAGCTCATGAGCTGCGGGGAGGACTTTCTGAGGATACACTGGGTGCGTGAATCGGCCAGGAACGTCCCGCTGCAGGAGCAAGACCCCGAAGCCGATACCGAGCCCACCAACCAAAGCACTGTCAATGAGTACGCTGTGTGTTTAGAACCATACTCAGGCACGCCAAGCAAAACGGCTACAAGAAGTTTTAGTGTAAATGGAGCGGCGTGTCCCCCAGTAACACTTGAGCAGCGGGAGGGGAGCAGAGTTATAACTACGAGTAACGAGCAGCTTCTGTTGTCGAATTTGCGACCGCACTCTTTGTATGCCTTACGAGTGAGGCAGCTGGCGTACGACGAAAAGTGGAATGAGTGGTCTTCGAAGGTGCGGACGCAGACCCTCCCCTCGCTGCAGGTCAGTGTCACGTCGCGTGGTGTAGACTACTACACTATAAAGTGGCAGAGACCGCCTTCCACGAAGCTAATGGACATGTTGCGTGACACTCCCAACCAGCCTGACAGCAAGGTGACAGCTGCATTTGCGGAGTGTCACCTCGACGGTGTACTTTGCGGCACTGCCACCACCACCTACGAGACCGCCATGGAGAGCGGCACCATAACTGTGGGCTCACTCCGCCCTTCTTCCCTGTACAAAACAAAGCTACGGCTGCAATACGGCAACGAAGTGATGGGGAATTGGTCGGAACTGCTGACTGTTGACACCCTGCCGCCTATCACAGTCGCTATCCCAAAGATAGGAGACGACAGGATTGTCTTCAGCGTCGCAAGAAACGAGTCTAACTTCACTAACGTGGACATCAAAGAGCAAGAGAAGGAGGGTTCAGAGAGACTTGCGAACGGACTGCACAGGCGGCGCAGCTTATGTTCATCCATCGTGGCTGTTGCCAAGATGCACCAGGACGGGAAGGTTGTAAGTAACGGGAAGCAGGTCCTCAGCGCAGAAGACGATATAAGTGGAATCATTGTGCCCAGCATCACGGCATGGCAGGTGTCTGTGTCCATACCCGACGAGAACGGCTGTAGCGGTTGTGAGAAGCTCGTCACTGTTGACCCAGCGGGGGAGACTGCCACTATCGAAATACCAGAACTGACGGCAGACACCCTGTACTGCTTGAAGGCAAGGTACGTAGATGAGCACATGAATGTATCGCCGTGGTCGGAGGTGCTGCACTGCGCCACGCTCCCCCTTGTTAACGTCACTGTGACACATGTTGCGGAGAGCTTTGTATACATAGCTTGGAAGAGACTGGACTTCTCGTATTCATGTAATCCGAAGTTAGCAGCACTACATGACATAGTCAGCGACAAGGGGTGCGACATCAAGTGGGACATCGTGGTGTACGACGACAGGGGGTGCGTGCAGAGGCACGAAGTGCCAGGTGACCACAGCACCATTAAGCTGAGTAAGTTGAAGCACAACATGCGGTACGCTGTAGCCCTGCGCGCTGCCACCATCTCCCCTGTGCAACACGATAGCGACTACAACAATTTGATGGATACCCCATGGGGCTCGTGGTCGGCGAAGGTGTACGTCACCACCCTGAACTGCGTACGGCACGTTATCGACAGGGTGGGTCTGGACTACGTGGTGGTGGCGTGGGACAGCAGCCACGTAGTAGCATCTCACACTGCTGTCATGAAAGGCAGACAACAGAGAGCCGGCACAACAATGGCACCGAAACAAGAAGTTTGGCTGCCCGCTGCGGTCCAGCACTACGAGGTACACTTCAAAAAGAAAGAAGACACCAAGCAAGCGAATGTCCTGAAGGTGCCCTTCCAGAGCGAGGGGAACATGTTGAGCACCATTGAAGGCATGCAGCCTGCTACGACATATGAGATCAAATGCAGAGCGAGCTATATCACATCCTCAGGACGTCGTGACAGTGGAGACTACACTGTGACACTGCACGCCACAACCCTACCGTTGCCCAATTTGAAGACCGACGTAATCAAAGAAGACACTGCACGGTTCACCTGCAGCGCAGCTAGGTGGCACCCAAAAGTGCAAGAACCCATCCGGCACTTTAATGTGCTGTGTTCTAACATTCTGGTGAAGCAACAGCTCACCATGGATGTAACGAAGCCGGAAGCCCAGCACACGCTGGAGCTGACGGACTTGAAACTCGACACACGTTACGAGCTCAAGCTACGGGAAGCGCACGGCGAGGGTCACATCGGCGACTGGGTGCCGTTGTATCACTTCTATACCAAGCCGCACATCCCCGTATCGGGAGACCTGTTGGAATGGAAGAATCAAGTCATCTGTTTCTCATTCGGCGTGCCCTCTGAAAGCGGTGAAAGGCTGATAGGGAAGAATGTTCCCCAAGGGTACAGGTTCTGTGTTGAGATTAGTACCAAAAACGACCAATCGAACAAGAAGAAAGATCTCGAATGGCAACAGCTCAAGATCGTGCACGAAGGCCTGCTGCAGTGCCCGTTAGAGCACCCGATCAACCAGTGCTACTTCCGCGTAAAGAGTGCAAAGCACATGATGATGACGCATGGTGCAGAGATCCCCTTGTGGGGTGAGTATAGTACGCCCATGCACTGGAAGGAGCCGCAGCGGCCGAACAGCGTAACAGCGGTGCGTGTGGACAATCTGAAATCGCACAGTGCGACCATCGTGTGGGACAAACCTTCGAACTTCGCGGTGCAACCGAAGCTGGAATATCATGTACTGACGTCCCAGACCACAGAGTCGGGAGATAGGGTTTGGGTGCACCTCAGCAGCGTGAGCACCAGCTACTTCAACATGGCAGGCCTGCAGGGGAACACGTGCCACCATGTGTGCGTACGGTCGGAATCGGCCTTTGGGAGGAGTCTGAAGTCGTCGATCTTAACCTTCACCACAAACATCGACACGGGCAGGGCGGAGGGGTCACAAGTGGTCACCAAGAAGAAATCCCTCAACACCAACAACCTCTACGAACGCTACCAAGCCAAGGTACGCGCCAAGCGACGCAATGACGCGCTGCTTCTGAAGCGCTACCGCCAGAAATTGTCGAAAGTCGCTTCTCCACAGAGGCCGACAACTGCACCGCCTCTCAGCACAAAGAAAAAAAGGAAAACCCGGCCCAAGTCTGCGGAGACGCTGGAAGCCAAGGAAGTACTGCAGGAGAACGACACCGAAGATAACGGACTGTCCTTGTCCCTGCCAGTGGACAACTCTGCAAGCGAGCAGCTTGAACCTAACAGAGCCTGTTTGAACGAACCCACCCCCTCCACCCCCCTCTCTCCTTCCCCTTCTCCCTCTTCCAGTCCTCACCAGGTAAAGCCCTGCGAACACCTACAAGTACAGGTTGACGAGAATGACTTGAAGTCTTTTGAACCAGATTCCCCCACTTTGTGCAAGGACACGGAGGACAATATCGCCGTGTCTGTCGACGTGCCACCTCCCCATCCTTCCCAGAGGGCCATTGCCAAATCAATACGTAAAGGTTTAGAAAAGCTATGTCATCCTTCCGGATGACGACAGAGGACGTTGCCACGTCTTATCTTCGAAAAACCTAGTATTCCAATGCATCATTCACACAGCACTGATTCATAACAATATGTGGTGCTTGGGATAAGCAGGATGGCCATCAGAGGAGGTGCTGCCCACAAGTATCCGGCGGTGGTTCCTGCGGGCACGTTGGGACCGGGGAGCAGAAGATGTTTGAAAGCACTAATGTTTGTTTGCAAGAAGCGACCGGAACTAATTGACAAGGATGCTGCAGAAGGGTTGCAGGAATATTTGGAAGAGAGATATAGTATTAAGGTGGGGTGTCGACCGGGGCTGAAAATGACGAAGTCATTTGGCACAATGAAGGTATCTGATGCAGGGAAGACGGCCCGGCACCCCGAGGCCGGATGCGAGCTTGCCTTTTCTTGTCTCACGCTACCGTTCTATGCCAGCGACTTACCTATCTGTTTTTCATTTCGACTGTCGCGGAACGAGAATGACCACAAGTGCCATACATGTGTTCCTTCTGTTGCGCCAGTTTTCAGCAACGCACACGACGTTTGTGTGGCGCCACAATGCAGACTGATAGGTGTGTACGAGTACGAAATACGGACGGATGGCTACAGACGGCGGCAGTCACCCGACGCTGGCGAAGTTCTTGAGTACCGCAGTTGGCCTGTCAAAATGAAACCCCACATGCACAGCGCCATCAGACTAGAATTCTACTCATCACACGTTGTGACTGAGCTCAAGCTCCTTGGCTGGTCGTGGGGCCATCCTGGACCACTCGAATCATTCAGCGACTCCGTGGGGCCCTCCTACCTATCCTCCGCACCCCTCGGGCATGTTATCTGTTCAGGCTGCGGCACCACCTGCCCCAAGTTGAACAGGTGCCCAAAATGCATTGAGCTTAAACTCCCCCCCTCATATTTCTGTAGTCAGGAGTGCTTTAAAGAGTCGTGGAAAGCACACAAGAAGACACACGCATCATCAAACATCTTCGTGCAAATGGCCGATCTCGAGAACAGGTTCAACTCGTTCAAGACATGGCCTTACACGTACACGTACGCCACACCACGAGAGCTTTCCAAGGCGGGGTACTTCTACCAGCCTACTCTGGAGTACCCTGACCGGTGTGTGTGCTTCAAGTGCGAAGGCGATGTTCGAAATTGGTCGCAGAAGTCGGTGCCGTGGCTTCTCCACAAAAAGTTCAAGAGGGACTGTCCATTGGTGAAGGAAAAATTTAGAGACGTAATGTATCCCGGCGAGCAGCGGTGCAAGAGCAAGCAGTGCCAGTTTATCAACGATGAGCGTGATGAGACGTGTGGAATGTGCTTCATGCCCGTGGGAGGGGAGAAGGAGGACAGGCTGGAAGACACGCAGCTGTCAATCAGTGTGATGGACGCTGCAGGTGAAGACATGTGCTTTAAGATCAAGAAAAGGACGCCTTTGAAGAAGCTAACCGAGGCGTACTGCAACAAGCAGGCCATATCGCGCAGCAGCGTGCGGTTCGTGTTCGGTGGTTCGATCCTCGACGACTCCAAGACGCCCGACGATCTGAAGATGGAGGACGAGGACTTCATCGATGTCATGGATGAGCTCTCAGATGACTCACGCTGCTGGCACCTCCTCCCCACCTCAGACCTGCCCCTTCTTGATGAAGAGGCCCAGAGCCTGCCGGAGCCCAAGCGGCAAGAGAAATTCAAGGAACGGACAACCCTCCTCGGCATCTGGCCGAGTGGGGAGTATGTCAACAAGCCACAGATGCTCATCACACGAAAGAAGTACCCCGTGCACTTCACGCAACCCATCACAGGCCGTGTTCTTAAGATATACCTTCAGCTCCCGAAACCGGAAGACGTTTACATCCCGCAAGTCAGAATAGAGACCGACAGCGATGCAGAGGTGCACGAGGTCTTCCATACGCTGGCCACAATCTTTCGCTCTGTCGCTGATGGCAAGCCCCCAAGGGTGTCTACAGATGATCTTGTGTACCAGGTGCTAGTGTTCGATGAAGGGAGGTTCAAGATGAGCCCTATCAACATGCTGCAGTCTGTTGGGTTTGTACCTCAAGAAGATGGCGCGTACTGCATCAGCGGAACAGATGAGGAGAAGAGCTTGTGCGCCGACTTCTGCCATGCGTTGGAGGAGGAGCTCCGTGTTTTGGAGGCGAGTGGTGCTGACCCACAAAAGACCGGAGTGTCGTACCCTTGGGAGCAGGGTTCGTTGCGCAGCAAGCTGGAATGGTACGCCCCTAAAGTGCTGGAAGAAGTGGGCGCACTTAAAGATGCGCTTGAAGAGACACCACCTTCTACTTACTTGCTGAACAGATGCAAGCTCGTGTGGTCTTGGTCTGCATCCTATTGGTACTTCGAGCACTACAGCGTTTTAAGGAGCACCCACAAGGCTTTGGCAACACAGATATTTGAAGCAGCAACGCAGCTCCTGTGCGCTGTGCACGACTTCCTCTATACTGCGAACACCTACCGCGTCACGCCGTCGGAACTCAGCGTCAGCACTTATTCATCCACCATCACACCTCCCTTGCCGTACCACTTCCGAAGGTCTTGCACCACCGTGTCGTCAGATGTGGATCCTAGTTACAGCGTCTACCCGTACTCTCTCTATCGGCAAGAGGCTCGGCCTGCAGCGGAAGAGGAGTATGAGGAAGAGGCTGAAGAGTACACATACCCTGACGTCCTGTACACCGCTGCAGGTAGCGAGCCGTATCCCTTCTGTTTGTACCCGCTTGTCTACTGCTACAGCACTGACGACGAGAGCGACTACGAGTACCATGAAAGCCAAGACGAGGAATGGGAGACCACCTTGTCAGAGGTGGACAATGAGTACTTCCCGTTCATCTGCTGCGACACGGAGCACTTACCGTTTGCGGGATGCACAATGGGCGTAATGGCAGAACACTCTAATCTGTGGGCGGCGTGTGCACCGGCACTTGCGTTGGCAGGTTGCATCGCTGGTGAGCTGGCGGGCTTCAATTCACAGAAGGATCAGGTGTTGCGGCAAGAAGAGTACGAGAGATTGCGTTTTACAGTATCCGAAGAGACATTGCGAGCAGAAACACTGCTGAGCTTGAAGACAACAGAGCGGCGGTACAAAATGAAGTTGAGGGAGGAAAAGAAACAACGTGCGCAGCTTGCAGAAGAAGAGGAGAAATGCAGAGCAGGTGTGCTGGGCGAGGAACGCAACGAGAACAACATGATAGAACAAAAGATCTCCCACGTCATGGCCAAGCGGAAGGCGGCACTCGAAACATGGCAACGTAACTGGGTATCGCTGCAGCCGGAGGAGGCGCGAATGCGCGCGACCATCACCCACAGCTGCTACAAACACGTGATTAGGTACCTCACGGAGGCAGAGACGAGCCACAGGAAGTGTATCACATCTGCCCAGAACAAAGGATGGTTGTCCTTGCAAACAGAGAAGAGAATAGTTACGAAGTTTATCAAGCTTCAAGTCTCAGAGCCTGCAGGAAGGGCCAAGATAAGCCACGAGGCACACGCACAGCTGAAGCAGATCCTAATTCCTTTTATAGAAGGCACCGAGGCAGTGTGGCGAGAGGAAGTGGTGGCGGTACAGGATGATGAATGGGAAGCATGCTGCGAAGTTATTCACGAAATGCGGAAAGAAACAAAATTAAGGGAAACACGAAGGGCGGAAGAGGAGAAAGCACGGGCAGAGGAAAAAGAGAGGGAGACGAGGGTTCAACAAGCCTCCATTGAAACCACAACAAGCCTGCAGTGCCTGAACGGGGACCTGTACCCAGAGTTCGAACCGATGCAGGCTGACCGTGCAAACCCGCCGTTGCTGTTCGAGGACGTGATGCACAACGCAGATTGGACACCGTCACTCCATCAGATGGGGCTTCCTGATTATGAGAGCAAAGAAAGCAGCCCGAATTTGGCGATGTTTCAGTCGCTCATGGCACCTCGCCCCCCTGAGACAGAGCTGGAGAAGGAGCTGGAGGAGCTCAGGGTTTCCCTGAAGGGAGCGAATGAGAAAGCGACGAGATTACAGGTATTTTTTATTTCGTTTAAATGAAATTGGCACAAACCAGGCGGTGTGTGAACAGCAAGAAAAGAAGATCGCGAGACTGGAACGGGAAAAAACGACTAATGTGCGCCAAGCGGCAGAAATCGCTGCCAAGAATGGGATGGAAGGCATCGGGCCCAGGAACACTGAGAGGGGCATGGTGCTGTGGGATGACGTCGGCGACAAAGAGGTCCCGCTTTCCGAGTTCATGCAGGGTTACGAGATGATGGTGCGGCCCCACATGCGACGTGGAATGAAAGCACCTTTTGATAAGGTATTCTTTACCAAACCAATCAAATGTACACAAACAGCGCCAGTATCCGCCTGAGCTGACCCCAGGCTATCCCATGGTAGCACAAAGCCTAGCACAGCCGTTCACGAGTGATTTCTTCATGTATGTATTACTGTATTATATAAAGCACGTTTTCACTGCAGTGCGCCTCTGGAAGATCACGCGTACCTAAGAAGAGACCCCCATCCGTCTTAGTTCCTTTTTTTTTCAGTATTTTCCGTTTCCGGCTTCGTGTCGTTCGTTATTTGAAGGCCCTTTTTTTTTTTGCAAAAAATAATTTCGGTTCCTTTTATGCCTTCAGATGGAGCCCCCCCTTTTTTTTTCCTTTCTCTTTCTTTCGAGCGTAAAAAACCTGGAGAGGGCCCTGCGAGAGCAGGAGGGCGTCATGTCTAAGGGTGGCGCATTCCACTTTCTTAACCTGCGAAGATCACATTTTCATGTTCGTTACAACAAATAAACAGGGGAACAAAAAGGAGGGGGTGGAAAGAGACAAATGGACAGTGATGGGCTTCCGTCAAGGCAAGACTCGGCCATTAGTTGCAGCGCGGGTGAGGCTGCTGTGATGCACTCTGAATGTCCCATTTGTTTAGAGGACTTGTGTGATATGGATCACGCACCAGTGTGCGTGCTAGTAGGAGGGAATGGGAGGAGAAGCTGCAGGCATTTCTATCACCAGAAATGCGCGGAGGAGCTACAAAGCATGGCAGGTGATGCCAATTGTCCCCTTTGCAGAGTGTCTTTCACAGCAGCTGTGGAGCTTCCTGACCCCTTCAAAGATCTCGACCGGTGGTTCAGCATAGTCGACCTCAGCGGCGAGGGCAGCCTAACCAAGGTAGAGCTCGTAGACGTCGTGTCCGCCACACTCGCCGTGGACCAGGGCAGGATCCCTGACCTCGTGGAGAAGCACTGGCACTCGTGGGATGTTAACGGATCTAATACTATCGGCCCCGAAGAGTTGGGCAACTTGCTACCTTTCCTGAAAAAATACCTCCCTGTCAGAAAGAGGGCCAACCCTCCCTTCCTGCCCGAGGACCCCAGCGCCTGGTTTGACTACTGGGACGAGGACAACGACGGCTCCCTCAGTGCGGGCGAGGTGACCCGTGCTGTCGCGAAGACACTGGGCGCGAAATTTGAAAAGGCCTGCGAGCTAGTCGAAGGGTTGTGGTGTTTGTTCGATTTCTCCGGATCGAACAGCGTAACAAGGGCGGAGTTCTCGGCGAAGAGAGGTCTCTCCGAAATGCTCTGTGCGGCCCTTGCTCAAGATGACCGGCTGAAGCCACGCGTGCATCGTGCACTACGGGAGTCGCTGCCCGATATTGGGTCGGAGCTGCAACTTGAGCCCGTTGAGCACGAGCAGCCTGCTCTGCCTGCCGTTCAAGCACCCAGTGCGGCCAATGAAGAGGTCGACATCAGGCTCGGCGACAGGGTGCAGTCCTTGTACACCGGGGATCAAGGAGTGGTGACGGCTATTAGCGGCGATAACATCACAGTAGACTTTCCTGAAATTAGGAACTGGTTAGGAACAAGGAATGAACTTTTTGTTCTCTCTACCACTGTGGGGATCCAAGTGGATAGCTCGGTTCGCATAGCACGCGATGTTTCCATGCCTAGGTATGGGTGGGGCCTTATCCAGAGGGGCTCCATCGGAAAAGTCTTAGGCATTCAAGGCTACCGTGTTCGAGTTTCCTTCCCCGAGCAGCCTTCGTGGCATGGCGTGCTTGGGGAGCTTGAGCTGGTTATGACGGTGTCTTGCCCAGTGTGCGGTGTGCTGAACGACCTCATCCAACCGGAATGCTTTGCGTGCAGGATGCCTTTTTAGTGCTTGGCTACTTTCTCTCTTGTTTTAGTGATTTTTCTTCTTTCTTGTTCGTTTTCTTCTCTCATTCCTCTTTTCTTAATATACTTCTTTCCTTCAAGGTCAACGCCTACTCGCACTGCAGGTCCACGACATGCGTGTTGGCATCCTGTTACTTGTGTCTTTTGCAGGTGCGAGGAGGCTGGAGCAGGAGGCCATGGACTCTGCAGATGGAGCTTGGCAGGACATACCACAACACGGTGTCGTACCTGAGGAGCGGTATGGGATGACGCTAGCTGCTGTGGAGGGAGGGCTGTGGTTGTATGGTGGGTGGAACAAAGAGAACGTGATGCTCCATGACGTGTGGATGTTGAACACAAGTAGTCTGCGGTGGTCCAAACTCTTCGGTAGCAGGCACCCCCTCCCACGCTCCGGCCCCACAGTGTGGTCTGTGAACAGCGGCGCTGAGATCTATATGTTTGGTGGGAGAACAGAAACCTACAGGAATGACTTGTGGGTCTACAATGTGGCTTTGCAAGAGTGGACTGAGATCCTCAGCATGTCTGGGGTGCCCCGTCAGCGGTCTGGTGCGTCTGCTTTCCTGGTCGCACCCGACGTGCTTGGCATTCACGGTGGAAGGGGTTTCAGAGGCATTCTCAACGAGCTATGGACATTCAACATCACCAGCAAGGTGTGGACTCTCTATGACACTACGGGTCCAGCACGGACTCAGCATGTGGTCGCGTTCTACAACGGCACACTGCAGGTCCTCGGTGGCCAAGGCGACACGATGGTGTCTTTCTTCAACTGGACACACAAAACCTGGCGCCACACACCACACCACCATACGCCACGCGAGAGTGGATGCTACTCCGTTGCGGGAAGCAACATTTATGAAGCAGGGGGCACCATCAACGGTGAGCTGCAGGCTGACGTTCTGCAGCACCACACGGACGGCACCACTACAGTGCTGTCCTCCGAGCTTGACGCGGTAGCTGGGGCCAGCTGCAGTGCATCTGATGACATAAAGACGTTAATTATCTTCGGTGGCCGCATTGCCACAGGGCTTCACAACAAACTGACCGAGATCACACTGTCCAACAGGACAGTGCGACATTCACCCCATCGCGATCTGCCTGCATCTAGGGCACTACACGCAGCCGTCCGCATCAGCACAGACATGGTGGTGTTCGGTGGTATCAACTCGGGGTACGTGCTGGGTGACCTGTGGGCATTGCGAGTGATGGGAGAAGATAAGATCACCGACATGCTGTGGGTACAGATCGAGCCGTCGGGCACTTTGCAACCTGAGCCTCGCTTCGGGCACGCAGCGGCAGCGGTGGGCGACGTTATGCTGATGTTCGGTGGTGAGCTTCGGAACGGACTACCGTGTGCGGAACTGTGGCTGCTGCAGTGGCAAAGCAAGATATGGACGCAAATAGAAGCAACCCAACGCAACTGGCCCAACCCCCGATCGGGGCATGTGATGACCAGCGACAAGAAGGGTATCTTGATCTATGGGGGTGAGTCGTCGGTTGGCGCCCTTAGTGACGTGTGGCGGTTCAACCTAGGTACCTCAGAGTGGACAAGGCTTGTGGGGAACACCCCTGGGGTGCGGTCACATGGTGCGATTGCTAGCACGGGGGGGATGTACTTCTTCTTCTCAGGAGGGATGGACAACACGGGCACGCCCAGCAAGGAGATTTGGAAGGCCGAGTACACAGAGACAACTATTACTTGGCTACACATTACTTCGTTACACATCGAGCTCGGCAATCACGCCATGGTCATCGCAGGCCCGCTGGTGAACTGCTCGTTCCCCAAGCTCATCATTGTCGGAGGCCAGTCGTATGGAGAGCTGCACGAGAGCGGCAGCAAGATGGTCACTGTGGCGCCTGATGCTTCGTGCAACGCGGGTTATGTGTCTGTGTCGGGTGAGCAGTGGTTTTCGGCAAGAATGGGACACTCGCTGCTGTATTTCGGCAACAAGCTGATTGTGTACGCTGGGTACGGGACGACACCACTACGTGAGTGGCACCACGAGCATACCTTGAGCGACTCAGCGGTCCACACATTGTCGCAGTTATGCACGTTCGTGTCTACGGACTGTTGGCAGTGCGCCCCTGGGTACTATCACTACAATGGCACCTGCAGCATGTGCCAACATGGGCAATACTCTGATCACTGGGGAGCAAGCAACTGTAGCATCTGTCCTGTCGGCACCTTCCAGCCTGCAAAAACCGCCATCAGCAACAGACAGTGTACACTGTGCCCCGCGGGGACATTTTCTCCCAAACCAGGACGAGGCGCCTGCGAAATGTGCCACCCATACCACACTTGCCGCCATGGTGCCACTATGCCGGATGTGGTGATTCACGACACTGCCAGCGCGCTGGAGAAGGAGTCCAAGCAGCCTATCCAAGGAGAGAACCACCTGCACCAAGTAGACCTAGAGGTGCTGAATAACGCACGCACCTTGGCTTGGCTCATCTGCCTAGGCATAGTGACCATTCTACTTGCCATTTTTATAGTTATGCACTTCTCGAATAAGCTGCACGCAATGCGCAAGTTCGACGTGCTTTTCAACGGTCAGAGCGCCGTCAAGATCTTCCAGTACGCTGGCACCATCCGTATTGTGAACCGCACGCCCTTGGGGGGGCTCTTTTCGCTCATCTTCGTAACAGTCTTGATGGCATTCTTACTTACAGTAACAGTCTTGCCGTACTTGTACAACAATGGTATCGAGGTACGACTGTTGCCGAGATTCCTTGCAGCCTACGAACTGTCTTTGGCGGAAGAAACAACGGCCTTGAGCATGAGGTTGTCATGCAACATTTCTGGAAATGCAGTGACATTAGGGACGTGTGCCGTAGGGGCACAATGTTCTCCTGAGCTGAATATCTCTGTCGAGGACGTAGCAGGCGAGTGGCAGACGAGCTGCAAAGAGTACGTGGACACATGCGAAGTCACGACAGAGTGTCCAGAGTGCACGCTCAGCACAGATGCAGCTGAGGGCAGGGTGAAGCTCTACATTGAGCACGAGGACGTGTACTCGACAGAGATCCGGTGGCAGGCTGAGACAAAGTCAGGTCTCAACAACAACTACGACAGCACCCAGACGGGTACTATTATACCTGCTGCCGAGAATGTCTTCAAAGGGCTCAAGACACCCTCTGAGATCTTTATTCTGGTGTACCCTCTTATCGAAACGAGCAGCTGGGAGTCTTACATCACAGCTATCGGGCACTTGTTCGGGTCCTCGGGCAGTGCAGCTGGCTCCGAAGCCCGAGTCGACTCGCTGCACACGACAGAAGGCTTCCGGCTCGAGTTTGTACTGCGGGCGAACACAGGCGTGCAGTACAACAGATTCTACTACCACGAGCCAAGCTACTATGTTGCGTTGGCCCTAGCGTGCGTGGCAGGGCTGCTCTCGGGGATGCAGGTGCTGTACAGGATCATCACGGCACTGACTGAACCGAAGCACCCGCATGAGACTACCATCATCGAGCCGAATGAAGTGGGCCGCACGAAGCTTCTGCTGTGGGAGTATGAGTGGTTGAAGAGAAAAGGGACAGCAGAAGAACTGCAAGAGTTCGAAGAAAGGCTGCGCGAGTCAGGTGCACCCATAGACGACAAGCTGAAACGAGAGAAAGGAACGGTGTTCTATCAGACGCAAAGATGGCGCAAGGTATACATCGCGCTGATGGAGGAAAGGCAGAAACTGTTCCTGAAGGAA
This sequence comes from Diplonema japonicum, assembly GCA_964019335.1. NCBI lineage: Eukaryota > Euglenozoa > Diplonemea > Diplonemida > Diplonemidae > Diplonema > Diplonema japonicum. Next base: position 85,508 of record OZ025674.1, read on the forward strand.
GCGGGACTGGACGACCGACGTCTGGTGCTGCAGAAAGAAGAGGTGGACATCGACATGATGAAGGTCCACCCGAAGCATATGCTGCGTGATGCCTTCACGGGCGGGCCGTGTGAGGAGTCGGAAGCGTCGGTGCTCATCAACTTCGACATGGCGCCTGAGCCGCAAATCACAACGCTAGATAAGGTTCTTGTGTTTAAGAATGGATTAGAGTATCAGAAGGACTGCGCAGAGGTAAACCTTGCCGCCGATGAGACATTGTGCGGAAAGGAAGGGGTCATCCTGAATGCTGACAGTGAGGGGCGGCAACTCATCTTGGATGTAGGTGGTGTCATCACTTCAGTACCACTTGCGAGTGTACGGATGATGTCCTCAATGATCGACCTTAGTAGGGCCAAGATCGACAACGTGGAAGCTGACGCCGTGCGGACCTCATCCTCCACGAAGACCATCGACGCCACCACAGCAACAGACATCATGGAGACAGACACTGCCTCCACCACCACCATCTCCACAACAGGGGCCTTCAATGCGGCCTCGCAGTATGACAACAGCTCGCGCACCACCACACCCACTGAGATCATCGACTTCGAGTAAGGGCTTCCGCCCTTGTTATAATTCCTTTTCAGACCTCTCCTTTCAAACATCTCCTTCCCCCCCCCCCCCCCCCCCCTCCCCTTTCTTCCTTCCCACTTCACTACAGGGTAGCTATCACAATGCCGAGCAAAGCAGCAGCAAAGAGACAAAAATACACTGGCACGACTAAAGTGCGGAAGGGGAAAACCAATCTGAAAAAGAGGATCAGGGTGGTGAAGAATGACAAGCCAAAGTATCACTGGGGTGCGAAGAAGCTCACGCCGTGGGAGAAGGTGAGTGCAAAGAAGTTTAGGGAGAAGTTACCGTCAGCGGTGGTTGAGAACCCGCACAAGATCCCGAAGAGCATGAGGAGCATCATGGAGTGGCAGAGGAGGGAGAAGGTGAAGGAAGAAGCGGCAAAAGAGGCAGCGGAACAACAAGCGGCGGAGGAAGCAGAGAAGACCAAAGCAGTCGAAGAAGTGCCAACGAAGAAGAAAGTAGTTCGACGGAAGAAGCGGGCTTTGGAAGAGGCAGAGATGGCAGAAGAGGCAGAGGAGATGGCGAAGGCCGAACCTGCGGAGGCCCAAGGGAGCAACCTACGTGGGTCGTACCAGACGCTGCAGAGGAGGAAGCGTGTGAAGGCGCAGGCGCGTGCCGTGGACTCAGATGAAGATGACGAAATTGGCGACGAGGATGAGGGCAAGAACGTTACAGGCATCAGGAGTTTCTCGCAGCTGAGCAAGAACGAACCCGTTTTCGGTGAGCAGGCACAAGCACCACCCACACTGAAGCTGCCTAACGACAAGAGGTCCCTGATGCCAGACCACATCAAGAAGAGAAAGATGAGGGAACTGCTGGAGCGCGTCGCTGCGGGTGGCCCCGTCGAACTCCCAAAGCCCAGCATCAAGGAGGCCGGCAGCAGGAGTGAGTTGTCATCCTTCGAGCAGATGCAGCTCGCGGCAAGGGAGCAGTACAAGAAGTTCAAAACAAGCCAAAAGAAAAAAGAAATGCAGGTCACCCAGGAGCAGAATCTGAGCAAGGCGGCGAAGAGGAAGGCCCGCGCGTCCGACCACACGCAGGAGGTGAACGATTACGTTTGAGTAGTGAATATCATGTTCATGCTGCTTGTAGCTGCAGGGCGCAACACTCACAATAGGTTCCAACACAAGCAACATGTGGGACTGGCTGTGGGGGGAGGCACGTGCGGAGGACACGTCGCATGAGTGGGTAGAGGAAGAGAAGGTGGTCAGGCTGGACAGCAACACACCAGTGAAGGAAGGTTTCTACAGCACAGTGAAACGAGGCGACAGAGTACGATGGGTGCAGTGGCGGAGGAGGATAAAGATCACAGTGCGCGCTGACCCAGAGGAAGAAGACGTGCGCGTGCACCTCGGGGAGACTGTGGTCCGACTGCGGCTAGGGCTGCACTACTTGGAGTTCCCGTTGCTGAAGACAGCTAACGTGGAGAAGAGCCACTGGGAGAGGACAGAAGGAAAGGTTATAGTTACACTTGCAAAGGCAAAGGGGAGCTGCGATCAGTGGGACCACTTAGTTAGCCTGCCTTCGAGGCACACGAGGGCGTGGCTGGCGTATGACTGGGACGCACACACCGAAGAAGAAGACTTCGAGAAGCAGAAGATCGTTGCTAGGCAGCGTGCAATGCTAAAGCAGCACCAACAGACAGCGAAGTACATGGCTACCTTCGGTGATGTTCTTATTAAGTACGTAGGGCAGGACCACACTGTGACTGCAGTCACCCCGCCCGACGACCTCATCATGGTAGGGACCCCCGCTCCGCACAGAAAGAAGAGAAAGACCGTGCCTCCTATAGAGCGCCTTTTCTCTGTTCTCTCCGAAGCCAACATCCCCCGCCCCACCCCTACAACAGTGACGCCTTGCAATGTCCCTTGAGAAGGGTGGTTTTTTTTCCTCTTCTTTTCTTCTGCTACTTTTTCTTAAGTTTTCCGTTCTTGTTGTCAGGTTTACACTCCGCCGCGCCCGTCGCGTCCCTTTTTATTTTTGTTATTGTCCACCCCCCCACCCCCCTCGAGTTACACCGGAGTAAGAAGGTGGAAAGAGAGTTGTGTTTAAGAAAGAGAGCCAAAAAAACAAGAACAAACAACAACAACAACAACAAAGAAAGAACAACCAGCCCTACTACTACACGGAAGGTCGTATTTTTAAAGTTTTTTTTTCTTTTATATTTTTATCCACCTTATATTTATATTATGTCGCACAGTACCAGCCACCAAGGCAGGCAGGCAGGGGGGGTAGGCGAGAGAGGAAAAAAAATGACAATAGCAGCGATGGGGCACGAAGAGGTATCTACACACAACACAACACAACACAACACAACACAACACAACAACAGGAAAGCGTGTACCGCCTGATCCCCACAGTGGACGCCGTGGCGGAGAAGAAACCTATGTACCGAAGCAGGCACTGTGCTCAAGTACCCCCCAGTTACAGCACGTTTGGCACAACAGGAACAAGCAAAAAAGTGGGTAACCCAAGTGGAAGTGAACCGGAATTCGACCACGATGGTGGGCACCACAAGGCGAAAAAAAGCGTGGCCTCGATAGGGGCTGGCGTGGGGGCGACCGTGAACCCCGCAAATTTTTTGAAGAAAAGCCAGAAGCAGACCGGGGCACTCGGTGAGAAATTCCAGCGTCCTGAAAAGGAAAAGAAATCAGCCGTCCCGAAACAGTCGGAGAAGCCTGTCATGGGGCTCATCACAGAGAAGAACTTCGTTGTGTCGAATGCAGTCGATACCATCTTGGCACCGCCGAAAAAACAACCACTTGGTGAGGCTGATATGACGCAAAAGAAGAACTACGGCAAACCCCCATCATATCTCAACAAGATCAAAGCGGAAGTCACAAAAGAACAAAGCCTCAAGCGTGAGACCCACACCGCCTCCGCAGACCCTTTCGGGAACAAAGTCAGGTTGTTAACTGAAGATGAGAAACGAGCACTGCTATCCGGTCTGAAACAAAAATGGGAACAACTCAACAAATCCTATCAATCGCTCACATTCTCAATGGACACTGTCACCAAGGTCGGGAGAAAGGAACTACAAGAAGCCGAGCTGGAGAAGCTTGAGAGGGCAATGGCGAAATTGAACAATAAGTATGAGCGGGGGAGGGAAAGAAAGGAAAATTTCTCACAGAAAATGTATCTTCGTGTATGACGACACCAACACGGGCTTCTCAAGCCTTGGGATAGCAGGCCGAGACCCGAAGGACGCAGCAATGATGTGATTTCTTTTTTTTTTTCCGTGTAATGTACCCCCCTTTTTTTGTTTTATCTTTTTTTCTCCCGCATCATTTTTTTTTTTTTTTTTTTTGGTCCATTTCTTTTTTTGCGGAAAAAAAAGAGGGGAAAACAGAAAGAAAAGAAGAAGAGAAAAAAAAAGAGAGAATGTTTAATATGACCCCCCCCCCCCCCCTCCCTCTCCCGATATTCTTTTTTTATTTCCTCTTTTTTTGCCTCTTATTTAACAACCCTGCAGGAGAAGAAAAAAAAAAAGAAATAATGACAGAGGTGAAAGAGGAGGTAGGGGGGACCCCGAACTTGTCGAGTCAGATAACAGGAGTAAGCCCACTGGCTAAATACAAGCTTGTGGTGTGCGGTGACACGCACGTAGGGAAGACCTCGATCATTACAAGGTTCATCTATGACACCTTCGACAAGCAATATCAAGCAACAATAGGGATTGATTTTCTGTGCAAAACAATGTACCTAGAGGACAGAACGGTGCGGCTGCAGGTATGTTTTTTTTTTTTTTTTTTTTTTGCAAAAAAAAAAAAAAAAAAAAAAAAAAAAAGGTGTGGGACACCGCGGGTCAAGAAAGGTTCCGCTCGTTGATCCCTGCATACATCAGAGGGAGCAGCGTGGCTATTGTGGTGTACGATATTTGTGAAAGACAGTCGTTTCTGAGTTCTGAGAAATGGATAGAGGAAGTTAGGGCGGAGAGACAAGGTGAAGAAGTTCTCATAGTGCTAGTGGGGAACAAAACTGATAAGGGGGAAGCAAGAGTTATATCCATAGATGAAGGGGAGGCAAAGGCAAAGGAGCTAAATGTAATGTTCATTGAAACCTCAGCTAAGGTATTTTTTTTTTTTTTTTTTTTTTTTTCAGGGGGGGAAAAAAAATACAGACCGGCTACAACATCAAAACTCTCTTCCGGAAAGTTGCCAACTCGCTTCCCGCCGTCCCCGTCAGCCAGCCTGCTCGCGCCCCAGGCACAGGGGGTGCTCCATCTACCACTGCCGAGCCTTTCATCCTCCCACCTCCTGCATCACTGCCCCCGCCGAAACCTGACACATGTGGGTGTTAGGGTAGGGAATAAGGTGATCGTCTTTTTTTTTTTTTAAGTGTTCAACATTTAATTTTTGTTATCCCCCCCCCCCTTTTTTTCTTTTTCACACATTTGCACTGATGCTCCCAAACACTGCTCCGTAAGAGAGGAACAAAAAAAATCCTTTGAGAATGCTCCTCCCCCCCCACCCTCTCTCCATCTTTTTTTTATTTGAGAAATAGAATTTTTAACTGACATTTTTTTTAACTCTTTTTTTTTAAATAACGAAGAAGGGAATGAAGGGAAAAAAAGAACATTTTCTTACTCTCCATTTCTTTTTTTTCTTTTTTAACTTTCTCAAACTCTGTTGCTCCACGGAATTTGGTGTGTGGAGGGGGGGGGGGGGGGGGGAGAAAAGAACGAGATGGAGAAACAACAAAAGAAAAAAGACAAATGGGGAGAGAGGGAGAAGAAAAAAAATGGAAAATAGTGATTTTCGGCAGCAGAATGCACAACAATGAAGAGAGAAAATAGAGAAGAAAAAACCTTGCCTCGTTGGCATGGCGTGGAATAAATACACATTTTTACTTCACCTCATACCCTTTTTTTTTTTTTTTTTTTTTTTTTCCTCTTTTTCTACAAGCGGGCGGGTAAAAGTATCACCCCTTCCTCCAAAAGGCAAGTTTAGATAGTAATCTTAAGCAAGTAAAAGCTCTTTTTTTTTGATTATTTCTTCTTTCCCCCCACTTTTTTTTTCTCCTCATTCTTCCCCACTTCACCTCGAAAATCTCACCACCCTTTGTTTCCCCTTCAAACTGTCTTCCACTTAGTGCCATTCGCCAATTAGGACAAAATGAGGGTGCTCCCTGTGCTGTTCTGCCTGCTGCTCAGCAGCGAGGCGGCCTACAAAACCCCCATTAAGCATGTTGTGGTGCTGATGGAGGAGAACAGGTCGTTCGACCACATGCTTGGATGGTACAACAAGACAAAGATTGATGGTCTGACTGGTAAGGAATTCAACCTTTTGAACCTAAGCAACCCCAATGGCCCGAGGGTCACTGTGGGGAAGACCTCTGCCTACATCGCCCCCTTTGACCCAAACCACGGTACACCTGCGACCACCTACAAGATCTACGGCAACGGTGATGTGCCCACCATGGATGGTTTTGCTGCCTACGAGCACAACCAGATGCGTCATGCCGACCCCTCGTCCGTGCTTAACATGTTCACCCCCGAGCGTCTCCCCATTATGTCTACGCTCGCTGAGGAGTTTGCTGTCTTCGACCGCCTGTTCTGCTCCGTCCCCGGCCCCACTACCCCCAACCGCCTCTTCCAGCTCATGGGCACCTCCCTCGGCAACACCGAAACCGGCGCCAAAGACAACACCACCACCGGCCTCTACCCTGGCAAGACCATCTTCGACTCCTTTGAAGAGGCTGGGCACGATTGGAAATTCTACTTCCAGAACTACCCGTGGGAGGCCACTGTTATCGAAAAGCTCGCCATGTCCCCCGACAACATGAAGGATTGGGAGGCCTTCCTGAAGGACGCGAAGGAGGGTACCCTCCCCACCTTCTCGTTCTTGAACCCCAGGTGGTTTGTCACCGGCCTCATGGGCAGCAATGACCAGCACCCCGACCACGATGTGAGGATGGGCGAGTCTCTCATCAAGGAGACCTACGAGGCGCTCAGGAACGGCAAGGCGTGGAACGACACGCTCTTCGTGCTGACGTACGACGAGCACGGTGGGTTCTACGACCACGTGCCGCCTCCCACTGGTGTCCCGGCACCCGATGACTACCCGTCCTTCCCCGACAAGTTCGACTTCACCAGGCTTGGCGTGCGCATCCCTACACTGCTGATCTCACCGTGGATTAAGAAGGGGACTGTCATCCACAAGCCTGACGGACCGCAGCCCAACTCGGAGTACGAGCTGACGTCGCTGCTGTCAACTTTGAAGAACATGTTTGAGCTGCCGGGGCCGCACCTGTCCAAGAGGTCTGCGTGGGCGGGCACTTACGACCACTTCCTCACTGAGCTCACCACGCCCCGTACTGACTGCCCGGCAGAGCTGCCTCCCTCCCCGAAGTACTTGACGCCTCTGCAGGCTGAAATCGAGGCCTCGCTGCCTATCAACGGGCTGCAGAAGGAGATCACCGGCTTCGTGTCGAGGTTCAGGGGGGAACAGGCACCGCCCGTTCCTGCGACGCAGGGCGAGGCGTCGAAGTGGATCGACAGGATGCTCATTGAGATCATGTCGGGCAAGAACGTACTGGGGGTGAAGAAGTCCCAGTAGACAGACAGTGGTGGCTAATGACGGGAAGACAGCACTGCTGTCATTCTGCGTCCTACACCGCATAATATAGCAAACTCGCTCGCGGCGAGGCCAGCAACGTTTGATCATCTGTTTTTTTCTTTTTTTTTTGTTCTTATTGTTTCTGCCCTTTCCAGTAGCACGGCCTTTAGCTGTGACACTGTGATGCCTTTTATTTTCCCTCTATTTTGTTTCCCTTCTTTCGTATCTGACTTCTTCGTGTTCTTCTCTTCCTTCTTTGCTTTCCCCCCTTTCGTTGCATCTCACACAATAAACAAAAGGAAAAAGAAAAAAAAAGGCCATGCACAAGACTGGCAAGTCCAGCAGCTTCCAGCGCTGGCTAAAAAAACAAAAAAGGGAAAGAAGCAAGAAGCTAGTTTTTGCGTGCTTAAACGTGTTCGTCCACCTTTACGCCTTCATACGGTGTCACTGTTCTTCCCCTCCCCCTTCTTTTTCTTTATTCTCTTTTGCTTCGTCTTTCTCCTTTTTTTCCATCCCGCACCACCACACAGCATTACTAATCACATATAACAATGACCACCCGTATGATGAGGAGGCTAGGACACAGGGCCGCCGCGAGGCAGACGAGGGCACAGGGGTTCGGGGCTGGCTCGTTCAGGTCGGCGTTTGGGAAGAACCCTGCTACCCCCGAGAAGGCACCCTACCAGGCGGCGACCCTCAAGCTCCTTGATGAGTTTGATGCCCAGACGTGGTACAACAACCCCGTGCAGACCGTCATCAACGGCCAGGTGGTGGAGGGCGGCAGCAAGGTCGCCACCATCGACGCCTTCGGAAAGGAGAACGGTAGCATGATCCACGGTGACGGTGAGGTGCTGGCCCAGCTGAAGGCTCACCTGGCCACCATTGACACCTCGTGCCACGACTACAGGGTGGAGGCCAGGCAGATCGAAGACAGGTTCACCTCCGTGGAGTTCGGCCCCGAGCTCATCGCCAACCAGGCGATTGACTTCTTGAAGCAGGACGGCTTCACTGAGATTGAGGAGTGGGTTCAGGCCGCCACCGTGGAGCGCAACCTCACCGACAACCTGCTCGGTGACGAGATGGCCGGCACCGTGAGCATCGGCAGGCAGCCCGCCTTCGTTGGCTGCGTCTCAAACTTCTCGAACTTCCTTGACCTCTCCAGGAAGGTCCTCAGGAACATCGAGGTGGGCATCCCCGTCGTGGTCCTGTCCAGGTCCAACACCACCCAACACATGTACAGGTGGTTCCAGAGGCTCTCCGCCCTCATGCAGGAGCACGGAATCCCCGCCTCCATGGCCACTTACGCCTCCCTTGACGTGGAGGGTCAGAGGTCGCTCATCGCTTCCAGCGAGGGTTCCCCTATGTACTTCACCGGAAGCCGTGCCGTCGCTGCGGCCCTGAAGGAGGTCTGCCCGAACCTGTTCTCTGCCACCGTGGGTCCCAACACCATGGTGTGCACCGACCCCCTTAACGAGAACACCGAGGCTGCCGTCAGGATCTCCAGCACCATCGAGAACGCCGGGCAGTGCACGCACGTGAGGCACGTGGTGGCACCCAACGTCAGCCTTGACGACGTGTCCAAGATCTACGACAAGACCAACTTGGTGGGCTCCGTTAAGGATGCCATCATGAACGGCTTCCGTCCCGACGGCATGCTTGTTGGGCACCCTACCACCGCAGAGACCACTGAGGGTTACACCGCACACAAGACTGTACCCGCAGCCTACCGTGTGGCCACGGACTTCCCCCCTGACACCATCGACGAGAAGTGGAGGCAGGCCTTCATCGACGTCACCACCGCATCGCAGGAGGAGATTAAGAGCAAGCCCTACCTTGACGGGCTTGCCAAGTGGCTTGTGAGGAACGGTCCCATCACCCTTGCCGTCAACGGTGACATGGACGTCGCAAAGTACCTCTTCGAGAGGACATCGATGACCACCTACACTATGGGGTCGTCGGAGAAGCCCGGTCTCACGGTGTCTGCCCGCCCGCAGGAGTACGAGGCGTTCGGTGAGTTCCCCGCGAGGCCGACGTTGTCGCAGTACACGAAGTTCCCTGTGCTGGTGCCGTCGGCGACTGCCTCGTACAACACACAGTACGCTGAGGGGTACCTCAACATGAAGGCGGGGATGGCCATGCCGTCGGAGATTCTGAGCAAGGTGAAGGACGCGGCGACCAACGAGCTGACGAAGGGGTACATCGCTACGCTGTACAGCTTCCTGGTGGACGCGTGCGGGGCGAGGAGCAACACTAACCACAAGCACGCAAGGACGGCGGTTGCAGGATGGCAGAGGCCCCCCTTGGACGGGTCCCTCAGCGTGCTGAGGGTGGAGAAGGAGACGTCGCTTGACGCGCTCCTGGTGCACATGATGCCTTACGTTGCGACCAATGCTGCGGAGTGCCTGCACATCTCGTGCGACCCTGCCAACGCTGCTTGTGCCGACTTCGTGAAGGGTCTCCAGGGCGTCTCTGTGGCTGTTGAGGCCACTTTCGACGCTTCTGCCTGTGAAACCGCCCCCTACAACGTTCAGGTGCCGGAGTACTGCGGTACCCCCGCCACCGGTGGTGCTCCCCTTGCCGGGCCCTTCATTGCCCTGCTCTTCCCTGTTGGTCACGTGAAGTGCCTTAACCCCAACGACAACGAGTTCATCGCGTTCTGGTCCAGCAGCGCCAAGTGGCTTAAGACCCTCTAGAAACGGGTATTTTTAAATAATGATGCGGAAAGATTCACTCTTGTTTCCCCCCCTTTTTTTTGTTTGCTGTTTTTGTTTCTTTTTTTTAAAAATTTAATTTTGTTGCCCTGAATACCTGTGTGGTTTTATTCTTCTTTTTTTTTGTTTGGAATTATTTTAGGAAGATGAAAAAAAAAAAAGAAGAAAAAGAAAAAAGAAACAAAACGATTCAGAAAAAGAATATGGGGGACCCCTAGCGTTCAGGTTGCTTTGAAAGAAGAAGAAAAACGAAACATGTTGGGGGCGAAAGAAACAACAGAAGATGGAATCGTCCGCATTTTTTTATAACCCCCCCCTCTTTTTTTTACTCATATAATTGCATTTTTCTTTTTTTTGGGGTTTTCATTCTCTTTTTTTTTGTTTCGCAATCCCTTTTGTCACGCACTTTCTTTTCCCCCTCCCCAAAAAAAAAAAAGGTCTAAGTCACCTTGGAGAATGAACATTAAGATAATCAAACGTTAAAAAAAAAAGAAAAAAAGCAAAACAAAAAAAAAAAAAAAAAAAACGTAAATATTTTTCTTAACACAAACACAAAACGAAGCAAGTAAAAAAAAAAAAAAAAAAAAAAAGAATCCCAAAGCACTACAAGCCCAAACTTTGTTGATATCAACTATGCAGACACTCCTCGTGGTATGATATTCAGCAGAAGTTCGTCCTTTTTTTTTTCTTTTTCTTTTTTTTTTCTTCTCATTTTTTCCCCCCCCCTCTCCTTCTTTATATTTTTTTTGTCACAAATGAAAAATAATTCGGTGGTCATGGGTGCTAATAACTTTCTCCCAACATTTCCTTTTTTGTCTGAAATTTGAGAAATTTCCCCCTCCCCGGATAGGATAGCAAAAAAAAAGACTGGAAACACTATCGCATTGAAGAAAAAAAAAAAGAAGGGTTCATGCACCCATGGTCAGGATCACGGTGTCTATAGTTTTAGTGGCAGTGTGTCTTTTTTTTTTTCTTTTCGCCGTCCCAGTCTCCTTTCCCCACCTCCTCCTCTCTTGTTTTGTTTCCATTTATTTTATCTTCTGTTTTCCTTTTTTTTTTCTTTCGCATCTTTCTTCCCAGCCTCCACCTCACCACCGCCAGGCATCGATTAGATGGAAGCCCGTCGTACCTCTTCATTCCAGTCACATTGCACGTCCAGTAGTTCCTCAAGCCTGAGTATCCGTACCTGCCAAGATGAGGACACGGACGAAGCAGAGGAAGTAGAGCGGAAGCCTTCAGCGGTGTCCCTGCCACGTCACGTGCCCCTCCACAGACCTTCTTACACATCGCACTCTAGCAAGGACAGCAGCTGCAGCAGCAGCAGCGGCAGAACAAGAAGCACGTTCCTCTCATCATCGTCCTCTGCCACCTCCTCCCTCAGCATCGAGCACTTCTCCGATGTGCACAGTTGTAGCTGTTATAGCGACAATGACCCCAAAGTGAAGGTGAAGGGTAATGAAGAAGCAGACGTGGAGCCTGAGGAGGGGGAGGAGGAAGAGATCAATGTACCCTGCCCTGTGCCATGCCCTGTGCCGTGTGGTACGTCTCATGACGTGACACAGAAGTGGTTCGGCAGCTACAGCTACAGCAATAGCAATAGTAATAGCAATAGTAATAGCAATAGTAATAGCAATAGCAACAGCAACAAGGAGACTAAGAGCACGACCTCTCGATCGGAGGCACCCTCTGAACCCCGCAGCAACCTGACCCCCCCACCGCCCGTGATGCGGGAGACGGTAGGCCCCCCCGCCCCCGCGCCCTCACTCGCGACAGGCGCACTCGCAAGGAAGGTCCTCTTGCGCAGCCCGTTCTATCCCAACGGACCTTACCAAAGCAGGCCTGCGAGCCCCGTGTCGCAGTCCTTCGGCACGCCCGCCAGCAGCAGGCACTCCACCCCAATCCCTTCCCGGGCTACTCCCCGCACTACCACCTTCTACCGCTCCAAGTCGCTACAGAACAAATCTACACGGGACAACAAACAGGGGGCGAAGAGGAGCCAGTCGGCTGTGGCGGTCAAGGGCGCAAGGAAGGGGAAGCGGCTGGAAGTGACAAGGAGCATCATGGAGGTGAAGCGCCGCAACACGCAGGAGAACGAGCTGCTCGCCGTGTGCGAGGCGTGCGTGGAGAGGCTCAGGCGCATGCGGGACACGGTGGCATGTAAGCTGTGCAAGGACAGCAGCGTGCGGCGGCTGAGGTTATATTTTAACAAGTTAAAGATGTACGCAGGAAGGAAGTTTCGGGTGAGGAAGGTGGACGAGGAAAAGCTGAGGATGCTGGCACGGGAGCTATGCAGCATACTAGGGGGCGAGGAGGGCAGGGTGTCCGTGCAGACACAGAAAAAGAAGCCGATGCGGAGGGGGAGCCTGGGGCTACGTGTGCTGGACACGACGGTGGTGGGTGTCGACCCCAACACCCCTGCGCACTATGCCCGTCTTAAGCCTGGCGACATAATCACCGCCTACAATGGCACCACAACACCCACAGCAGCAATGCTGGACAAGGCCTTGTCGCACGCAAAGCCTAACACACATATCCCACTCACTTACGAACGCAAGACCTCTAAGGGCATCGTGAAGACAACCACCTCCCTTGTGTGCCCAACCCTAAAGTACCCTCCCCGCCTTTCGTCCCCCATCAGGGTGCGCTCGATCAGCCCCTCGCCTTATTGGAGGTAAGACCACCATTAAGCAAGCTTTATTTTCTCTTTTTTTTTTTTTTTTGTTATTTTTACGTCCCATATTTCTAAGAACATCTGGACATGCTCTACGGGGGCTATCGAGGGAATTTTTTTAGTAAAAAAGATTTTCCAAAAAAAAAAAAGGGGGGGTTGGCTGAGAGAAACTGATATTCTCAATTGTGCAAAAACCAACCCTTTCAGAGGGGGTTTTGTAAATTTATCTTTTTTTTTTCTTCCTTTTTCGAAAATTTTTATTTATGGGGCGTTGTTTTTATCCAATCCCTTTAAGGACTTAATGTCCTGTGATAACCCGTGAAACCACTTTATCCACAAGGACCCATTTCCCCTGCTACACGAAACGGCATAAGGCGCTATTTCTTTCTATTTCCCCCCTTTTCTGGAAGAAAAAGTTTACGTAAGCCGTTTAAAAAAAAGTGCAACCGGGCACCCACGAATAAGTAGTTTCTTGAAAGATTTTCCGGTTTCTCAAGGGAAAAAAAAAATTCTTTTTTTTAGTTGCTGCTTAAAAAAAAAAACTTTATTTCTTCTTTCTTCTTCTCTCCTCCTGCCCACCCCTGAGCTGCTTACGAGCACGTGTCATAATATTACCCCCCCCCCCCCCCGCCCTCCCCCAGTTCCCCACTTTTTTATCTGATGAAAAAACGGGAAAAAAAAAAAAAAAAAAAAAAAAAAAAAAACAAAGAGCGGAATGTCTCTGCCTATCACAACGCGTTTTTTTTTCCCCCTAAAAAACCCCTGTGATGCTCCTTGACATGCTATTGTTTTCTTTCTTTGTTTCCTTTCGTCCCTCATTCTGTATCCTTAGAGTGATTCTGCTGAGGCCGCATTTTCTTTTTTTTTTTTTCTATTTCATATTTTTTTTTTTCGTGCTGCAATTAAAAAATAATAATAATAACTAAAACGGGTAAAGTGCTTCACCAGAACCTCCCCCCCCCCCCCCCCCCAGCCTGTTTGGATTGACTTAGACACGGGTCATATTTTGCAGCTTTTCTTTTTTCCTCGTTCAAAAAATGATTTTATAACTGTATGCAACTTGTGCCGAGCAGTAGACTTTCGCAGCTTTTCTTTTTGCTCGTGCGAACAACCAAAGAGATATAGTCATAAATAATTATTATTTTTTGAAACCTTTCCGTGGGTGCGCGGACAAATGGTCAATAATTTAAAGTCTGTCAAAAAATTGAATGTTTTCGTCAGTTGGGGGGGGGGGGGGGGGGGCATATTAACTTGGATGTGGTCAATACCCTTTTCACCCCTGTCGGAGAATGTGCATTTCTGCCACGCAAAAGAAAGAAAAAAAAAAGGAACGAATCAAAAGTAAAACTAAAAATAATTGCATTTTTTCTTCTTCTTCTCTCCCCTCTACCGGTGCTGCAACAGGTCTTCCCCCCCCCTCTTTTTTCTTGTTTTTTATATTCTTATTTACACACCCGAGCGGGGAAGCCCCTGAAGGACGGTCGCTTTTATAAGTAGCCTGTTTTTTTTTTCTCCTTTTCTTTTTTTCTCTTCGAAAAACAAAAAAAAATGGTATTCTCCTTTCCCCTCATTCATCCCCCCCGCCCCCCATATTATTTCCTTTTTTTATCCCCACACCCCCCCTTCTTCCCACCCCTTTCTTTTTTTTTATTCCCTTCTCTATAATACCTATATTTTCCCACCCCCGTTCTTTTCATTTCTATTAAAAAAAAAAACCCCTTTAAAAAAAGGATGGGCGTGATATGTTTAACAACAAGAGTGCTCTATGCGCTGGTGGTGGCAGGGGGTGTGGCAACCATGTGGCGAGGTGGGTGGGTGGCTGTTGATGCAAGGTTGTACCCTGATGACAGAGTCAAAAGTTCATGGGTAGGGGGGTTGATAGGGATCGGTGTGCTAGTGGCACAGGTCTTGCTTGTTGATTTACTTGAAAGCTTCTGTACACGGCACACAAATCTAGCATTAGTGGTGAGCAGGCTGTGGGCGTACTCGACCTGCTGGACGGGGATCCTGATCTGGAGGGCCTTCTGGCAGCTATCCGATCACCTCACTCACGTCCCTCTTGCCCCGTCGGGCATCGACACCTCACTCGAGAGGAACGCCCTCCTCACTCACTTTATCGGCTGTGCGATCCTCCTCTGCCTCAACACGCTCAGGTCCGGCACAGCTTCACCCAATATCTATCTGAACGATACTGCTCTGCCTCACATCAAATCGGTCATGAATGTCGCGCGCATTGAGCACCCGCTTGTCTCCTCCCCGTCGGTCGAGCAGGTGATCAAGGGCACAGAAAAGAGTGCTGAGATATCCACGGAGCCTGTTTGATTACAACTCTATCTTATAATAATCCCCCTACCCCCTGCTACCTTGAATATTTTTTTTCTTCTCCGCCCTCTCATTTTTTTGGGGTTTAAACCGTTGCCTGACTTTGGGGGAGGGGATTTTTTTTTCTCCTTCCCAAGGCTCCATAAAAAAGAAGGGGGTGAGGTGGCTTTTATTGTGTTTTTTAAACATTCTCTCTCTTTCCCTTTGGGGGAAAAAAAAAAAAAAAAAAAAAAAACGTTCTCCTTCTCTTGGCGCTAATCGTCAACCTTTTTGAAAGTACCTACCAGTTTTATTCTTATACCCCCCCCCCCTTTATTCGACATATAAGTTTTGTCTCTTTGTTTCCTCTTTTAATTTCAACGAGAAAAAAAAAAAAAACACACACTGGCACTATTCTGTTTGTAATTTATAGGTTAAACTTAGATTCATAACCCCAGATTTCATTCTTTTTGGTGCAATAGGGTCGGGTGATCACCCTGGTTTTTTACCCTGACTGAAAAGGCATATTATTTTACCGAAAAGTCAAAGTCATTTCAAAAAAAAAAAGAGCTTACAGAGTCTTGCCCCCCCCCCCCCCCCCCCCCCTCACCCCTTTTTTTTCCCGCAAAAGAAATTTATTTTCCTCTAAATGAAAAAAAAGGAAAAAAGAAGAAGGGTACGTTGAACACGTGCGTGTTGTGTGTCAGCTTTTTTTTTTTTTTTTTTTTTGCTGAGCAGAACCACGTGGCATTCAATGAGAATTTTTGCAGAAAGCATGGGAAACTCATCACACAAGGGTCCTTGTGTCGGATACTGGTGGGTATTTAAATTCTTTCCGGTTTTTTTTTTTTTTTTTTTTTTCCCTGCTTTCTGCCGTTCCTTCTTTTTTTCCCCCCCCCCCCTCTCTTTTTACTTCTTGCTTCCACCTTCCTGAAACCCCACCAAAAAAAAAAAATACGACCTGCAAACACACGATGAGCCATGAATTAAGGCTCATTTTAGCGGAAGTAGTAAAGTCGGGTTTATTACATTTTATTACACCCCCTTTCGTCATTTGAGTCACTGCCTGCAGCTCCACGTGGATTGCCGAACAGTTTCAAGACAAGACGGGGTTTTGTGAAATAAAAAAAAGTAATGGGAACATTCGTCGTTTCTTTTCTTTCTTTCTTATTTTGTTTTCTAATCCAAATCTCGCCCTCCAAAGAGTAAATGTCTACTAACACATTTCTTTTTTTTTTAAAAAAAAAAAATATATATATATATATATTTTACGACAATTCTATTACATTTGTAACACCACCAGGCACTGTGGGAGGGCCGTATGCTGTCGGGCAAGGTATCCCTGAAGCAGGTCCTGCAACTTCAAATAACTAAAGATGAGATAGCCCCCCTGTTGATACAGTGCTCGCAAGGCATGTATGGCTCCTCCATGGCGGGGGATGTCATGCTGGAGAAGAGTCTAGTCGGCTCTTTCGCCCGCGTAGTGGTGTCGCTGACGCAAGGAGGTGAGAAGAAAAAAGTAGGCAAACTTCTGCGAATCAAGTCAATCCGTGCTGGTCAAGAGGCATACATAGTGGGATCCTCTGTGACAGCTAAGTACCTAGAGCTAGAAGCTGATGGGAGTGTGACTAGAATCAAGATGACACAGCTCAGTAATGGAATTGTAACACAAGCTGAACTTGACACATGGCTAGAGGGTTTCAAGAGCACCCTGCCTCCTGACCCTGCAGAGCTTGACGCCAAGTGGGCAGAGATCAAAGAGATGCGGGAACGAAAGAACCGTAGAGAAGCGCTGCTCAGCGCACCTCAGCCACCCCCGTCCCCCAGCCACCCTGGAGAGCACCCTGAGTTCAATGTTCCACCACACCCCTCGGACATCCCCAGCGAGCTGGAACAGTCCTTGCGCCCTGCAGCATCATCTCTCGTCCCCCGCCCCGCTTCTCATGTTCTTGAAGGGAACCAGGCAGCACCGCAGGTTAAAAAAGAAGTCAAACCTGTAGCTCAGAAAAAGGAAAAAGAACCCAGCACACACCCTATTGCCTACGTTGCGTGCTCTGTATGGAGAGGCCCCAAGGCGGGCTGTTATTTCGGATCTGGGCCAAGGTATGCCGCGGCAACACACGTAACAGACACAGCGGCCTTGGCTACTACGTAGACCTCCCACTCAGCAAGTCCTCTCCAGCGGGCCCTGCGCCGTCTCCCTTTTTGCTTCCCATGCCGCCTGTGCCCGCTGCGCCTAGCACACCGCAGCCCGTGGCGAAAACAGCTGCCCTGCCGCCACCACCTCCACCACCACCACCCCCAGCACAGCCGAACCGGCAAGACACCATACCCAACCCGTTTGACATTCAGATCACTCTGAAACCGCAGCACGAAGAGAAGGGGACACCTTACTCCAGCAGCGGACAGTGGTCGCAGCAGTTCCAGGACAGGGGCGGGTCAAAAAGCGCCAAGAAAGCAACCACAGATGCCGGTGCGTACACCAGCAGCCTGCGAGGCATGGGCAGCGTCGGTTTTGAGGAACTGTCGCAAGACGAACAGGTGCCCATCATGGAGAAGGCTCGGGTGAAGGTGGCGGAGCTGCTGGCGCAGATTAAGCAAGAGACAGAGAGGCTCATAGAAGAAGAGGTGAGATTAGCAGCCACAAAACCAAAGGGGGAGGAAGCCTCGCGTGAGGCGATGGCAGCAAGGGACGAAGTCGTGGCAGAGCTGAAGCATCGGAAAGAGGAATTGTCAAGTGACTGCAGTCGTGCTGTGGCAAAGGCTAACAGGCAGAAGTATATCTACTCTGAGCTTGAGGACCAGAAGATCGACCAGGACGACGAGTACAGGGACGCCATGGACGTGCAGGTACACAACGTGCATTACAACCATTTAAACACAGAACGGGCGAGTGTCTTTCTCAGAAGTGAAACTGCGCGTGCTTGGTCAGCGGCGTGAGGCCATGCTGCGAGCAGAGGAGAACCTTGTGGCTGCCAACAAGGTCCAGCAAGAGGTCGCGGTGCTGACAGGCGAGATTGCCGCGAAGGAGGTATGCGCAGCTCACCTCTTCAAGTGCACACCACAGATGCGCATCTTGGATGGTGTCACTGCACGGAACAACGAGGTGGCCGACAGGTACCGCGCTTTGAAAAAGCGCAAAGCTGCCTTAGAGAGCGAACTGGCCAACAAAAAAGCGCGTAGCACCTGACGACAGTGTTACACCATCACAGCAGATACCTGCTTTGCACTCAATCTTTCTCACTCAACCACAGGTGTGGGATGGGCACACCTAAGAAGATAAAACTATTAAATGTCGAACCCACAGGAAGCAGTGTGTGGGGCCTGCAGGAAGCGTGGAATGTGCTAGGCCAGTGTGACTGGAGTGGTGTTGTAGCCGACGAGGCAGTGGCGACGGGGCCGGTGGAGAGGAAGGTTAGTGGTAAGCGCAAGCTAGTAGATGTGGTGAACAGTGCGGTAGCGATGCATGGTGCCATGACGGGGGGTGGGCTGTGTGCTGTGAAGGAAGCGGAACAAAGCAAGACGGCCACCCCCACTAGCTCGGCGAGGAGGGACGCACTGCGCAAGGCAGCAAGCGTACTGGAAACTGCCGCCGCTGCCATCAAAGCCAACGCTGATGTGTCGAAGGAGAACGTAGCGAAGATCCTCGAGCACCAAGGTAAAGGACGCATCCTCACGAGGCGTGTTGTGCCCGATGCACCACTGCCCTCCCTGCAGGGTGTGCTCGTGCTTGCAGAGGAGGAGCGAGCTTACAGGGTACAGCAGGCTGGGGGCCTGGTGTGGGCGGCTCTTCAGAGGCTTCTCCCTAAACTTAACTTCCCGGTGTTCTCCCTCACCAGCACATGCTTTGAGATAGGGCTGCAGTCCTGGGCACCAAGGTACCATGTGTTAAAGGGGGCTGCTGAGACAGGCACTCTACGAGGCGGGCACCCTGTGTCTTTTACGGTTCCACACCTACCTGCGGCATGGGTGGAGGGGCACCTACTGGGCGCTGCTGTCGAGGGGATAGATACAGCGGCCCCTTACACACCTGTGAGCATCGAGCCTGCCCTCACAGATGCGCTGCGCTTCTTGCAGCTCACATCGTCGCTGTCGTTGCTAGCAGAGTCTTGCAAGCAGTACGACTTCGAAGCGCAAGTGGCGCCTGTTGAGTACCCTATAGCAGGCATGCTGACGCTGTTGGACCCGAGAACTAAAAAAGTGTGCATCACTGCTGTGGTGAAGGGGGACACCGTGCGCTTCGAGGACCCCAGCACAGCGGAGGACGTGACGTGCAGCGTGGCGGGGCTTGTGGGCGACAGGTCGTACTTCAAGACCTTACAGGGGAAGTATCTCTAGTAGTGGGTCTTTGCATGCTATTCATCACCTTCATCACAGACAACATGAGCGAAGGCTCGGTCGAGTCCATCCCGCGCAGCGAGGTGTCAGATGAGTCCACCGACTTCGGGGACTACTGGGTGCCCAACGAGGAAGAGCAAGGCCTGCTGGAGATAATGTATGCGTTGGGTGAAGAGGAGAGGGTGCATCTCTTCACACGGCCTGTCGAGGAGCTACGGGGCAACCTTTGCGGATACGACGGGTCCTTCATCGACCTCACGGGACAGGTGTTCGTGCAAGGGAAGGACGCGGCACTGCGGGAGGGAACAGCGGCCCTCATGGACGACAAACTGTACAGTGTAAAGGGGTTCGCAGAGTCCATCAAACGGCTCAGGGAGAACAACTTCATCCTGGTCTCCTACAGGGACTGGTCCAGCTGGGCGACGAGGGTCCACCACAACGAAGTGAAAGGCGGCTTTGGCTGCCTATCTGAAGGTGGCATCGTGCTGAACCCCTTCCGGAAGGGGTACGTCGACAAGTACTTCGCAGTAGTAGTGAACAGTGGGCCAGCGTACTTCGTCCCGATGAGCAAGAAGCAGTACGTGATAGCGGTGATGAGGTGCCATGAGAACAAGCTGAAGGGTGTGGAGATGCTGACAGAAGACCAGTTCAATGAGGTTATGAGTCATGAAGAGAAAGTGCACACCATGAACGGGGACGCAATGGAATGGGTGGTGACACCAGATGTGTCTATCTGGCCCGTGTCGCAGAGTGCTTCCTTGGCTGTGCTGTCTGTCATTACTGCAGCAAGCTTGTACTTCAACAGTTTCAAAACCACGTTTTCCTGGATGTGTTGTGGGTTGGCTACCTTTGCCACAGCTGCACTCCTTGCATCCACACCTCTCGCGCCTTCAGCCGAGGCCCCTCTCTCCTTCCTTTCCCCAGGCCTCCTGATCCTCCCTCTCTACTCTGCCCCCTCTCGCACGCGTAATGCTACCATGGCTGTCTTCTCGGCCCTATCTCTCGCTGTTAACTACCGCCTTGCAAAGTGGAGGGCTTCCGTGTTACTGGTGTAGATGGAAGGGCTTATGTTTAGGCTCGTTGTTATTATAATACTTTTTTCTTTTTCTTTTTTTTTTGTGTTCCCCCTTTTTATTTCTTTTTTTTTTGTAAAAGGGTAGCTTAAGGGTTACAAATGATGCAAATTTATAAAAAAAAAAAAAAAAAAAAAAAAAAAAAAAAAAAAAAGGGAAAGAGGGGCAAAAAGCTTTTTAAAAAGAACCCCCCCTATTGATATAGGGGGTCGCAGGAAGAGGAAAAGAAAAAGGGGGTGGAAAAAAAATGTGGTCACTTATTCACTATTTGTCAGTTTTTCCTCTTTTTTTTTTTTTTTTTTTTTGAGGCGGCAGTTTTCAAAAAAAAAGAAAAAAAAGAGAGAAGAGAGACACGGAAAAAAAAGCAGGATGTGTGAGAATTTTCTTTTTTTTTTTCGCACTCTGGTGAACATTTTTTTTTTTTTTTTTTAGTGTTTCTTTCCCCCCCTCGTTTTTTTTTTTCACAACTCTCGCAACATCAAGAGAAGAAAAAAAAAGAGAAGGAAAAAAAAAAAAAAAAAAAACATGTACACTGTCCCCACCCACGCTATGAGTGACCTCGACCTTACCGCCTGTGATGCCCCTGCTTCTCCCAGATTGAAGCCAATTAAGAAGGTGTTCCTCGATGATAGTTTGGATCTCGGAAGTGTGAATAGTATGGGCTACGAGCCTGTTTCGAGGGGGCAGAAGGGAAGCGACCTGACCTTGCTCACGTGGCTCAGAAGGCAGTCAAAGTATGGAGGGGGCAAATTTAAGGAAACTTCACGCAGCATGTCGCTGTCCCCGAGCACCACAACCCTTTCCTCCTCTGACATGAGTTTCAACAGTGAAACTCTAAGTTTGACTTCCGAATAATTGAAAAAAAAAAAAAAAAAAAAAAAAAAAAAAAAACCTCTTTAGTTTATTTAAAAAACATGGATCTGCATTTAAAAAAAAAAAAAAAAAAAAAATGAAAGTGACCGGATTGACAAAAAAGAGAAAAAAAAATTTTTAAGATCAATTTTCTGTCAGTTTAAGGCTGGAGGGAGCTCCCCCTTCTTTCTTTCTTTTTTTTTTTTTTTTGGCGTTTGGAAAAACTTTTGTCGGTCCGACCTCTCACTTTACAGTAATTCCAAATACAGTTTTTTTTTTTTTTTTTTTTTTTTTTTTTATTATTATTTATTCATTAAGAGATATTCGTGTTTAACCACCTTAAACATAGGTATTCCTTTTTTTTTTTAACTTTAGTTTATAAGTGTGTATGCACCTTCTTTGTCACTTTTGGCAATTTATATTCTTTTTTTTCCCCCTCCATTTGAATCACTTTCTAACCCCCCAATATATTTATCAATTATTTTTGTTTCTCTTTTTTATAAATTACCCCCCCCCCCCCCCAATAATAGAAGGTTTAGGGAATGATAAGAAACATTAAAAAAAACGATTTTTTTGTTTATTTTGACGCCAGATCCTATCCTCCTTCTCTCTTTTCATGGAAAAGAAAAAGAAACACCCCCCGAATTCCAACTACAAAAATTACTTCAACAGAAGCTGTGAATTTGATATGGGGGCCTTTTTTGAAACCTAACCTTCTCCCCCCCCCCCCCCCCTGGAAACTTCATTTCCAAAAATTTATAATGACTTATAGTAAAGTTTTAAAAAAAGGGGGGTCAAAAAAAAACATGGAAAAATTCATCAGGAAGGGAAAACAACATCATTTTTTTTTTTCCCTTACATCTAGCACACAAAGGTCCCTCCTGAGTCCATTCTTTTTTTTTTTCCTCTTTTTATTTTCTTTGAAATCAAAAAAAAAAATATTTGTTAGGCAAAATAAGTTGTAACCTGTAAGTATTCAGGACCCAAGAAATTAGAATGGGGGTTATCCCTCCCAGGACCCCCGAACACCTATATTTAAAAAAAAAAAAAAAAAAAAAAAAAAAAAAAAAAATAGCATCTATTTAGAGAGGAAATGAAAGGGTGCCAAAAAAAAAAATCATAAAAAAGTGGACAATGCATTAAGATTAAGAAAAAGAGGGAGAAAAAAAAATATATAGTAAGTGTCCTTTTCCTTTTCGGTTTTCCTGTCACTAGTTTACTTCCCTCTTTGTTTGTTTTTTTTTTTTTTTTTTTTTTTTCTTTCTTCTTTTATTTAATTCTGAGCAGCTCTCTCAAATAATTTAGGCCGGAAGATATAAATAAAGTTTCTGATTTTTTCCTCATGTTTTTAAGCCAAACGTTGCTGATTTTGCTGGGCGTGAAAATCAGGTACTTTATTTCACGCTCACAGTCGTTTCTAGCAAAATGGGAAGAAAACCGAAGGCGACCGGGAAGCGAGCCAAGGGCATCAGCCTCAGAAAGAGGCCAAAGCTGTGATGGAAGACACGCTTCCAACGGCAAGCAAAATAACCTACAAGAAGGAGTGGGAGAGGTTTTGCACCTACCACTCGATCAAACCCACGCCCCTTCAGCCCTGCCCCCTTCGACACAGCCCACTTTCTTCAGCAGTGCACAGAATCACGTTTGACATAAACGTCACCATCAATTCGCCGAATTAATCATACCAAACCCAGTACCGTGTTCAGTAAAGACTCGCGCATTGCGCCGCTACAAGCAGGCAGCAGCGAAGCCACACTTAGCACCTAAATTCTTTTCGAGAGCAGCTCATCATTAAATAAAATGCAGTATTGAATGAAATCAGGCTATCTGATTTTCATTTAATAAATAGCTATTTTTTTTCTTTTTTAGGGAAAAAAAGAAGAAGAAAAAAAAAAGACAAAAAAAAACAAGAAAAGGGAAGGAAGGGAAAAAGAAAAAAAAAATGAAAGTTTATTTTTTTTTTTTCCCCTTCCAGTCAAGGAAACAGGGGTGGAAGAAAGAAAGAAAGAAAAAAAAAAAAAACAGTATAAAAAATTGGGTATTACTAATATATCATGAAAATCAATTGCTCACATGCATCTTTCATTTCCCCATTCTCTACCCCCCCCCCCCCTTTAGCATCAACAAAGAAAGAGGGGAACAAACAGAAAATAGCCCCCTACCCATATTTTCGTGCCTCTTTCTTTTTTTTACCCCCTTTCCCTCCCATTCCCACAGTCGATTGTACCATAAAAAAAAAGAAGAAGAAAAAAAATAGCGCCCTCCTTGAAGCTTTCGTTCCCACTACTGCATTACTCCTGACGTGTTTCTCTCTTCTTTTTAGCATCTAAATGTCTCTTTTATTTTTTTCTTCTTTTTTTTTTGGACCCCATTGGACCGTTGGTCAACTCGACGGCTCCAAAAGAAAAAAAGAAAAAAGAGAGGGGGGGAAAAAAAGAGGAAAAAAAAAAAAACAGCAACACGCAACGGTAGTAATCACTAGGGAAAGAGAAGCAAAGAGGATGAAGCGAAGAGAAAACGTTTAAAAAAAAAATGGGGGGGAACACAAAGGGGAAAACCCTTTTCACTATAATATAAAAAAAAAGAGGAAAAAAAAAAGAAGAACCATGGGACAGAACTATGCTTCGGGAATCGGGGGGGGGGGGGGGGGAAAGATATTTTCGAGTTTCATAAGAAAATGAGAACCGAAATACTAAAATGTAGCCTTTCGACCCCTAGAGGGGAAACGACAAAAGGGATAAGAAAAAAAAGGAAAAAACTGGAATAGATTAAAAAATACTGAGGGTAGGTTTGTGGGGGGAAAATATATTTCTATATATATTTATATATATTCACGTAGCCTGCGGCTTTCAAATGATGACCCAGGTAAAAAGAATTACATTTGATTTTCCCCGCCCCCTTTTTTTTGTATTTGCAACTACCAGTGGCCCCTCGCTTTCTGTTTCCCTTTTTTGTGTGTGAATAATATTCCTCCCAATGCTGGCTTCTTTTTTTTTTTTTTCTTCTTCTTTAATTAGCACCAGTGCAAAGTTCATGTGGTTTGTGAAATATATTCTTTAAAAAAAAAGAAAAAAAAGGAAAAACCAAGGGGGGGAGATAGAAAAAAGACGGGGGAGGGGGGGGGGGGGGGGGGACCAGTTTGCTATGTAAGTATCAAAAAAAGGAAACTGGTGTAGTGACTTGCAACTTACAACTGTGGGCAACAGAACATCTCCCCCCCCCTTTTTTTTTCTGCCCCCTTTTTGTTTTTAGGGTCCTACCTGCTGATGTTTGCCGCTCAGGAAATGCAGCGCAAGATACAGCAGATGGGGTTTTTTTTTTTCCTTCTTTTGTTTTTTCTCCCTCTGTGACATAGGAAAAAAAAAAAAAAAAAAAAAAAAAAATCGTGAACTAAGAACTTTAAAGAAAACCTTTTTTTTGAAAAAAAAAGAAAAAAAAAGGGGGGGACATTTTCGAGAGAGAAAAAATAATCATAGAAAGCAGAATTTAACAAGAAGACAATAAGGAAGCGATTTTCTCCTTCTTATTTTTTTTAGCTGGGCGCCACCAAACACTGGCCTCCTCTATCTCTTATATATATATTTTTTTTTTTTCTTCCATACTTCACTTCGTGTGGTTGTACGAATTGTGGGGATATTGAAGGGCTTTTTTTTTTTTTTTTTTTTCCCCTTGAATGCCCCCCTACGCCTTGGCGTTGATTGTCCTCTATCTTCCATTTTTCCTCCCCCTAGAGCCGAGACTGTATTTTCTGCTGTTTTGTGAGGGAGGAACAAATGTGAGGGAAAAGCATAGACCGAAGTCATTATGAGTCATAATCAGCCTAGTCCGATTTTCTTAAGCAGGACCTCGTGGGCTTAGGAGGCACTGTTTCATTTTCCACCAACTGGGCCGACGACGGGACCAGGGGAGATAGAGCAAGGCCTTCGCCATGGATTCGCCAGGTTGACCAGGCCTGAACGAGCCTGTGTTGTTTTGTACCCCTTGCAACGTTTTTTTTTTTTTTTTTTTTTTTTTTTTAATAGCCTATAAATATGAGTGAGACTCCAATTGAGGCCGATTGTGGGGCGATTTCTTTTTTCAGGCGTCCTGCCACATACTGCAGGTACCCTTAAATGTCTCTTTTTTTTTTTTTTTTTTCTTTTGCAAATCGACCTGTGACTCATAATGACTTCGGTCTATGGAAAAAAGGAAAAAAAAAAAAAAAAAAAAAAGGGAACAAAGAAAAAAAAAGAGAGAGAAAAGTTGTAGAAGCCTTTAAAAGGCTTTTTTTTTCCCCTTTGCTAATGCTTTCAATTTTTATTTTATGGGGGGGGACAGGTGCTGCTATTTTCTATCCTTTTATTTCTTCTTCTTCTTTTGTATCATATATTCATCCTCCCTTTCTCTTGTGCTTCCTTTTTATTTTTTTTATTCTTTTTATTTTTTTATTTTTTTATTTTATTCACCAGTCTTAGAGGTCACTTGGCACTGCTTTCTCCTTCCTATCAGCCAATTTAACCTTCGAAAAAAGCAAAAAAGAAAAAAAAATCCAAGAGAGAACTCATGCCCCCCCCCCCCCCCCCCCCATGGTACCCGATATTGCCTTATTATTATTATAATTTTTTTTTTTTCCCCGCCCTGATTTTCTCCTGCTCTACCTTTCTGTTCGTTAACCCGGATGGGTGAGAAATAGAGGTGGGAGGAGGAGTAAAGAGGTGGGGGGGGGGTTTTTTTTCGTGAAAGCACCATTGAGCTTTGGTTTTTTACTTCTGCTCCTGAGTGTGAGTATCCTATTGTGCTATCGGGGCCGATGAATATGGAGGTTTAAAAAAAAAAAAAAAACCAGCAGTACTCATGAATAAGCATCATATTGACTACGTTCAAGCGTCCTATCTTCCCTACCCTGAAGATTGATCACGATGTTGGGGGTAAATGGTTGGTGCTGTTGCAGGCTTACCTATCACGCCGCGGGAGATTTACTTTTCTTCTTCCATTCAATATTGAAATACCGTATTTTTTTAAATAAGTTTAGCAAAAGAAAAAAAAAAAAAAAAAAAAAAAAAAAGGAATTCTTAAAATCGTTTTCTGACCTTTAAAATACGGTAATTGTTGCATTGTTTTTTTTTTTTTTTTTTTTTTTTTTTTTTTACCGGATTTTGTATGAAATGTCAAAAAAAAAAAAAAAAAAAAAAAAAAAAAAAAAAAAAAAAAAAAAAGCGTTGTTTGTATTTTGAACCCAATTGGGGACTTTTTTCACAGTACATAATAATCGCAAATCCGGTATTTTATTTATTTATTTCGTTCGCTCCAAAAAAAAAAGGGGAGAGGGGGGGGAAGGGAGGGGCGGGAGACTTTTTTTTTTGATATCTTGCTCCGCCACCGGGGTTTTTTTTTTCTGTGTGGTGTTGTTTCTTGAAAACAATTGTTATTTGATAATTATTCAAAAGAATGTTATGGCTGCCGTTATGCGTCACAAAACAAATTCCGTTGTGAGCGGGAAGAAAATTAAAAAGAAAAAAGAGCAAGATTTTTTATTCTTAGTAAAAGAGAATCCCCCCCCCCCCCCCCCCCTTTCCCCTCTTTTAATTAACCTCGTTACACCTTATTCTCCTTTCTCACCACCCTTTCTTCTTTTTTTTTTCCTTCTCTCTCCCCTCCATGCACAGCCAGTTACAACGATTCCAGAGGCCCCGCAATTTTCGTGTTTTAAAAAACAGAAAAAAAACTTAAAAGCGAAAAGTGGAACAAACGGAACACGTTCAAAATGGCTATGCATTTCTTTTCTTCTTTTTTTTTTCTCGTAGATTTAGCTCAGACGGAGGAGGAGGGGGGAGGGGAGGAGACGTTTCTTTAAGAAAAAGAAGAAAAGAAAAAAAAAAGGGGGAGGGGGAAAAAAAAAAGAAGAAAAAAAAAAAGATGCATTCGTGACTTGAGACTTCCCAATATTTTATCTCAACTTGTCCCATAATTCGTTCCATGGTCTTGCTTCATGTTTTTCAAGGATGAAGCCAGAGCTGTGTCTTGAAAGTTTGCGCCGCTTGATGCACGGCAGGTGAAGTTCGGACGGTGCACTTTTGAGCTTCTGAGGCAAAGAAATGGGGACACGAATTTAAGGGGTTTTATAGCGATTTACGGTTGCGTGATTTTTTTTTTCTTCTTTTTTTTCCCCCCCTCTTTTCCCCTCCCTCTTCCCATCCACCCCTTGCGATATAACTTGTACTATGCTCCTCCTTATTTTACTTTTTTTTTGATCCCTTTTTCCCCTTTCCCTCAACCCTCCCCCCCTTTTTTTATTTTCTGATCATTTTTTTATTCTGCTAAAACTTTTCCGTACACGAAATAATCAAGAAAAAACCCCCCAGACCTTCCTTTTTTTAACCGGTTGTTCCCCATCCCCTTCCCCATCCCCCCCTTTTTTTAAAACAAAGTGTGAGAAATCATTTTCCCCTCTTCCCCTTTTTTTTAAAAGTTTTTTTAGAAACAAAATAGCTTTATTTTCCTCGTTGTAAAAAAAAAAAAGAAGAAGAAGCACATTGTCTCTCTGACCGTGTCCAATACTTTAGTTAAAAAAATTAAGAGAGCTAAAAAGGGAGGGGAGGGAGGGGGAGAAAGGGAAAGAAGAAAAAAAAAACCCCCAAGATGTGGTTTCTTTTCTTTTTTTTTAAATATTGACAACAAACTTGTACTAGAGCAAAACTTGCACGAATGAAGAGAAGAAGAAAAAAAAGAGAGAAAAAAAAGAAAAAAAAAGGGAGGAGTAGATATTCTCGTAGAATGGAGTTTGTTTCAAGAACAAAAGAAAAGAAAACGAGGAGGTTTTTTTTTTTTTTTTCCCCTTTCCCTATTCACCCCCCCCCCCCCCCCCACCCCTTCTATTTTTCTTCTTTTTTAATTTTACCTCCTTTCCCCCCCCTCTCTTTTCAACACCAAAAGGTTATTTTACACAAAATCGATACACAAACATAGAACAATTTTGTTTCCCCCGCCCCTACCATGCATGAAAAGGCTCAGAAGTACGTCCGGAGGGCAATGGAACTAACAGAAGACATTAGGACAGAACTGGATTTGGGGGGGAGGGTGTTGTGGGACTGCTTTTTGGCACACGATCGCGAGCTAAACGGTGTCATAGAATGCGAGGAAATGGGCGGTCTGGTGAGAGATCTGTTCCAGACAAACGAACGCCGATTCATCACAGCCATCCTCGACGACATTGACGCAGAAATATATGGAGAAGATACGGGCCTTGAAGGCACCGACGCCACCTTTGTAGAAGTCTATGAATGGTTTGGGGGTTTAAGAAGAAACCTACTTGGGGCAGTATTCGAACTACAGCTAAAAGGCCGGTCTGTGTTCAACTCGTTAAAAAGTCTCATATCTGAACCTGTCTATGAGAGGTACCTGCAGCGTAGTCTTGAGCATCATGGTGTTGGGTGCTTGGAGAAAGCCATTACCGGTCTGGAAAAAACTTATTACGATGTGAAGGTGCTGCAGGCGCACAGCCGGTCTCAACGGTTGGAGGACATTGAAAACCACAAGCTTCGAATATACCCCCATAGAAAGTGGTTCCCTGAAAAGCGACGTGCGCACCTTTACATCATGTTCACACAGCTGCTTGCTGTCGAGTGCAAGACAACCCTCACCACCGCGGTCGACATCCCAAAAGCAGCCGCGTTGCTAGGTTACAACCTTTCATATGAGGAACACGTTGTCACCAAAATATGCCACGAGGAGGAGATGGATTTCGAGGGCTTCATTCGATGGTGGGCCTGCCGGTCTGCAATACGAATAAGGTTCTAAGTTACGAAGAAACACCACTCTGACACACGAAACATAACCCCGATCTCCACAGGAGGGTTTTTTTTTCTGGGTTTTTTTTTTTTTTTATCCCCTAAACGCCCGGAGCCTATCTACGGTACCCCCCCCCCCCCCCCATTCACTGAACTCTAGGATTGAGGGAGTATTTCTGAGTGAGGGAATCCTCATTGCTAGCGTGTTTGCGCTTGGGGGTCGGTGACGGTGTTGTCGGGGGGTGTGTGCTATCGGTTTTTGGGGCATGGGTGAGAAGCATGCCAACAAGTTCTTCTTCGAAGCTCGGGAAGCCATAATTTTTGCCACATTCCCTGCTCTTCTTCCAGATTATGGAGGGGTTGGCAACACAGCTTTCCAGGACCCAATAAAAAACGACCATGGTCCACTTCCGGGTTTTCATATAAACTCCAGTCCCCTGGAGCTGGTCTTGCCGGTCAGGGGTCGACAGCAAACCCATAGGAGTCGACAGTACGCATGACTAGGTCCTGTGTTGTGGACTTCTTGCTGAAAATGTTGAAATTCGCCAGGTAACAGTTTTATGAGTCGCATGTAGCGATTACCTTGATGCCCACCGAGTTGCTTTTTCGTGGTGCCATGACTTTTATTGTTGTCGGGATAACACTGTCGTCAACAGACAACCACTTGCCAGGGGTCCGCACAGTCCTACACCGGTTGACAATGATGTCAAGAAACCTGCGCATGAGGTGCAGTTTCAGGCCTTCCAAATGTTTTCCAGGTTGTCAAAGGTGAGGTAGCGCTGTATGTCAACGAATCGGTTTGCTCATTTTCTCAAAAGCCGGGATGGTTAAATTAGAATTTGTTGTCCAGTAGCTCTTCATGTTCGGTGCCGAGCGTAAACCCATTAACAGGACCAACCCAAGCCAAATTTTGTACTCTGGGATGGAAAGATTCAGATTCCGCTGTTTTTTTTGAATCGAAACGACCGTTCGTGGAAGAAACTATGAGCTCAAGTACCGAGTGTGTAAAAAAAAAGATTAAAAACACCCTCCTCATTGGCCGCTTCACCTAGAGGTGTCCTAAGCCCACCTTTTTACGGAAATGATATGTTTCGGGCCTTTGGGAGTATTTCTCCCACCCAAGCATCGTTTCCGGCCCCTCTTTGACCGCCTCATCGTCTTTTTCTTCTTTTTCTGACCAGTCGGGGGAGACTCACGTTTTCGCTGCTATTTTGACCATCTGATTTCATTTTAAGCCAACCCTGCCGGTTTCAATTAAAACAAAACTTTTAACGTAAAATGTAGTTCCGAGACAAAATAAACCGCGCAACAATGCCATATTTTGAAGTCCAGGGGCCGTGTTCAAAAAAAAAGTACTTAGCGAAAAAGCAAATTTTGAAATAAGTCCGCGCGGGCGTTTAGGGGTTATAAAAAAAATGGTATCAAAGCACCGACGCAAGTATGGGACGCAGCCGTCGTCCCCACCCCCGCACACTCCCGTTGCTGTGAACGCTGTGGAAGAACTTCATGAAGCATGCGCGACTCGTAGAGTGCTGCGTATCAACAGAGGCGATATCGGCGGGCTGCGGTTCAGCAAAATGCGGAAAGTGAAGAAAGACCTCCAACAAAAAACAGCCTACGGAAGCACAGAGGACGAGGGCGGCCTATGGGATGCAGTAGAAGGCCTCGATTATGGAGAATGGAACACCGAACTCTACCATGACGAGGAGAGCAAAACAGGCAACGGGGCAGCCATGAGACGCCTGCTAATGAAGGTAAGGCGGCACATGATTTCAAACGTGAAGAACAAGAAAAGAATCGCCAAAGCAGAGGTGGAGAGGACTGCATCGTCACCCACAGTCAGCTGGCAACGCAAGAGAAACCGCTCAGTGTCATCATGTTTCCGCCGCCCGCCTTCAGCATCCCCTTCCACAGAACCAGCAGCACTGTCAGAGGCTACCTCTGCATATGTGTACCAAGATGTTGTCAAACAGTACGAAAAACGTGTCATGGATATCTACAAGCACCACAAACCAGACAAGCTAGCTGATGCACCCGCTGCTATCTCCACGTGCAGGAAGTACCTTGACCAGCTTTCACGAGCGCTTATTGAAAAGTACGGTCCCGTTCCTGGTCATCCCCCGCTTGGTCGTATTGACCATGAGGCGCGGTTTAAGAGGTATTTTTCGGTGTCAGCGCCGGAGATGCTTCCTGAGGTCCCGTCCTTGCTTGTGGAGTATCGTGGTGCCGAGGAGTATGGGTTTCTCAAGACGCTGCTTAGGGTTGGGGTTCGTGAGGTGGAGCATGTGTCTTGTTTTGTGCTGCCGCCTGCGTTTTGTGAAACATTGCAAGCTTGGTTCAAAGCGAGGAACAGAGAACCCCCCTCGGAAGAACACCTTCAAATATATGAAACGCTTTTTGACGGCCGTCTTACGATGGCCATCGATGCGCTCGTGAGGGGGAGGTAGCGTCCCCTTTAGGAAAAAAAAAAAAAAAAAAAAAAAAAAAAAAACACCATCTCTCATTGTGATTTGATTTTTTTTTTTTATTTTGTAAAAATCGTTTTTTTTTTTTTTTTTTTTTTTTTTTTTTTTTTTTTTTGCAGTTGAATCCAACACTACAGGAGGTCACTACACCTATTCCCCCCCCCTATTTTTTTTTAAAAAAATGAGCACTTTCCAGCTTGCTATTGCTGCGTCTCTCCTCTCTGGGGCGGCTGCCTTCCACCCCGAGCCTATCAAAATGGGATCTGACGGTATGACTGGTCTTATTTTCGGATTGTTCATGATCTTCGTCCTGTACATGGCCCTGTCGAGCATCATGGGTATCAAGACACCTGATGCTATTGGGCGCTCTTTCAAGAAGGAGGATTAGTTTTTTTTTTTTTTTTGTTTTTTTTTTTTCTCTCGAGGGGGGCGTGTGTTGCTTGTTATTCGAGTGCCAGAAAAAAAAAAGAAGAAAAAAAAAAAAAAAAACATGAAAAAAAAATCAAGAGTTGTCGCCACGGCCCTCCCCCTCCCCCCCCCTTTTTTTAAAAATAGTGTTCTTTTGAGTAAATACCCTTTTTCTTTTTTTTACCCCCCTGACTTTTTTCTTTTCTTTCCGAGATTCTTTTTTGTTTTTTTTTTTTTGGTTCGACTCAATATCCCCCCCCTTTTTTTTTCTTTTTTTTGTCTCTGTGTTCTTTCCCATTCTGAAGAAAAAAAAAGAAAAAGGGTGCTTTTTTTTTTTCCCCTTCTTTTTCTTTTTTTTTTTTCTTTTTTTTTCCACACCCAAGGGAAAAAAAGAAAAAAAAAAGCAAAAAAAAAAAAAAAAAAGAAATGTCGTCCAAAGACAGGGAGCTGAAGTTTGACAAGTCGGTGATGTACGAAGTGTTGAAACAATGCATGGTGGCAAGCATTGTGGACAAAGGGCTGACGAAGCAAGCTGATCTGTATCCGTTGGTGGTGAAAACGATTGCATACAAGTGCGGGTACGTTGCCAATGTGTTGCGAAGCATCAGGCATGCCATCTCTAGACTGCACACCAGACAGAAAGAGATCAAAACAGGCGAGCAATATATTACCCTGACACAGTCAGGCGCATGGTCCACTTACGGGTCGGTCTCGGTTTCCCAGCTGAGCATCAGTATTGTAGGGTGTGGTATTGTTGGAACAGAACTTCTGGAAAACCTAGTTAACAGCCGTCTTTTCCACCCTACGTGCTTTGTAGTCAGTACCCGGCAGCCGAATACCCTCTCTACTTACTCTAAAATGGGTTTAAATGTGTGTTTCAACAATACGCTGGCTGGGAGCCATGCTGATGTGCTTTTCCTTTGTTGCTCGCCAAACCACTTTGCAGACGTGAGTCCCTCGTTACGTGGGAATTTAAAGCCTTCTACTATAGTAGTTAGTACTCTGTTGGGGGTTACGAAGGAGAGGCTTTGCTCCGTTCTTAATCACCCGCACTGCATGACCGTCAGCGTGGATATCCCTGGCATCTCGCCCCTACCTTCCCTTCCCAAACATGACAATGCCCAGCTTGTTAAGGCGTCGTGTCCTTTCATCACTCCTGATGACTATCTCACCTTCACCTCCCTCCTGCTCCCTGCTATCCCTTCTTCTCTCCCTTCACCCCTCCTCTTCAGTGCCATTCTCGCTTCCACGCTCAACACCCCCACCGCTGCCCTGCTCATCTCCCATGTTCTCACCACGCCACCTGTTAAAAAGGAGCAAGGGCTCGGGAAATTCGGCGGTCTTGCTGCATTCGAGGCATTGCTGGAGGGGACCCTGCAAGAGCATGCAGCGAAGAGGTATTTGGAGGTGGTGCAAAGGTTACACTAAAAATGTTCATAGAGTTATTGCGAGAAAGAGCTTTTTTTTTTTTTTTTTTTTTTTTTTTTAAACGATAAAACCTCATAAACACCTTCAGACACCACACCACGGGGAGCATGGCACTCACAAAAGAAGCTATCGAAAATCTCACAGAAGCAGTGAAACATGTACAACAAGCATCTGAAGAGGGCATACTGTACGCAATGATGAGTGTCCCCGGGATGGGGAGCCCTGGGTATGGTGTGACGGTGATGAAGAAAGGGAGAGTGGCCGAGGGAGAGGGCATGGAAGGTGCAGGGCAGCCTTGCGACCGTGAGTGGCTTCTCAACAAAGACGTGCTGAAGGCGTGCGGGCAGTACATGGACGTGTACTCCCTGGCAAGGGCGAGGGGTGTGTGCAGGGAGTTCTACCACGACTTCCAGCCGCAAGCAGGACACAAGCCTTTCTATGTCGCGACGGTGGATGCATGCCTGCGTGATGTGTACGGCTTGGGGGCACCATCTTTGAGTGTGATGGCACTTGCGGGGCGCACGGCAAGCAGCAGGAGGTACATTATTACGACGTACTCTTCGCCAACTCACAACCCACTGCAGAAGATGTACTTTGTTTCCTCAGCACCGGGTGTTGTTAGGGAACTGCGTGCCGCCATCGCGTCTTGCGACCCCACTGCGCCCATCTGCACCATAGCAATCGACAACCTCCCCATAGACACTGCCCGTGGAAAGCTGGCCCGCGCAGCCTACGATAACCATGCCCTCGACCGCTTCTGGGACTGGTGTCACCCAGACCTTCATGATCAATACAAGCCCACTTTGTCCATCTGCTAAGAGCGACACTTCGATTTCTTTTTCACCCTAGCTACCCCACGCAGCACTTCTGCTGTCGTCGTCTTTTTTTTGACGGATAGGTTCTCCTTTCTTGGTTCTAGTTTGATTTTTGACATGTGCAAGGTTGTGATTTTACAGCCTTCGCCAATAACTTTAGCTTCTCACATACCGTGCCCCCTCTCTCTTCTCTCATCATTTCCCTACAGGATGACAGGTAAAATAGAGATAGTAAGCCCGCCAGCAGTGCTGGTGCGGAGGCTGAAGACTGTGAGGAGGAAGCGGAAACGAAAGGAGGACAAGAAGGAGGACAATGAGCCGAAGAAGCCAGCTGCACATGACATGATGCAAGTCTTCGAGGCGGCTTTCAAGCTGACGAAGCGAGACGTGCTGGAAGAAGTGAAGAAGAGGCGACAAGAGGCAACGCAGGAGGACATTGACGACATCATTGTGTACATAGAAAAGGCACTGCAAAATGGGGAAGTCACAGGGGCGGAGAATCTAGAGAAGGCGGTATCGTTTCTAGGACTGCTGTACGTGCAGGAGGAGGACTTCGCAGGCGCAAGAGACTTGCTCACAGACCACGGCTACCGGTACCGGCTGTCTACCAACATTCTGAGGTACCCCATCCCTGCTGGAAAGGGTGAGGTCACACCTTTCTCGCGCAAGTACGTCACTGCTTACGACAACGCACTCCCTGACAGTCTTTATAAAGTAGTTAAAGAAGGATTCAGCGCTAGGTCGCCGTTTTGGTCGGAACATAGTTATCGTGTGGGCATCACGCCTTACTTCTCGTACAGGCATGACCTGCACGGCAAGCCCGTGACAGCGATGGATCAGGTGGTTCGCAGAGTCGCCGAGATCATGATGAAAGACATCCCCGGTGCAGCTGACGCGAAGTACGCCGAGTGGTGGGCACACTGCAGACCCCACACAGATGGGCACCAGCTGCACTACGACGCTGACAATGAGGGCAAGGGCGGTGTACGGAACCCTCTTGCAAACTGCATCATTTTTCTATCTACCGAAGGCGGTGGTCCCACTCTCATCACCACACAGAAGCATGGTGACAAGGAGCTTTCACAAGAAGGCTGGTTCATGTACCCCAAAGAGAACCGTATTGTGGCCTACCCTGCTAACATCCTCCACGGTGTCATCCCTGGCAGGGGGCCCATCCCCGATCCCTCCATCAGGCGCATCACCCTGATGGTGGCACTGTGGGGGGACACCGGCTGCACGCTCCGCCCTAGCGCCACTCCCGATGCCTCGCGTCCCTTCCCAGCCCCCCAAGACGGCGCATGGATCACACGCCCTGACAAAACCCCGTACACGTGGCCCTCGAAGTTTCCTATCACAAAGCTCTCGAAGCAAGACAAGCTCACTCCCGTCCCGCCTGTCCCTGTCAATGGACTGTGGGAGGACGTGTGCTTAGACGACAATAAACGTGCAAAGACAAATCTCGCCAGGCTGAAGGCGATGCCCCACTACGACCTCTGCTTCCAGGGGTTCTGATCATGGCATTGGATCAACTATTTTCTTGTCTTACACTTAAATGACCACACAGGCGGGTAATATTTATTACGTAAAATGGTGTGCGGCAGCTTGATCGTGGACTCGCAGGACAGGTGGTGCGAGCTGCACGGCAACCAACTGAGGATCTTCAAGGATAGGCCTGACGTCGTGCTGCAGGTCCCAAAGGGCGGGATCATGGAGGTGAGTGATAGGAGTTGGGTGTTGGACGGGTGCACATTTAACGCGAAGTGCATAAGCGACAAGAAATACTGGGTGGAATGCCTAGAGAGGGCTTGCAGTGACGAGATGGAAGAGCTTCGTGCGCGTGAGATAGTGGTGGAGAAAAAGGAGGTAGCGCTCATGTGGAGGGAACACTCGATGCAAGTGTCGGAAAACACGACCTTCCGCAGAGGTGGTAGCTCCACACCCTCGTGGGGTATATCGACTGAAGGGCACTCCAGGGGCCCCTCGCCATCACTGTCGCCGCAGAACAGGCGCACTGCAAAGGAGGTGGAACTCCAGGGCCAAGTGACAGAACTCGAGGCTAAGGTCGATGAGTTGAAGAAATGGATTGCAAGCGTGCAAGAGTCTCCCCAGAGGGTTGCACCGCAGACAGAGGGTGTCCTTCCCTTTGCTGCCACCGACATCCAGTCGGGCATCGAAGTGCTCGACTCCCCATCGCCCGTAAAGGCAGTCCCAACGCTCCTGTCGCAGCCTGTGACCCCTGTCAAGGGAAAGCTAACACCGCGCACTCCGAGGAAGGGGCTGGTGAAGACACCAAAGACGGGGAAGGCTCTCGGACGCGTGACGCTTGAGGTGCCGGGGAAGGTGGTCACACTGACGCCTGACAAACTGACTGGCGTCATCGCACTGCACGTGAACGATGAGCACCTTGGTGGCCTGACATGGCTGGGGTACGACAGCCAAAGGAGGTGGCTGACCACAGGGACGGGGTCCACACGGGCAGGAGTAGCAGTGCCCGATGGAGCTGAAGGGAAAATCGTTCTGAAGAAGCTGTCAACAATGGCAGACGCCATGGGTGTGGAACACAATCTCCCGTCGAGCAAGCTGTCCATCGGGGACGAGGTGCAGACCGTGAAGTTTTTGAAGTTTCCCAGCGGGAGGCAGATCCCAATGGGAACAAAGGCAAAGGTGGTGCACATCACCAAGACGGGGCAGGTTCGTGTGAAGACTGGAAACGGAGATCTCTTCACCACGGCAACCACCACCTTGGAGTCTGCTGGCAGCAGTACGCAGGCACCCCGAGACAGCAAGATTGCTGCTTACATCGCCGCCAACCTCACCGATGACAAGCAACAGGAACTCCGCACACTTGACAGCGAGCTAGACACAATCATGCAGCTTACTGAAGAGCTCATGTAGCCCACGCACCGCATCCAGAATCCAGAACACGTCACTTCTCGTCCTCGTTCAGTCTGTATAAGTTTGACGTTCCCCACCCCTTTTTTGTTCTCGTTCTTTGGATACGATGTGTTAGATTTTTTTTTAAAAAAACTTTTTTTTTTTTTTTTTTTGCTGCTTTTTCTTTTTGTCATATTCCCGCATTCTCCCTCCCCCTTCTGTTCCGTCTTGTTGTCCAGGAGAACTCCTTTTTCTTACCCCCTTTTTTTTTCTTCCTTTTTTTCATTTTTTTTTCTCCTTTCTTTCTTTCAAAGCGGAAGCCCTAATGCATGCCGCTTGGAACCTCCTCCCCCCTCACACCCCCTTTTTTTTTATTTTTAGATAACCTTTTTTCTTTCTTTCTTTCTTTTTTTTTTTTATAGATATGCCTTTAGCTAATTGTATACCCTTGCTTTTACGGTGTGTAAAGTAACGTAAACGGATATTACAGAAGGGGGGGACGAGAAAAGGAAGGCTCCAAGATGGACGCGGTACCTGCTGTGGGTTCGATTGTGGAGGCGACGGAGTTGGTGATGCAGTCCGATCTAAACGGGCTGAAGGGCGAAGTGGTGGCACACCAAGAAGAGTGCGCTGTAGTAAACATAGATGGAAAGCTGAAAGCACTGAAACCGAAGAATTTGAAACTGGTGACACCCGCGTTCAGTGCGGGTATGATGCTGCAAGCACATGGCCTCAAACAGCGAGGCGAGCTCAACGGCAAGGTAGGGAAGGTCATCAACGTCCAATTTTCCGACGGCTCCACATCGTACACAGTGGAATTCCCCAGCCACGGTGTTATTATAATAAAAGCTTCCAACGCATGCCTCCCTACAGAGCTCCCTGCCGCGGATTTCCCGCCCGGCACTTCTGTCGAGGCGCACAGCCTCACATCTGAAGTCTCCCTCAACGGTAAGGTGGGAGTCATTCTCTCCCATCAAACGGACAACCAGATGAAAGGCCTCCTCATGGTTCAGTTCCCCGCACCTCACGGCACTATGCTCCTCAAGCCCACCAACCTTAAAAAAGCGCAATGCGCAACCGCAGACTTCCCTGTCGGCGCTGAAGTCGAGGCCCGCGGCCTGCAATCCAAAACCGTTATCAACGGCTGCTGCGGGACCGTGGCGGGACACCGCCAAGGCCCTGACGGCACCACGCAGGTCATCGTCAAGTTTCCTGTCCACGGCACCATGGCATTGATGCCCGTGAATATTAAGAAGACCACAGACAGTTCCCTCCAAAGCCTGCCCACCGTGCAGGCCGAAAATGTGGCTTCCCTGCACCCTGTCAACTCGAGGGTCATGGCACACTCCCTGCAACAGCAGAAGTCGCTGAACAACGTGACAGGCCTCGTGGTCGGGCACCAGCAGGAAACCGGCCATGTGATGGTACAGTTCCCCCCCGAGCATGGCACGCACGCACTGCTCACAAAGAACCTCTCCAAGGCTACCACTGCACCTGCCCCGACACCCTCCGCCCCTACGGCCACCCACGACCCTGTCATCGCAAGCGCGCTAAAGTCCATCCGCCCCCCTCCCCTCCCTGAAGTGGCTTGCGAAGGTTGGCTAAACAAGAAGACACCTGCTATGGGGCGTGACTACGACCGCAGGTGGTTCTCCTTAAGGGGGCAGGTTCTCGTTTACTACGAGGAGAAGGGCCGCATCAGCCTGTCGCCCGCCCACGAGTGCGCAGCGTCAGGGGAGAGCTTCATTCTCGCGGGGCCGGGGATGAGCAGGAAGTTCGAATTGAAGGTATGGACCAGTGCAAAGCCTGTAATACTACTTTCAGGCCGACAAACCGGAACAAAAAGATAAATGGATTGCCGCTCTGAAGAGCGCATCAAAGGCAGCGAGTGGCGCACAGGTATTCAAGATGGACACCACACCACACCACACCACACCACAGACGCTGCATTCACTTGAGACACTGGAAACAGCGGGGAGATACCAAGTGCAGTGCAACTGGCTAGCAGAGTATCCCAAGATCGGTGCCAAAGAGTACGTGATGGCTGTTGGGAGCAACGGAGTGGCGAATGGTAACCACAGCCCCCCTGCCCCTGTGCAGAATGCAAACAACGAGGAAGTACAAAGATTGATGGAGCAGATGCAAGAGTCGCAGAAGAGATACGAGGAGGAAAAGGTATCCAATTGCAGGACATACCACACCACACCACACCACACCACACCACACCACAGGAGTCGATGCAGGCGATGCTCACGCGTCTGAACGAGGAGCTGAACGAGGCGAGGATGCAGGTGGCAGCAGCTTCGGAGCAGACGACGCAGGTGAACGGTGAAGAAGAACGACAGGAGCTGGAGAAGGCACTGAGCGAAGCGAGGAACGAGTCTGCAGGGTTGGGGAAGAATTTGAGTGTTGCAACAGAGGAGAACACCAGCCTGAAAGCGGAGGTGGAAAGGATGAAGCAAGAGATGGCAGAGATGGCAGCAAAGGTCAACGAACAAGAACAAAAGCTGCAGGAGAACAGCAGGCTGAACGAGGAGGTTGTTGCTGCGCCTGAACCTGCGGCGGAGGCCGTTGCTGCACCTGTGGTGGAAGCCGTGCCTGAACCAGCTCCAGTGCCCGTAGCAGAAACTGTTGCGCCTGTTGCCGCGCCTGCCCCAGAACCTGTGCAAGTAGCTGCCCCAGAACCTGTACAAGTGGCTGCCCCAGAACCTGTACAAATCATCCCGTTGCAGGACGAGCCCAAGGACAGCACAGACACCCCTCACCACCCGCAGTCGACGTGTGAGGAGCCCCCTAGACCTGTTACCCCTCCTGAGGCTATCCCCCCTGTTCCTGCTATTTCAGAGCCCGCCCCTGCGGCCGCTGAACCTGTCCCTGTCCCTGTCCCTGCCCCTGCTGTCACCACAGACGGCAGCTCTGCATTCCTTCTTGCGGACTAAGGGTTGTCTGACCAAAACAAAACAAAAAGAAATTAATTTTCGTGGGTCTGTAGCTCATACTTCTCTCCAATCATAGTGAATTAGTGAATCTTATTTCCCCCTACTGGCCGTGCATGGCATCTGTGTGCAGTGATTCAGTTATCCGCTACTTCGTAAATCACCCATTCATCCCTCACGCTAAAGAACGTATTTTCACCCCTATACCCCCGGAGGGTTCTCTGTAAGGGAAAGAAACGAAAAGAAGAAGAAGAAAAAAAATAGCTGTTTATAACCAACAAATAATGAGGCATAGTTAAATAATAATGACTCATTTGGTAGTCAGTTAAGTAGCTTTATTCACTCTTCGTCATCGAGTCACTCACTGCTGCCGCTTTCAAGACGGGTCAGCTTTCCCCCCGGGGGGCAGGCAATCGGCTTTATTTGATATTTGTTGAACTTTGTGAGTGAAAGAAAATGACGAAGGGTGCAAGAAAAAAAAAGGAGGCGAAAGAAAAGAGGGAAGAAGAAGAAAAAAAAAAAAAAGAACAAGGGAAAAAGAAAAAAGAAAAGAGAGAAAAAAAAAAAAAAAAAAAAGCCGATACCCTGCTCGCTATCAGGCTGTAAGTTTTGGGGAAAACGGGTGGTTTTTTTTTTTTTTCTTCTTTTTTTTTTTTTTTTTTTTTAAATCTTCTTACAACTTCCACTCAAAGAACAAAAGAAAAGAAGGAAAGAAAAAGGATTAGAGCCAATACATCGCTGCGTAAAGAAGAAGGGAAAAAAGAGAGAGAAAAGAAGAAAAAAAAAAAAAAAACCATAATAATAATAACAATAGGTGGTGTGGTGTCTAAACACCAAGCAAAGATCCTTTTTCTTCGCATTCGGCTCCGGTCAACATTCGGGGGGGGTTTTTTTTTTCTTCCTTCTCTCGACTTTTTCTGTGTTTGTCTGTAAGTCCCCAACACCCACCCCGCCCGGCGCAGCACACTCACACACTCCAAATACATTTTTTTTGGGAGGTTTTTTGTTCTTCTTAATTGAATTCGGGGCAAACTGTGCCCACCCCCCCGCCCCGCCCCTATTTTTATTCGTCTGTGCTTGCTCCATGTTTTCAAAGGCACGTTTTATGCCCTTCACCCCCTAGCGGGGTAACCTCCGTGCAAATTTTGCGTCAAAGCTGGGAATAGAGAGACTCATCGAACCATCAAGTAGCGGTTTACCCCCCCTCTACCCACTCCGAACGCCTTTTGATTTCTTTCCACCGAAGGTCGGGGTGCTTAAAGGAGGGGGGAGGGGGGTGGGGGTTCTGTAAAGTGAAAAATAATATTTTGGAAAGGATAGCACAGTTGCTGGAAGGGTAGTTTTTACAGAGGTTTCTTCTAAGAAAAAAAGATTTTTAAAAAAAGTGGGAGAGAGCGGGGAAAGCTCTTTTTTAAAAAAAAAAAAGTTTTTTTTCTGTTTTTTTTTCCCCGCAGTTAGTCGTGGAGATTTTCTTCCCCTCCCTTTTTATTGAGTGCTGCCACCAACAACTTTTTTTCTCCCCCTTCGGACTTTTATTCCCGGCAGAAGAATAAAAGAATTTCGCTGCATTTAAAAAAAAAAGGAAGAAAAAAAAAAAAGCGTCTCTTGCCAGGAGTTGAATCTGTAGTAATTATGTTTCTTGACTTTTCTTTTCTTTTTTTCTTTTTCCTGTCTTTCCCTTTCCTTTTATTATTTCTTCCCCCCCCCAAAAAAAGGCGCTTCCACCCCCCCTTTTTTCCCCCCCCTCTGTCACACTTTTTTTTTTTCCCCCCTCTTTGTTCCTTTTTTTGTATAGTTTCATCCGGAAATCTAAATTTTTTTTTAAAAAAAAAAGGGGGGGGAAGTGGATGTGAAAATACAAATGGCGGGTACGGAAAACATCTTGAGATATTCACTGGAAGCATTGTTGAAAAAGGTGAGGGCGGATGGGGAAACCGCTCAGAAGCTTCTTTCAGGGACGAATTTGATGCTCAAAATCTTTAAAAATATTGCAGCGAACCCTGACGAGGAAAAGTATCACAGAGTACGGAAGGACCAGGAAGCGTTCAGCCGTGTTTGGAAGGTAGCAGGGTGGCGGGAGTTTTTGATCCTAGCCGGATTTGTCGAAGACAGCGAACATATACGGTTTATCTGGTCCGCAAGCGGTGTAGCCGCCTGCATCGATACCCTCGGGGAAGAAATGCTCAATCTCGAGCAACTAATCCATCGGGAAGCACAGGAAAACGTGAAAAACAATTATTCGCAGTCTGTACAGGAGGAGCTGAAAAGAGTTGAAAAAATGGAGAAAAATCTCGCTTTAGACCGCGCTACTGCGTCCTTGCCCCCCCTGGGCACAATCGACAACCTCGCCAAGCTGCCTTCAAACGTCCTTGAACTGCTTCTTAAAGTCATTCGAAACATCTGCTTAAACCAAAACAACGAGAAATACAGAAAACTCCGAACCGAGAACAAAACAGTCAAAGAGATCTTGCGTCATAAGCCCGCATGGGAACAATTGCAAATCACAGGATTTGACATTGATGGTGAATACATGACGTGGGACCCTGTGAGGGGAGCCGGCTGTATCCACAATGCACTTGTCGGTGTTGAACAAGCGTTGACCCTCAAGATCGATGAAGAAACCCGAGATTTCGACGACAGAGCGGCGTCGCTTCGTTCTGTTCCAAAAGCGGACCGAAGCAACCTCCACAATGCAAGACCATCAGGCAAAGCAATCCCCGCCGAGTACCAAGAACAACTCCTCACCGCAACCCAGCTCATCAGCGACATCCAAGGCCTCATGGAACAAGACTGGCTGCTTAAAGGTGCGGTGGGTTACACCGCAGATTTTAGAAAACAAGGCGCGGCCATTCACGAGCAGTTCAAACAAGGCGTGCTCACCATCACGGACCTCCACGACTTGAAGGAAACGTGGAAGGGGAACATCGAGGCCACTAAGGCAAAAACCGGACGGACAATGTTGAACACTATCCCCGTAACATTGCAAGCTGACACACAGGAACGCATCGGGAATAAGAGGAAATAAAAAAATAAAAAAAAATAAAAAAAAAACATTGTTTTTTTTTTGTCAGGAATTCTTTTCTACCCCACCCTTTGAAAAACCACACAGCCAGGGTACCATGGCGAACCACACCCCTGTGGTAGCGCAGGTGTTAGTCACGGATGCGCCGGAAGGACACAGCAATCCTTTTGAGGAGCGGAGTCTCCTTATTGAGGTGCAGAAGGACACGCCTGCAACGATATTGGAAAAGCTGAACGTGCCTAGGGGGTTCCTGTGTTATTTCGGGCGGATTATAGATGACTCGCTTCCGGCGAAGAAGTGGTACAACGGAGACCACCCGATGGTCGTGATCCCCGTGGCGAAGGACTACATAGAGGACGATGAGATACGAAACCAGAACTCCGCTTCTCGGTTAGTGGACGGAGGCATACCCATCTCGCACGCGCTGAAGGCACTGGGCAGGGCACACTGGCACAGAGGGTTCCTAGAGTTCTCTGAGGCGGCTACCGATGCACGGAAGCTTGTTGAAGCAACATCTCGTTCCTCTTACAACGAACGGACAGAAGTCGTGACCCTTGACTCCTACAAATCACTCTGCCACTGCGGACCGTTCAGAGCAAACGGGACAAGCACCCCCGACCTCATCCTCCCACCGCACACTACAGGCTTCCTCGACCATCTTCAGGTTGAGGGGTCATGGCAATGCTCCACCGACTTCCATCGTCTTTCCGTCGAAGAAATCTCGGAATTGCAACGGGTAGGCCGTATATGGGCAGGGCGGACCCCGCACATCGAAGAGGTGGGTAAGGCTGTTGTCCGGGTGTTTGGATACCATCCCAAGGGCAGCAGAGGCCCTGGGCTGAAAGAAGCACATAATGAAGGACCCGCACAAACGAGTTTTAAAGAATTCCGTGTTGACGACAGCGATATGCTGTACCGGGCAAGGCCGTTCACAGCATTCTTCGTCTCCCCCACTTTGCTCCTCTCCACCCGCACTGCACGCTACGACACGGAGCATAACACCTACGCGGAACATTTCTACTGGACGCCGAACACAGATGCCATGCTGCCCCTTCTACGTGAGGGTGTCGACCTCTTCCGCTGCAAGGAGGTGCAGGACGTGTCGTCCTTCCTCGTCGAGAAGATCAGGTCCATCGGCGTTGAGCTGTCGGACGACAAGATCCCTCCCGAGAACATGGCGGTGCCTTGGAATGATTTGATGTTGCTGCAGGTCGACAAGGTTCAGGCAAGCAGTCATTACCTCCTCCCAGCGATGGATATGTTTGGAAAAGGAGACGCACTGGTGTCGGTGATGTACCCCGAGCAGC
Source organism: Diplonema japonicum (assembly GCA_964019335.1). Lineage (NCBI taxonomy): Eukaryota > Euglenozoa > Diplonemea > Diplonemida > Diplonemidae > Diplonema > Diplonema japonicum. The sequence goes on from OZ025674.1 coordinate 129,644, forward strand.
CGACAGACCAGTGGGTGAGCGGGGTGTGTGGGGTAGATGGCCATGCCATGCCTGTCGGGCTAAGGGAGCTTACAGATCTTTTTCACGGGTTTGATCGAAAATTTGCGTCGTTGGGGCATATTCGTGACGAACCTGACCAAGGGATGATGTCACACACTTGTGGGCTTGCACCCGGCAGTGTCGGGTCTCCTGTACTTCATCAGTTCGAAGCACAGATTAGCGGGGAGAAGCCCATCTTAACCTTCACAGGCATCAACTGCGGCCGCAGCGTTGAAGAAATTACACAAACAAGAAAGGACATCGAAACAAACTCCACCACACCCGCAGCTGTAAAGGCAGCCAAATCGTTGAACATGTACAACCATGCATTGACCGTCCAGCACATCACATTTGTGCTGCTGTATCAAGAGTACGTGTTGCAGGACTTCACAGGCATGCCTGAGGAAGAATACCTTCAGAAATTCCTTGCTCCCTACACGGTGTTTGTAAAGCAAGACGTGCTGTCGAGCTGCCACAAGAAAATGCTGAAAGACGCGGAGGATCAAAACGACTGGGGGATGGCGTTCTGGGAGAAACACGACATTGGGTCTGCACTGTACTGCTTCCGCGAAGGGGCAAGAATGTTCTGCATTGCCACCATCCCCGACATGTCACCGATGGAGCTGAAACTGAAGGACGCCTTACAGTCGAACGTTTCAGCGGTGGTGATGAGCAAGATGGAAACGTAAAAGGATTGATCCCCCTCCCTCCCTCCCTCCCCATCCATTAAATAATAATTTACACGATTCTTTTTTTGTTTTGTTTTTTTTTTTTTTTAAATTTTTCCCTCTCCCACGTACACGTTTCAGAAAAGGAGGAGGAGGGGGTAAAAAAAAAAAAGAGAAATATTAATGCGGCGTGTGTGTAGGTTGCTGCAGGACATTGTGCCATTACGGGAAGAGGTGTTGCATGGGATACAGTTCAGAGGTGACAAACTGGTAGGGAAGATGGTCGATGAGGATTTGATGCAGGTAGGGCCCCCACCGCCGATGTTCAAGGAGTGGAACGTGAGCCACGAATGGGGCACAAGATGCTTGGCAATAGGGTTTGAAAAGAACGGGTTCCGCGTGAACATGGAGACGGTCATGAAGAGCCGGCGGGAACTGCCTGTTAGGACACGAAAATCCGGGAAATCTGCAAAATCCAGACAAATGGGGCTGGCAGCCAGCCCAACGGAGGTGGCACCGCTTGGAACCAACGACGCGACACATCTCACCATCACCGTGAAGAACGAACTGAACTGGAGTCTTTGCATCAAAGCCTGGCTGCACAACGGCATATTAATCCTCAGAGACCTCATCACGTACAAAAACATACAACCTTCTTTACTGGCAGAGCACGCCCACCGGTTCCGTCGGTACAAAGGCCCGAACCTTACCGAGTTCGATCTTGTGTGGAGCTTGTTTGGAGGCAAAGGGTACGCATGGAACCCTAACGCAGAACCCATCGAAGGGAGATACGAGGTGCGAGATGACACGGCCGATGACGGGGTGGTAACACCAGAGGAAAAACAAACGCCCGAAGAAGAGGATGCGCTCGACGAGAAAAGAATATTGATGGACGCGACGGAGCGTGCCTTGCGGAGGTCTCTCTACAAGAACCTTTCGCAAACCGACGTCGCTGTTAAGCGGCAGCAGCTCACCGTGTACGCACCTCCGCTTCCACCTCTTCTCAGTCAATACGAAACGTATTCCACCCTTCCTGTGCATGACCCGTTCGTAGCACTGTCACCCGAAGCCACGGACGCGTTGTACGATTTTCTAGATGAGCTTGGCATCAACGACCCGAACCTCACCATAGTGAATGACATGGTGGGGTACGTTGAAGGGCTGGAGGCCGTGAGGGCCATGCATGCGGTGCTAGAGATGTTCGAGGAGGAGGTTTAAACCCCCCCTTCACTCGCTTCTTTTTCTTCCTCTTTTGGAGCTGACATTAAAGAGAGAAACTAAACAAGAACAGCAGGGGGAGGGGAAAAAGATAGAATGATGCAGCGTATTGCCCGGCCTATCCTTGCCTGCAACCGGAAGGTCCGGTGGGTTTCAGGCCCAGGGGGGAAGGAGAAGTTTGAAGGTGCGACGTTTGAGAGCGATGTATGTCGGAAAAAAAAAAAAAAAAAAACCTCAGTCGCTGCGAGTAGAGCGTGCGCGAAGAATTAAAATAGGAAGCCAGCTAGGGCTTGTGACTATTTGTGTGGTGTGGATTTACATCATCCGGTTTGCGGAACCTCCTGAAGTGGTATCTCTCTCTTTATCTCTAATACACACACAGGTCCTCCCAAACCATGTAAGGATACAGCGCCGAAAAGAAGAGCTGGCAAGAATAGAAAGAGGGGAGCAAGACGGAGAAGTAGACAGCGGAAAGTAAAAAAGAAGGGAAACAAAAACAGTCTTCTTTCTTCTTTTTTTTTTCTTCTTCTCCGTGAAACAACAAAAGAAAAATGAAGGGAAAGACAAAAAGAAAAAAAAAATGGATCTGGACGCCAATACACTGAAGAATGAAGATGATCCCTTGAAGTATGGAACACACACACACGCAATAAAAGAGAAAGAAAATAACTTTAACTTCCCCCCTCCCACAGGGTGATTCGAGAAATGTCTAACAAGCTTGAAAAACAATACATGGAAGATCGGGAAATGTACAAACAAGAGAAAAGAGGAGAGGAGCTGACAAAGGAAGAGAAGGAGAAGGTACTGCGCTACAGGGAAACGAGAAAAAAACTGAGGGCGGCGGAGAAGAAAGGGTCTGGGATGTCGCTGATGGCAAAAATGGACCTTTTTGTGTATTTTCTGTTCGCGGTGGGAATTTACTTCGTGTTGTTGTGGGAGTACAAAATAGATATGCTGCCCATTGCTTTGAACTGGCTGAAGCCGAATTTTGATCATCATGATGAAAACGGCAACTGGAGGACGCAAGACGAACTCTGAGATTATTATTATTATTATCCCTCCCGCTTCGAAAAAAAAAAAAAAAAAAAAAAGAGGGGTGGAGGGAGGGGGAGGGGAAAAAAAGAAAAAAAAATGAACAGCACTACCGCTACCACCCTCGCCTCAGTAATGGGCCCTCTTTCTATCCTTTCAATGATTGCGATACTTGTTGGTTCCAGCCAGTTTGTGACACCATATTACTGGCATCCTGTGTTGATGACCTTTGGCTACGTTGTGATGATGTCACACGGGGTGCTCACCGCCACGCGTGCTGTGATGCTGCCTGCTGGTGAACAGAGGCTTCAACTCTTGAAGAAGCACATGTTAATTCAAATCTTCGCCAATTTAAGCGTTATTGGAGGTTTGGTAGCCATCTACCAAAACAAGGAGCTGAAGGGAAAACAACATTTTTCAACGCCACACGCGAAGTTTGGCCTCTTCACCATGGGTATCTCCTTCTATTCGCCTCTTATGGGCATCTTCGGCTTCCGTTTCCTTGGCCTTACCAGCTACCTGAGTGACACAATTGTTACCAAGGTTAAGTCGGCCCACAGAGTCACAGGGTCCCTTACGGTCATTGCTGGTATTATGACTGCTGCTTATGGTGTTTATTTGCATTTGACGGGATACGCGCAGTACCTCCTCCTTATAACCCTTGCTGGTGCTGCTGCAACTCACGCGTACGTGGCGGTGGTGAAGAATCAAATTCAGATGCTGCCTTGATACGCCTTTTTTTTTTTTTTTTTTTTTTTTTCCCGGAGCCCCCCCCCCCCCCCCCCCCCCCACCCCTCGCATACTAAAATTGTATCGATTATTTTTTTTTCCTCCATAAGGTTTTAACCCCCCTCCCCAAGAGTTGATCTGTCACACTTTTTTTTTTTTTTTTTTTTTTTTTTTTTGTTGTTGCGAGAACGAGTCTTTGACTTGTCCGAACTGAAGGGGAACGTTTGGCAACGTGTTTTACGGGTTTACAAACTTCTCCAGGTTTTGCCCTGGCACGTACAAACAACGCTTCTTTTTTTTTTTTTTTTTTTTTTTTTTGGTGCTTGAAACCATGATGAGGATAGCACCTGGAGGAGTTGCAAAGTTGAATCCGAAACTGGGAGATACCCAGTTCTACAAGAGCCTCCCGTTGCAGCTCTCATGCGGAGCCAAAAAAAAATAATAATAATAATAATAATATCTCCTTCACTGCTAAATTGCCTTTTTAAAAAAAAACTTGTCCCCCATTTCCTTTTTTTCATGCTTGTTTCTTTGGTTTGTAAATCGGTGATCTTCCATTTACCCATTCTTTTATTTTTTCTGTTTTTTTTTTTCCAAAGACATCGTGAACGGGGGAGAGGGAAGAGAAAAAAAAAAAGGAAAAAAAAAAAGCACAGTTTCTTCAAAAAAGCCCACTGTTGGTTAATATACACGATGCAAGCTGCATCAAGGGGGTAGGGGAGGAAGGGAGGAATAATAAAGAGGGGGTGAGAAAAAAAAAAGAGGGGGGAAAAAAAAAACACCATCCACCTCCGTTCTCCCCATCAATTCAAAAAAAAAATCTCTTTTTTTTTTTTTTTTTACCCCCACACTTTTTTAATTCCAAAACAGCAACAAAAAAAAAAAAAAATGACAGAAGTAGAGATAAAATGCAGCTCTGAAGTTGCATTTTCGGAATTGGAAGCACTGGTAACGATGCCAGGATACGTGAGCTTAGAGCTGGAAGAAGAAGAAGGGACGATGAACGTGTGGGTGGTGATGTTCAGTTGTGTAGAGGCAGCTGACACAGCAGTGTTCATGTTGCTAGGACAGAAAACAAAAAATGGGCATATTTTGAACGTGAAGAGAAAGGAAGAAGAAGACGACGCCGGCACCGGCGATATGTGGGAAGGGCACAGGAACGAACACCAGGTAAGAGCGAAAATATCAACAGCAGGCAATGACTGGAAAGCATTCATTTCTCAAGAGGACAACAAGGCACCCGAGTCGGTAGGACTGAACACTTTGCTCGATCAAACAGCCACACAACCTGAGAAAAAAAGACGGAAAATATATGTTGCACCAACAGACCCTTGGATGAGCCATATCCCCCCCCCTCCTGTTACCCTTCGGACCCCAAAAACCTTTATCCCTGTGAAGTTAAACTTTACATCCCTGCGTCATCTGAGGGATTCTAAACAGGACTTCTACGTCAGGCAAGGTCCTGGGCACGCGTTCTCCCGCGTCCCTGTTACCTTAGACGAAATGAACAATGAGGTTCGGGAAAAGCCAGAGGTGGCTCCTTCTTCTCTCCCCATCGCGGTGGCGCTGACCTGGGAGCACAGCAAGCCCAATATCGCTGCGTTGAAGAAAGCTGTGTCGAAGAAAGCCACGCTTGTTAAATGCCAGGTTAAGGTCGCGAAAAAACTAGCCGTCATGGGTTTTAAAACACCCGAGCAGGCCGCTCGTGCGTTGAAGGCACTGGCCCCCTTGCACTCTCGGTCGCAAATCATACCCGAGGATAAGATAGAAATGTTCCTCAGCGGGGGGGTTTAAATATGAAAATAGGGGAGGGGTGGGTGGAATCTCTAGTGGGCATATCAAATTTAAAAGAAAGAAGTGTTGTTGTTTTTTTTTCTTTTTTTTTTTCTTTTTGTTTTTTTTGTTTTTTTTTTTTTTTTTTCTTCCTTCGTTCTTATTTTTTTTTTTTTTTTTATATCTCTAAACACCGTGTGTATGCCTGGGAGTGCTGCCGGGAAAAGAAAAAAAAAAAAAAAAAAAAAAAAAAACACAAGAAGAAAAAGCGGGGGTGCGGATATAAAAAGAAAAAAGATGAATGTGTGGGCCGCCTGCATGGTGGCGAAGGCAAAACGCGAGGAAAAAACGAAGAAGGACAGAAGAGCGGCGGCGGTACTGGAGAAACCCCAGTGGGAGGTATGGGCGGATAAGTCCCTGGACCATGTCGTGAAACCGCCGCCTCCGGTCAGCAAACGACGCAGGTCGTCCTCCTCCTCATCGTCCACAACTGCTCGAAGAAAAAAAAAACGGAAAAAAAAGGAGAAAAAAAAACGCAAGAACAAACCCGACAAAAAAGAAACGACCACCCCCACCCCCGTCCCTCCCATGTCAACCCATCTGTTCCAGTTAGCAAGTGAAGCCGGCAGCCTGCCAGAAGGCGAAGAACGGAGCGAATTAATAACCAAAGCAGCGGCTCTGTTCAACACAGATTCGCCGCCTAGTGATATCGCTGCATTGGTAGCTATTGAGCATACAAAGGATGTCGAGAAGCTTGGAAAAATATTGAAAACATGCGAAACCAAAGGGTACTTATCGGGGATGGTAAAGGCATGTGAGAAACTACAAACCACGCACGTAGCAAACCCATCGCTGAGCAACGTGGTGAAATCGCTGCAGTACTCCAACAAGCGGTACAGGGTGGCACAGGCTGTCATGGAGGGAACCGGGATGGGAAGACACATCTCCAAAGCAATCGCAAACCCAATCAACAACACCCACCCGAACACACCATTGACATGCGACGTGTGTCTTCCAGGAAACTGTTGCTGTCAAATCGGGGAGGGACCGACCATGCTTGAGAGGACAATACAGAAGAACGACATGACCGCCTTGAAGGTAGCCCAGCACGTGATGGGTTTGAAAACCCTAAAAGTTCTCAACTGGACCCGTGTCCTGTCTACCGCAGTGGCGACCCACAACGAGGCACTTGTCGGGTGCGTTTTTGAAAACCCGTTTCTGGTACATAGAAATAACTTCAGATTCAACGATATTTCCTTTGGCAGCAAGGACCTCCAAGAGAAGCTCCTCAAATGGATGCTCCTCAATACTGTCACGATGGCCTCAGTTCGAGCCGCATGCGGGTTGCATCCTATTGACGTGCAGGGCTTCCCGTCTTGTATCACAAAAGCTTCGCTCTACCTCAACGATGAGCCCTGGAAGCCTTCGTCTCATCGTTTTTTCTCATTAAGGTATCGGCAGGCCGTGCTGTCCGTTTGCAGAGGGGTGCGGCGGTACAGAGGAAGGTGTCGTATTGGTGTGAAATCTCTTTTCAGGATTCTAGAGTACCTGCCTAAGACCGACCTGCCCCCTTACACCACTGTGGCTGTGTACACCTCACCTTCCCCTGCACCTCATCAGAATGAACTTGACGATGCGCTCATTGCTTTTGAAGCAATGTTTGGCGCTGCTACCCCTTTGCATTTCATGTCTAAGACTTCTGTTGTTGTGTGGGCGACGGACAACACCTTCGGAAGCGAGCCCACCATATTGGCGGGCAACCCGTACACAGGGCAGGACTTCGAGTTTGAAAAGAAGGCTGTTGTTCGGTCTGTGGTACCGTTGGTGCCTGTGTGGCTGTTCTAATTTTTTTTTTCTTTCTTTTTTCTTTCGCATCTTACTGTATCAAAAAGCATGGGGTGGGGCGTGATCACCAAACAAAACATGCACCACGGGGGACAGCTGCAAGACGTCCCGATGGGGACGAAAGCAGACCCAGTTGGAGAGTATGTCGAAAAAAAAAAAAAAAAAAAAAAAAAAAAAAAAAAAAAAAAAAAAAAAAACTCCTAGATGGCTTGACACGGTGAACGCCCCCGACTCGCCTGCCAACTCGCAGCAGCTCTCGAACCTCATAGAGTATGTAGTGGACGCGCTGTGCTTCGGCGACGGGAACACCTCGTTCGACACGAGCTTCAAGTCGCTGAGTGGGAGCCAGCGGTCCGCACAACACATTCATGAGAAGGAGCAGGCCGTCCGAGTAGACCGGTTATTCGGACCTGTGTTCAAAGCCCGCCCAGCGACCCCGAAGGAACAGGCTCAACACCCCCCAATGTCCGCGATCGGAGGCGCACTCCAACCCGGCATGGGTTTGGGCAAGCCCATCAAACAAGAATCGCGACAAATGTACCAACAAGCGCCTCAAGCGGGGGTGCCAAACGGTGTGGTCAACACCTTACAGCAGGCTATTGATAAACTGAACTCAAGAAAGTCCGCTGTTGACAAGGCGCCCGAGGCGATCAAAGCCATGCCAGATGCAACGCTGCTGGAAGAAAAGCGGAATTTGAAGCAAGGGTTGCGCTCCTTTGACGTTCTCTTTGAAAAGGTGACGGGACGGACGCCGGAGAAGAACGACAAGGAGCCCCTTCGGACTGTCTATGCGTACTACAAAGAGTTGAAAAAGGAAATCGGGATACGAGGGACCAACCACCCTACCTCCGCGATGGCAGTTGCTATGCACGAGAAAGACGATGTCCCAATGAGGCCCACAGCACCTACCACTACCAACAACCATAGGTATCAGAAGACGGGGGCGCTGCCCTATGGTGGGGCCGCCTCGGCGCGGTCTTCCTTTGACTCAGCGCGGACTGCGGTGTCGGGGGAGTCGACGGCAACTCATCAACCCCAACAGCAGCCCCAGTACGCATCTTCTTACTCCCTCCAGCAGCCACAACAACCGCAGCAGCAGCCACAACAACAACAGCCCCAAGGTGCATCTGGCGGTGTTTCCTACGTTGATATGCGGCAACAGCTTCCTACCAGTTGCCACCAGCTCACCCCGGAGGAGTTGGAAAGTTTGAAAATTGAAAAAAAGTATTTTTTTGCGGGGGGGAAAAAAAAATGTACAGAGCCATAAAACGAAGATTATTCGAGTTCATGAGTAGGTTCAAGGAAAAACACGGTAGGGAGGTGAAATCAAGAGAAGACAGGGCGCCTTGTGCAGCAGAGTACGAGAGGTATGGAAGGAAAAAAGGGGGGGGGGGGGGGGAAACGTATTACCTTTCCCGCAGATACCGCCACTTAAAAGCACTGCTGCAAAGTACTGAATAATATTGGGGGGGAGGAAAAGATGAGTTTCTATTTTTTGAGAGTTTTTTTTGTTTTATTTTTTTTTTTATATTGTCCTCCCCCCCCAGTTGTACCAGTATCTGTACCACCCCTTCATATGAAAAGTTGGGTGGGGAGGGGAAGGGGGTGGTTCTGGTTGTACTCTGTGGGGAGAGAAAGAGAGAGCAAACGAAGACTGAAGTTGGGTAAAAGAAAAGAGAAAAAAAAAAAGAAAAAAAAGAAAAAAAAAGCAATTTCAGTCTGCCTTCCGCCCCCTTTTTTTACACCTAGGAGGAGTGGAAGCCCTTGTGTCAATTTACCCCCAAAAGTTTTTTTTTTTGGTTCCCCAGCGACTTTTCTTCCCCTCGAAATTTTATTGTCCTCATCCCCATTATTTTCTTTGGTAGCAAATCGGTATGTACATGACCCAAAAAAAACCCTTTATTTGATGCCTTGAGGTTTCTTTTTCTTTTCCGCACTTTTTTTTTTTTTATCCCTTTCTTATTCTTTCATTACCTTAGATGCAATTATTTTCTTTTTCTTTTTTTTATTTTTTTTTGCTATGTGTTTGTTTGTTTTTTTTTCTTTTTTTTTTTTTTTCAAAAGGGAAAAAGAGAAAAAAAAAGTAGTGATTTATACGGAGTAGGGAGATGAGGGGGTGGGGGGGATGGGAAAGTTAGAACGAAGGCAAAAATGGGGGTTGAAAGATTTTTTGATTTTTTTTTTTTTTTTTTTTTTTTTTTTTTGGCGTCTTCCCCTCGGTCCCCTTCCTTTTTTTTTGCAAGAAAGAAAAAAAGGCAAAAATATTTCCCCTTTCCCTCCCCCTCTCCTGTCTCTTTACCCTTAGTTCGAGTATTTTGTCCTTCCTGGACTTATAGGTTGTGACAATTAAAGCATGCCCTGGACACTCAAACCCTCTTTCTTTATGCCCCCCCCCCCTTTTTTTTACTAGATAGATGACAAAATATTCATTTTTCCACGGCATTCCCCCCCCCGTCCCTTTTATTTCTTTCCCCTGCTTGTGTTGTTTTTTGTGTCCCACTTTACCCCCTCCCTCTTTTTTCTTCCAATCCCCCACCCAGCTTTTTTTTTTTCCCTATCGTTTTTCTTTATTATTGTGTTTATTGAGGGTTTTTTTTTCTTCTTCTTTTTTTCTTGTTTTTTTTCTTCTTTCTTTTTTTGTTTTTCCTCGCCCCCCACGGGAATTAAAATAAAAAAAAAAAAAAAAAAAAAAAAAAAAAAAAACAGCTCTTTTTTACACCACATTCAACAAGCACAAAAAAAAACAATGTCGGGTGAAGGTTCCAAGCCAGTTGAGGGTTCCAACCTGCACATCAGTCTCAAAGGCGAGACAGAGTTCCCTGTGGTAGCCTCCGGGATAGAGAAGAAAATGCTTGCCATGGCTTGCATCAAAGCGCCTGAAATAAAGGACGAGCAAGAGCAGCGGTCCGCCGTGAAGATCTGCGCGGTAATCGACAGAAGCGGCAGCATGCGTGGCGAGAAGCTCAACATGGTTGCTCAAACGCTTGAATTCGTCGTGCGAGAGCTCAGCGCAAACGATCAATTCGGGATTGTGACCTACGACAACAGTGTAAGGCAAGCACTACCAATGCTCATGATGGACAGCGGGAATCAACTAAAAGCCCTCTCAGCCATCAGGGGGATCAGACCAGGCGGTGCGACCAACCTCTCTGGCGGGCTTTTCGAAGGCATGCGTGAGATTATCCGACAGAAGCCGGCCACAACCACCGCGGACGCCAAAACTGTCTCAAACTGCGTGTGGCTGTTCACCGATGGGCATGCCAACGAAGGTGTCACAACAACAGAAGGGATTACCACTGAAATGGACAAGCTTCTCGGCGATGATAGCGACATGGTTATCCACACCTTCGGGTTCGGCTCGTCACACAACGACGGTATGCTGAGAAGTATTGCGGAGGCAGGCAACGGGCAGTACTACTTCATCGAGAACGCAGCGGTTATCAAAGAGACCTTTGCGGAGTGTCTTGGAGGCCTGCTCACCGTCGTGGCTACAAACCTCGTCCTGAAGATGACACCTGCAGCAGGCGTCAAGCCCGAATCGTGCCTCAACGATCTCAGCATAAACCTGGAAGACCTCACATTCAAGATGAAGGATATCTATTCAGAAGAAACACGCGATTTCGTCGTGGAGTTCACGCTCCCTGTTTCAGAACCAACACCTTCCTTCCCTGTCGCTAGCGTTGTCCTCGTTTACACCTCGTCAAATGGAAAGGAGCAGGAAGAACGCATTGCCATCACCATCCCCAGAAAAGCCGATGTGGAGGAAGCCAAGATTGAAGTCAACGAAGGAGTTGACATCCAGAGGAACAGGCTAGAAACTGCAAACGCCATGCAGCAGGCTAAGGTTGAGGCCGACAGAGGTGAGTTCGAGATGGCAAGAATTACAGTCGAGTGCGCTAAGAAGAAGGTTATGGAGTCGAGGAGCTGCAAGGCTGAACGCTGTAGTGACCTGTACGAGGATCTAGATGGTGTTGAGAAGTATATGTCCTCCAGCCAATGGAATTACGGGAAGAAATGTGTGAATGCATCAGAGATGTCACACCGTATGCAGCGCTCTTGCGGTGCCAAGACAAAGTACAAGACTGCAAAGCAAGCTTGCATGATCGCAAGTTCTTCAGTCCCTGTTATGCCCCCTACTGGTCCTGCTGCTGCTGTTGCTCCTGCTGCTCCATCTCTTGTCCCCATTGCGGTTCTTGAGGCGCAAAGTACGGCGCCTATGGACAAAAAAATGAGTAATAAGAAGAAGGTTACCCTGAGCTAGACCCCGAGAAAATACTTTCCCCCCCCCCTTCTCTTTTTTCTTTTTTTTTTATACAAGAAGAAAAAAAAGAAAAAAAAAACGCCCTAGCCTTTTCTTGCGCTCCCCCCTCCTTTTTTTTTAAGAGGAGGGTCCGCGCGAAGTTTTTTTAAAATTGAGATACAAAGGGGAAAGAAGAAAGAAAAGAAAAATGGGGGGGGGGGAAAGCCGCCTTTTGCACAAAAAAAAATGGGTAAAACCAGAAAATTAAAGATTTCCTCTTTCTTTTTTTTTCTTTCTTTTTCTTTTTCTTGACCCTTGTTATTTTTTTTTTCCTTAAAAAAATCTTTTTTTTTTTTGCTTGAACAAGAAAAACAAAAAATTGATAATGAATTGTTATTGCTAAAAAGAGTAGTGGGCTTATCCTTCTACAGGTTAACTCCGTCTGTGCACAAACAACAATCGACTGACTCTTTTTCTTCTCTCTATCCTTTTTTCTTAACGGGTTTTTAAGATCCATTTTATTCCTCTCTTTTTTCTGTTTCTTTTTTTTTTTCTTCCTTTTATTTATTTATGTTCTTTTCTGCTCTGAACGCGGCAGTTGTGCCTCAAACAACATGTGTCAGTGATAGTCCACTGATTACAAAAAAAAGAAATTAAAAAAGATTAAAAAAAAAAAAAGCAATTTAGAAATAAAAATAAACCACCCAGAGCATCCCCATTCTATCCCTGCCCTCAAAAAAGAATATTCCCCCCCCCCCCTTTTTTGTTCATAATCAAGAACCAAAAAAAAAAAAAAAAAAAAAGCGTGCACACAGAAAAATGGAAATATACCTCCGCGGGGCCGGGCTGAAGGACGAGATGGTCGAGATACAGGCATGGTGGACCGTGGACGAATTGGAACACGCGTGCAAGGAAATATTCGGGCTTGAAAACCTTCAACTTACATTGGATGGGGAGACCATAACAGGGGACCTCCAGAGGTTAAGCTTGGTGGCGGGAGACACCATCGAAGTCCTCCCCACTGAAGGCCAAAAATCTACATCCAGAATTATCGAAAAATTCGGAAGTTTACAAGCCGTCACACAACAGCTCATCGAAGAGGTGGTTGCGAACGACGACCACGATACACTCACACATCTTATGTCGGCCGGGTTGATGACAAAAGAAACAATCGAGAAAAGTACCCAACAATGCCTGTCCAGAACGGCAGGGGGAAAAGAATGCCTTCGCATTCTATTAACCGCCGGTGGTGTCGGCACTTACACCAACACAAGCGACACTGCAACCCATGTTATCATATCTGAGTGTGTCCCCGTAGACATACTGTGGTTCAGCTCCTTCCTCACCAACTGCGTGGGGTACGGTTCGCTTCACGCGCTTCGCACGGTTGTCGCCAGGGATCCTTCCGTTGTAACAGCGATATTAAACTATCGAACTTGGTTGTTTTGGCATGCTGCCAATTGTTGCCATCTTAACGTGCTGCGTTACTTCCTAGAGGAGCTCTCACCTGATCGAGGCAGCGGGGATGAACTCCTGCGCAACGACGCGCTCATCGACATGGTCCACTTCACAGTGCTGCAGTACCTCGTCGATCGATGTCAGGACATGGACCGAAAATTCTCCGTTTTGTGCGGAGCATGCAGAAAGGGTGAGCTTGACATAGTGAAGCATCTTGTGGAGACATGCAAGGTACCATTGTGTATCGACCTTTGCAGATACTCTGCTCTCGACACAGCAGTTTCATGTGAAATGATTCCATGCGTTGTGTATCTTGTGGAAATTGCACGGAAGACCGGGATCCTCCAGGACCTCCTCATCCACAACAAGGTGTCCCTTCTCACCACTGCTGTGATTGCACCCCTTCCCCAGTATACGGGTGGTGCTTTGCAGTATCTTCTTCGCAATGTTGATATTGATCTGAATGAAGGGTCGCCCTTGTGCCATGCTGCAGGTGTTGGGAATGAACATGCGTGCAAGGTTCTTTTGAAAGCCTTTGAGGAACGAAAGGTGACGCCGCTCGACAGTATCGTAGAGGGCGGGATTAGGGGAGGAGGCAGCTTCGTTCAATGCTGCGCCATTTACAACCTGAACGTAGTCGATGCAATGGAACAGGCACGCATGGTACCCATTATGAACATGGTTACAATGAATGGTGAGACACCTCTGTTCCTAGCAGCCAGGGTGGGGTCGGTGGAATGGTGCAGATGGCTAGTACGCCATGCCCCACGGACCATTAATGTTTGCGATGAGGACGGTCAGTCCCCCCTTCTGATGGCCTGCTGCAACGGATCTTCCCATCTCGTTAAAACTCTGCTAAGCAGCGGGGCAGACCCCATGCTGCACTCGAAACACAACGACTGGCCGATATACTGGGCATGCCGCACAGGCTTACATGAAGTCATCCGCTGTTTGTATAAAAACATGAGCGATGCCCCTAACCTTGATGGCTTCCTGGTGGCCGCCTCGCGCAAAGGCCACTTCCGGACTGTCACCACCCTGTTGGAAATGGGCGCTGAGGCAACCTGGATAGCCCTGTACTGGGCCAAGAGAAATGGACACCGGGATACAGCGGTCAAACTAGAATCAGTTCTTGCCAACCGCGAACAGGGGTCCAAGTAGCCCTTTTAAATTACCTTTTATGGAGACCGGTGCGTGTCCGTCCACGAACGGTTGGTGGAAGGGTCTCCAGGCGAGGAAGCCCTTGATCGCCTTTAGGATGAGACGGGTCGTTAGCGGTGCGATGTTTACTGTGCATCCGATTGTGTGGGGGAAGAAGCTGGACGAGCGGATGAGGATGCTAAGAAACGGGCGAGGATGATCCAGACATATCTAGTGAATGTAAGAGAAGAGTGCGAGGTTACTCACCTGCAACCCGTGGGATGAGGTCAAAACTGGGAATCAGCATGCTGTTCCAACAGAGGCGTCTTTAAAGTCGAATGGAGCGTCGGGCTTGATCCTGAAGTTCCACTTGAAGAGCGTCCTCCTGGTTAAGAGGCCTGCGATGAAACTTTATCGATTTTCTTCCTTTTTTCTCTCTTTTTTTTTCTTTTCCACAACGTAAATATCTGATTTAAAGCGCCTGCGCGGGACGTTTCTTCCGCCACATATGGCTTTTGCTTTTCTTTTCGGCTTGGGTAGTGATATTTCCTCTTCGTCTTGAAGCAACCCCCCAGGGCCAACCACCATGTCCTCCCCACCCAAGTTGGTGTTTGTGAGCAAAGACGCATTGGCAAGCGGTGGGTGGGCCGACACGAGGATGGCACTGCCCCCCTCTGTCAGGAAAGATGTGAGAGAGTATAAAGACGCGGAGGAACTCGCAGGGAAGATGATCGAGAGGTCCAAGGTACCGCAGGTGCACGGGCTTAGCATCGCTGAGGCGGAGGAGCAGGCAAAAAACATTCTAAGACACTACAAAGGGAGTAGCAGGGTAGCCTACGCCACGACCCACTCGTTGATCGCAGAGAAGCACCAGCTGCTCATTCGTTTGGAGGAGATAAACGCGGAACTGTGCAGAAGGGAGAACAACAGAGCGGTCTTCGGCAGCAGAACGGATGGCCCGAGAAGGGCGGCCATCATCGTGTGGCGGGCCCTTCGAAACGCGTTGCTGTTTATACACTTAGCAAGGCAAGGGAAACGAAGGAAAAAACGTGTATACATGTACTAGTTTAGAAGCTTTTATTAACTCGGTCTCTTCTTTTTCACTACAAATAAGGAGGGCGGGAAAAAAAAAGAAAAAAAAAATGGGTATCGAAGGCAAAGCACAGATGTCTGGAGGCGCCAGCACCGTCGTGAGGAAGGGGGCGGGTGCCGTTAAGAGCAGGAAACAGGGTTTGGAAGCTGTTTCGGGAGCGAGCGTGAAAATTGTGAGGAAGAACAACTCGGTGAACGTCAAGAAGAGGATGACAGCGTTGATGACCTACGTGGAGGAGAAGGACAAAGGGCTCTACACAGGCGTTCAGGAAATGATGGGGAGAGAGAGTGTGGGAACCCCTGTGCGCACGCCCCTGCGCACAAAGCCCCGTACAAGGCTGTCAATTAACTCTACTGTTTATTCCCCCGGCATGACCAAGCCAGCCCCTGATAGGCTCTCTGGGCTCCAATCCTTTGCCAAACTCAGCACCCCTATCCAGGTGCGTTCCAAAGGAAAACCACTCATCACTGAACGATTCACCTCGCTGCAACAGTTCGTCACTGAAGAGTGAAGCAACAAAACAAAAATACAAAACAAAAAAAAAAAAAAAAAAAAAAAAAAAGAAATCTGCGTTTCTTTGACTATCAATGACGCTGCTCCACATGGATCTGAAAGAATTATTATTTTTTAAATTTTTTTTCCCTCAAGAATGCAAATGGTCATCTGATCCAAAAAGAATACCAAAGAACCAAAATAAAAAAAAGGGGGAGGGGAGTCTTCCCCCCTTTTATTTTTCCGGAGTATTTTCTTTTTTGTGGTCGGGGAAAGGTACTCTCCATACCTGCTGGGACGCTAGTGGGAGCCAATGAAGGGTGCCACTTGCCTGAAGAGATTGGCACTTGGAGGAGTCGCAAGATTAGATCGAAACTGGGAGATACCTAGTACTGACCATACCCCCTCCCTTTTTAGGGCATGCGGCTTTCGCTTTAGGAGTTTGCATGTTGATTTGAGTTTTTTAGTGTTTCTTTTTTGTTGTCCAAGGATGTAGGTGGCAAGAAAGAAGAAGGGAAAAAAAAAAGTGATACATGTGCTTGAGCTATTTTCTTTTTTGTGCTGACTTTCTCCCTCCTCCCCCTTCCCCAGTTTTCTTTTCTTTCCGATTTTCATTACCCCCCCCCACCGAATTCTCCATATTTGTAGCAAAACAAACAACAGGAGGGGGGCAGAGGTCTGTCATGATTTGCTAGAACTTAGAGGAAAAAAAAAAAAAAAAAGAATGGGTGCTAAAAAAGTAAAAATAAACACAAATAAGGGCACCCCTGCCCCACCGACCGGTGAACGTGGGGTGCTGGGATTCATGGCTGATATGGCGGATCCCTTTGGGCTGTTACACAGAGTTGTATGCACAAGTAAAAAGAAAAAAAAATATATAGGTTACACCGGAATACACATTAGTTCTGAACAAGAAGTCGATGACTGCCGACCAGACGCACTGAATTTCCTTTTTTTAAAAGTTTTTTTTTCTCCTTTTCTTTTTTTTATTTTGGTCTTTCCACGTTACACGTACAGATTTTCATAGGGGCTTTTCTTTTTTTTTTTTCTTCTTTTTTTTTTCCTAAGTTTTAAGTTCGATAGACCATTTTTTGTCGTCTTCCAGAGGGGGGAAAAAAAAAAAAAAAAAAAAAAAAAAAAAAAAAAAAAAAAAAAAAAAAAATGTCGTTGTGGAAACGCGAGATGCTGCAACAACGCAACAATTGGGCACTGCAAAGGAACCCAAAATTAGACAAGTTTGCGGGGCCCTTGGAGGTGGCTCCGGGGATTACTTGGAGATCAGTGATGAAGTTCAACCTGTTCCTGATGGGGCTGGCAGGGATCATTTCTTACGCGAACAACAGGGCGTACCAGAAGGTCTACTCAGAGAGACGAGCAAACGTAACCCAGCACAATAAACAAACAAAAGACCTTCTCAAAGAAGGTGCGGAAGACAAGGTGCAGCTCACCACTCGAGACCGACTCAACGCCATGCTGGACCAAGTACAAAAGGATACTGGTGACTGGAACCCGGACAAACTTGTCAACATCCCCATCCAACGACCAGAAGAGGGACTGACAGTTGACAATCTAAGAGAGAGCGCCATTGGGTTTGAAGCTGCTGCTGGAAACTCCGCTTTGGCAGACAGAATTGAGAAAATGAAAAAATAAGGGGTCATTTCATTTCTTCCCCCCCCCCCCCCTTTCAATGTTCTTCTTTTTCTTTTTTTTTTTGCACACCGTCAGGGGGTGGGTGGGGGGAGAAATGCACATCCCAACTGCCCTTGCCACACTGCACCTCTCTTCCCTCTTGGGGCTAACTGAAAAAAACTTACGGAAACGATATCTGGCGGCAGCCTTCGAGTGGCACCCTGACAAAGGCGATGGCACCGACTGCCTCCACCGCGAGGCCATGTTCAAGAAAGTCACCGATGCTTATGAAACCCTGCAGGTGGAGGTAGCGAAACAACCTGTCCCGCAGAAGTACTCGGGGAACCCCTTGCAGCTTTTCCAAGATTTAGCGGGGGAGTACCTGAACACGTACGAAGGCCTCGGCATCAGGGTGAAGGTGAGGGTCAAAGAGAACGGTGTGCCTGGGCCATGGTCCGACGTAGGCGTCGGGGTGGTACGAAAGGGTGAAATCGTGCAAGAAGACTTAGATTAATCCTTTTTTCCATAATTCTATTTTTTTCTTTTTTTTTTTTAACACGTTTTTTATCTTAAAACTTTTAAAAAAAAGGGTCCCTCCCCAAAAACGAAAAATGGGGGAAAATGTGGTTAGCCATGGTTTGAAGGAAGGGGAGCACCTTGCCCCAACCCGATCTGGCAAGTCTATAAGCCCAGTGACACCGAAGTTGGGAGGAAGTCCGGGGTTTTCACCTTCTTTCAGGGGCATTGGCGTGTCAAGCCAGTCTCTTTTAAAACCGTTGCACCCTCTTCCACCAGTCATCGACCCACCGCTAGGCTTGCCAGAGTTCAGCAGGTTTCAACAGATGCTGTGCTGCAGGGTGGTGCAGAAGATCACAACCCGCAATAAAAAACAACGGAGAGTTCTTGTCATACACAACCTGGGGATGTACTTGTGTGAAGTGAACAATCACGTGAGGAGGGAGGTGCACGTCGGCGAAATCACGCATTTTTACAGACAAGAAACGTCGAAAAAAGGCACCCCTCGAGACCTGTTCGTAATGGACTCCAAGTCGGAACCCTCCATTTTGTTCGAGCAAGCTGCCGACCAAGCAAATGCAAACCACGACATCGATGAAATCGCGACTATTTTGAACCTGTGCCGCCTGCACTGTGGGAAGCCTGCCTTGAAAGTCGAACACATCCCGCAGCACGTTGGGGTGAAGGGCCTGCGAGAGAAAGGATCTTTCGAGAAGGGTGTTCTTTACCAAACACCCGACCGGAAAATGAGACGGAGAAAGTTTGAAGAAGCAGAGGCCCGCACCATGCTTCCGAAACGGATGTCGCTGAACCTAACCCCCGCCGACATCGCACCACTAACCATCTTGAAGGTACCGCCTGAGCTTCACGCTCAGCTCGCCCCTGTTTTCAAGGACACCGAGTGCCGAGTATATTTCTTTGAACGTGTGAATAAAATAGGCCACGGTCTTGTGCTCAACGTGAAGCGGCTTATCGTCGTCACGCATGAGGCGCTCTGGCAGCTCACGCCTCCTGACCCCTCGTCCTCTTTGAAGGACAAGGTGAACCGCTGTGTTCCATTGGCTCAGATATCTGAAGTCCGGATGCACGAGCTGCAGATAGCCATCATAGTACCTGTGCAGTACGACCTGCTTATTGAGGTTTCGGATGTTGATGTGCAGTTGAACTTCAGGAAGGTGATTCAAAGCGTGAACCCTGCCGTGCGTATCGTTACGAATATCGCGAACATCCGCAGTGGGCTTCGTCTTAGTAAGAAGTGGGCCGAGGAGGAGTGGCGGCAACCTGTCTTCGTGTCCCCCCTGCGCCTCCCCCCCAAGCCCTGCGTGGTGTCGCCCTCCCCTTCCTCCCGCCAGCACTCCATGCGCGATGAAGAAATGGACAAGCTCATCCAACCCCCTCATGCCTACCGCCAAGTCTCCTCAAACAACATCTACAAGTCCGCGTCAAGCAATAGCCCGTACGGGTCTTCGCATCAAGTTCCCATCCCGCCCGCACTCGAAGAAAAAGATAGGGAGAAAGAAAAGGAAAGAGAAAGGGAAAGAGAAAGAGAAAGAGCGAGGGTGAGGGAGAGGGAAAGGCGGGAGGAGTACCGGCCTAAACCCATCGAAACACAGCAAGAAACAGACAGCGAGAGCGACACGATGCTGTCGTCTGAGCCCATCACGGACTCTGATGACGACGACGTCATGGAAGAGGAGGAAGAAGAAGAGGAAGAAGACGAGGAAGAAACAGCATCGGCTTTGGAGCAGATGGAGAAACCGAAGCAGAAGGTGCCTGTGACAATGTCGCCGGCTGGGGATGCTAGCAACCCGAAGCTGGGGCTGTCGGTCATGGAGCTTCCGCCCACGGAGGAGAACCAATCGCCGCAGCAGTTGGTGTCGCACATCTCGCCCTCGCCGCTTATGGTACCCGGCACGACATACGGAGAGGAACCATCCCTCGAGCAGCAAGGCTATGTGTCTCCTGGGATAGCACCACCGAGCATTGGGTCACCGTCAGTGCGGGGCAGCAGCACACACATCCCACCCACCACACACGCCCATCTGACTGCGGAGGATGTGCGAGCTGTCATCTTCAACTTCTACCAAACACGGCACAAGATGTACTCCAAACGCGTCGAGCAAGTCGACAGGATCATGAGCCGCAACAAGGGGTCCGAGGCAACCCTCTTGCGGAACTTCCAAATCAAATACCAAGACTACGACTTTTACTCTGGCATTCCCCATGAAGGGAGGGCCTCCCTTCCTTCTTTCAACAAGGCCGTTGGAAAGCTCCCCCCCCATGCGCTGTCCAGCATAGCCGATCAGGCCGAGGACTGTTTGAAGACTAATTCCACACCGCAAAAAGAACACCTTAAAACTGACCAGTCATCACCCGCACTTGATGGTCTAACTACGAAGCTCGAGAAGCTGGATGAGAAGTTCAACGGGCTGTTGGAGAAGCTAGATGAACAGCAAAAGAAAGAAGAAGTGAGGGAGAAGGTGGTTGAGAGAGAGCAAGAAAAGGAAAGGGAGGAACGAGAAAAGAAAGCAAGGGAAAAAGCAGAACAGGAAGAAAAGGAAGAAAAAGAACGACTGGAAAAAGAAGAACGGGAAAAAATTGAGGAAAGGGAAAGAGAAAGGGAAAGAGAGAGAGAGAGGGAAAAAGAGAAGGAGAAGGAAAAGGAACGAGAGAAACCCGTGGTACCACCCTTGTCACTAGGGAAGCCGAGTGTCGACGTGCCGTCGATAATATTAACGAGTCCTGGGAAGGAAGACAAGGAGGAGGAAAAGGAAGACGAAAAAGATGACGAAAAGGAAGACGCCGAAAAAGATGACGAAAAAGAGGAGGAAAAGGAAGAAGAAGATGACAAGGGGAAAATGATAGAGCTGAAGTTTGAGATGCGACGGCTGCAGAGCCAAATCAAAACCCTGACAGACGAGAACAACGAGTGGGCGTTGAAGCACCACAAGATGGAGGAGATGACAAAACAGAGAGAGACGAAAACCAGCGCCACCCAGTGTGTGGGGAGTGAAGAGGATTCGATGTCAAGTCTTCCCAGGGCTCGGAGGATTTCTCTGAATTCACCCCAAATCGTCCTTGTTGGTGCCGGGGCAGGAGGAGGTGAACCCGCCGACGCCCGAAGGTACGGATCAACACCCCGCCTCGTCACCCAGGACTCCACCGCCTCCCCTTTGCTCTCTGTCTCCACTGACTCCGAACTCGAAAAAGTCCCTCCTACCTCCAGCCGGCAACGGTACTCCGTTGGCAACACCCCCCGCCCCGCAGTTACAATAGAACCCCCTCTTGGCAACGTGTCCCCCCGTGGTGCGCGCTCCCCCCAGCCCGAACCCAAGCAACCGCTTTACGCATCACCCCAGGTGTCAAGCAGACGTCTTCTCGTATGTTGCGCTTTAAAGGAATCTTTTCTAAATACAACAGGACTCCCCCCCCACGGCCACCATCCCTGTTGATGAGAAGCCACTCGACACATCGCTTGGAAAGGCTAAGGTGCCTTTAGGTGACATCGTGGACCCCAGGCGGATACAAAACCTTAAGTATGCTCCACACGGGTTAAAACGTAAGCCCCTCTTTTTTAACAGAACCGCATTGCTTGAGCTGGTGTCGCAGCAGGAGAGGACGATGTCACCGGGTGTGACGACAGCAACGGAGGAGAGCGATGTTACGGCTGCAAGGAAGCAGGATATGACCCCGCTGACACCTGAGAGGGCCGGGGGAGGTTTTGTTGGGTTACCCCCCCCTCCGCCGCCGAGTCTCACGTCACCTGCTTTGGCGAGGAAGGAGAAGAAGGTTGTGAAAACACCGAACCCAAACCCACCATTGGTTCTTCTACCACAGGACTTGGAAAACCCTGTTTTTGCAGACCCGATCCCGTATGCGCCGCTGACGCCGACAGAGGCTGTTGAGGAGGAGCCCGACACACCGCCACCTCAGGTCCACAACATGATGAGACCGTCGCTGCAGTCTTATCAGTCTTATAGAAAAGAGGAAGACGAAGACAGGTACAGGTCGCCCTCCGACGCAGGGACAGTCACGAGCACGTCGACAGCCAGCTACACCAAGACCTTCGGGCTGCAGGCGCTGGTGGTGATGGAGGACACCTCGTACACTGACACAGCGAAACATATGAAAAATTTCCTTGAACGCAGAGGATACGTGGTGGGGGTGTGCGAAGGACGGCATTATGCTAAACGGGCAATCCGCATGGTTGAACAGGCACAGCCAGGAGACACACTGTTCCTCTCTTACATGGGAGTAGCAAAGGAACGGGTAGGACTCCTAGGGCTCCTGAGCAGGGCCGCAACCGGGACAACTATTATTCTACTAGTGGACTCAACCTTCGGGAAAATGGAAGGTGTTGGCCTGCCGTACTCCCTGCAGTACAAGGGCGATGTGCTTGGGGTGGCTACCAACCTGTCACAACAGAGTGCCTGCTACGCGGTGACATCTTCCTTCAGCGATGTGGCCAAGATAGGCTCCTTAAGCATGGCGTTCATCAAGTCTTGTAACAAGCGAGGTGCCGGGGTGCCCATTGGGAAGCTTATCAAAGACCTGCTTGCTACCACCCGCCACCATGTCACTGTTAGTTGTAATGTTGCATTTACGGACTCAAGTGTGTTGCCTTTGGTGCCGTCAGATGTTGAATCCTGCAGTGCTTCCGTCCCCGACACGATGTTGGACTCTCGTGGGTATCGCTCTATGGAATGGGAGTCGGTGCAAGGTCTCACCCCAAAACCTTGAAGGGATAAAGAACTGAAACTTTTAAAAACCCTTCCCTCCCCTGACTCTTAACTTTATCAGGCGTGTGGTTTTTTTTTTTTTTTTTTTTTTTTTTTTTTTTTTTTTTTGGTTCTAAAACGAGGCGATCGGTAACTTTCTTTGTTTCCCGTACCCCCCCCCCCCCCCCCCCCCGATCCTGTACATATAGCATTCACCCCCTTAAAAAATGTTTAAAACTGTTTAACTGTGCAAATCTCTTTTTTTTTTTGTTTCCACGTTTTGGTTTTTTTTTTTTTTTTTTTTTTTGCTTCTGGTTTGTATTTCCCATTCTTTTCTTTTTTTCCACAAGGGTCCTGTAACCAAGTATTTTTTTTTTTTTTTTCCCTTTACCCCATCCCTCCACTCGTTCTTCATTCCTCCCCCCCCCAAAAAAAAACTTTATAATCAACAAAACAAAACAATTAAAAAATAAAAAAGGCGAGGGAAAAAAAAAGAAAATGGCATGTCCATCGTTGAATGAAATCAAGGCAAGTGGGTCATACCACGTAGTGCTGCCCGTGATCGGAAAAGTGCTCAAAGAGAGCCTTGTTACAGACACGTTTGGGGAGGCGAGCAGCGACGAGGAAGAGAGGGAGGTCACACTCTTCCACGGCCACATCTCAAAGGACACACCGTCGATTGAGAAGTTCCTATACCGGATGTGCTTTTACGGTCAAAGCAGTAAAGAGGTTTTTGTAATGACGTACATCTACCTTCGCAGGTACCAGGAGAAGACCGGGTGGGCGTTATCTGCTGAGAATGTACACAGGTTGGTTCTTGCTGCATTTGTGGCAGCGGTGAAAGTGCGTGATGATGTGCATTACTGTAACAAGTTCTACAGCAGGCTGGGGGGCGTTGCTCTTAAAGAGCTGAACAGGCTGGAGCAAGAGTTTCTCATTTCCTTGGACTTCGATCTTGAGGTTTCGTCAAAGGAGTACAGCGGTGTGGTTCAGATGTTGAAGAAGCGAGGGGGGCAACCTTCCCCTCCCTCTGTTCCAGCATCGTCTTTCAGGAGAAAGTTGTCGTCGCTCTCAGCTTCGTCTTACGCCAGCTCGTCATCGGTGCCTCCTTCCCCGACTAGGAGAAGCACTGTCCCGTGTGGTTCGGGAGTGCAGGCGGCCCGGGCCCGTATGAGTTCATGATTTTTCATGGCGAGAAAAAAAAAAAAAAATCTAAGGTCGTTCTATAAAAAAAAAATTATACCCCCCCCCCCACAATGCTACCACAGTGATTTTATTAGGTGTAGTCTGATAAGGATCAAAAAACTTTTTTTAAAAAAAAATATATATATATTATTCAAACATACACGAAGCCACCGAAGAACGAGTCTTTTTTTTTTTTTTTTTTGTTCAAAAAAAAAAAAAAAAAAAAACCCTATATCTATTGCAAGAAAATTGAAATGCCACCCGAGTATTATATTCTTTTTTTTTTTTCCTCCCAGGGGCAGCAAGACCTTGGGCTGGGTCTAGGTGCGTAACGACACCTCCCCTTAAGCAAGTCATTTTTTAGGAATATCTGTGGCAGGGTGACGGGGGACGCGAAAAAGGAGGAGACCTGGAGCGACTGTCACCCAGGCACAAAACAGACTCTTAAACTTGACGTACGTAAAAGATCGAATTTTTCCTTCTCCCCCCCCCCCCTTTTTTTTAAGGACTAGCGTTATATCTCACATTTCCCCCCCTCTTTTTTTTTCTTCTTTTTACTTCGTTCACATCTTTCTTATCTCTGTTGCAGTTCAGGTTCTGTTTTTCTTCTTTCTTTTTTTTTTCTCTCTCTATGTCCCCTGCAGGGGAGCATCCCAGAGACAGGCACCACGATGCTGTTGTTTCACTCCTTCATCATACTTTTTTGTTTTTGGTTTTATTTAAAAAAAAAAAAAAAAAAAAAAAAAAAAAAACAGGATGAAAGTTCCTCATTTCCTTTTTTTTTTACTATCGAAAAGCACCACCCCCCCCCCCCCCCCCCGTCTTTTTTTGCTGTGAACGAAAATAGCTTTCGACAAGAAGCACGCGACTGTGAAGGAAAAAATAATAATAATTGCTTCTCTTTCGGCAGGAAAAAGTATTTCTTTGACGATATCTTTTTCGTTACTATAGTACCCGTTATTTTTCTTAAAGCTAATCACTTTTTTTTTTTAATATATATTTGATGTGTGGGTGCGAAAACGCAGACGTTCCTTGTCTTGTCTTAGTTCCCCCGGTTTCTTTTGTGCAAAAGCCGACCTAATTTTACAGTCCCCCCCCCCCCCCCCCGACTCTTTCCTCTTTTTTTTTTATATTTTTATTCTTCCAAAATACTCTATCATTATCACTGAAACTTTTCTTGTGTGAAGAAAGTTTTACCCCCCCTCTTTTTTTCCTCTTTTTTTTCTTGTTTCAGTTAGAACCAAGTGCAAACCGTGTTTTAAACAATTATGGCCTAAAGCCAGTGTCTCTTAGAGATCCCCATAAACAGACCGCCGTTGCAATAATATCGTATTTATAGGTTTTCGGTGGTTTTTTTTTTTTTTTTTTTCAGGCGTCCTGCCACATACCGCAGGTACCCTTAAATGTCTTTTTTTTTTTTTTTTTTTTTTTTTTTTTTTTTTTTTTTTGGCGGGCCGTTGCTAACCACTTCGTTCCTATAGTGAATTTTTTTTTTATCTGTTGGAAAAAAAAAGGGGAAAGGGTGAAAAAAAAAAAAGAAAAAAAACGCACTCTTTCTTTCTGGCACACCACTAGTGAGTATAGCCCAACTATCATTGATTTTTTTTTTTTTTTTTTTCCCGATTATCCCTCTCCTCTCAAATTAATAGAAAAGAGAATTTTTCTCAACAGCTGCTTTGAAATAGCTCTTCTAAAACTTATCAAGCAAAAAAAAAAAAAAAAAAAAAAGAAAAAGAATGTTGACAAGACTGTGGATAATTGTGTTCCCCCCCCCCCTCTTTTTTCCCCCCAGGGAAATAAAGTAAAAAAAGAGATTTACAGTGCTGTGCACTAACTCGTGTAGTGATTCTTCTTGTTCTTCTTCTTTTTTTTTTGTTTTGTTTTGTTTATACCGACAAGCACAAAAAAAAAAAAAAAAAAAAAAAAAGAAAGTCTGTTCTTTGCCCCAAAAAAAAAAAACAAATAAAAGACGGCGAAACAAAGAAAATCATTCTTTAACCCTAAGCTCATTGCCACCTCCCCACTCCCCCTAGCTTGCGCATATTGGAGGAACATTTCCCCAGTTTACTCTTTTTTTTCCTTCTTTTTTTTTTAAGTGGCAAGATTGAGGGGAGTCTTTTATTCTTCTTATTTCTTAATTTTTTACCCCAAGTTTCTTCTTTTTTTCTTTCTTCGTTTTGCCCTTCTTCGGGGCGTGCTGAACATTGGGTTTCTGAGATGTTCGTTTCTTCTTCTTCTTTTTTTTTTTCTTCTTGAACGCAACATCACAAGGAAGCCGAGTGCCATCATAGCATTTCGAGGCCAGGCTACTTCTGGAATTTCCTGCACAGCCACCTACCCTTTTTTTTTTTTTTTTCCCCGCTTCTTTTAGCGATAGGTAGGTGACAGTGAATATTAGCCAGTCCGGGAGAACGAGTAGGAAAACCCTCTTCCCCCCCACCCTCTTTTTTTTTAGGTGGTAGGGATAACATGGAAATATGAAGAATGTGTTGTTCGCTGTTGACCTCCCCGTCGGTTTATTACCGGTAGCGCCCGACAGATGCTTAGGGCGACGAGCACGGGCTCAGGATCTTGGTTACCCAGGACGCCCCGGCTGGGGTTGAGCTGTACACCGCACGCATTAAGGCCCCCTGTAATCAAGTAGATGGTGCTTATGCAGGGCACCCACCGGTTCCCTTTAATATTATCATTTTTCAAGGACTCTTTCCTGTTTCCCCCCCCCCCCCCCCCCCCTCTACTTTTCCTAAATTCATGTTTGGTGAATGCAACCCACACAGCAAACTAAGTGGTAGGATCTAGGGGGGCTTTTTTTTTTTTTTTTCCTCTTTTTAATCTTAGTGCCCGACCACTTTCACTTGAGGCACTGGGGTACTGGACTCACGGAAAGTGATACCATGGGTTTTTTTTTTTTTTTTTTTTTTTTTTTTTTTTTTTTTTTTTTTTTTTTTTTGCGTTTAAGCAAGATGGGAAGTCAAGTCCCAGGAAATCTTTTTATTCTAACAGCAAAAAAAAAAAAAAAGAAGAAGAGATACCGTAAGCTTGAATCTTAACTATGGTTTCCCCCTCCCTCCCTTTTTTTTTTTCCCCCCCTTTTTTTTTCTTAAGAGCTTTTACGGTATTATTATTCTTCTACTCCCACTTTTTCTTTTTCTTTTTTTTTCTGCACATAATTGTCCCATTTTAGAAGCACTGTAAAAAAAAAAAAAAAAAAAAAAAAAAAAAAAAAAAAAAAGGAAGAAATCACCGAAAATAAGGTCCCGCCGATTCTGATAGGCTAGGATGGGACCTTAGCATCTATTGTCGAGACTTAAAAGAAAAAGAGCTTTTCTTCCTGTAGCCATCCCTTTTTCCCCCCTGCAACTTACAACCCCCCCCCCCCCCCCCCCCTTTGCAATTTTGTTTTGCAGTACTGCGGTGCTTTACCCACCATTTATTTTTTTTTCTCCCTGCCCTCCCCCCTTTTTTTTGTTTTGATACCGAAGAAAGAAGAACGAGAAAAAAAGAAGAAAAAAAGAACTTTAAAAAAGAAATTGGGTAGGGTGCTAACTTGACTCTTAAAATTTTTGAATGGGAGGAACCGGGGAAGGCGTTGGTAACACAATGCTTCAGAGTGCAGTCTGATCACCCTTCGCAAAGTGAAATCCGCATAAAATTTCTGACTGCTTTTTTCTAGGGCCGGAATGGATTTTAAAACGACCAGGGGCCCAATGAGTGTTGTTTTCAACAAAAAAATATTGCTTTTTTCAATTTGTTGGGATGGGGGTCGATTTTTAAACATTTCCCGAAACTTGGGGTCTAGTTAGGAGTTTGCCCGAAAAAAAAAAAAAAAAAAAAAAAAAAAAAAAAAAAAAAAAAAGCAGCGTTCCTATCTTGAAGAGCACATCAGGATTCTGAGGAGGGAGGGAGGGGGTTTGCTCAAGAATTTCAGGGCGTTGAAAAAAGGGGAAAAAAAAAAAAATGCAAAAAAAAGAAAAATAAAAGAAAAGAAAAGAAAAGAAGGAAAAAAAAAAAAAAAACGCTAGTCCTGCTTTTTTTTAATATATATTTTTTTATATTTTTTCTGGAGAAGAAAGGGAGGATGCAAGCCCCTACCCTATTAGATATAAGAGCTCGAGGCATTATATTTAACAAAAAAAAGAAGAAGAAAAAAAAACTAGAAAAAAAGGGTGGGGGGAAGAAAACCAATCAAAAAAGCTACTGTTTTTTTTTTTTTTTTTTTTTTTTTTTTCCATTCTTTTTTTCTTTTGAAGAGAAAATGGAAAAAGAGCATTCTTTGTGTTTTTTTTTTTTTTTCTTCTTCTTTTTTTTATTTTATTTTATTGATCCTCCGTCCTTTGCTGTTATGAAACAGTTACCGTTCTGTTTCCTCAGTGCCCGGAAGAAAAAAACAGGCTTAGGTGGATAAAGTAGACAGAAAAATAGATGTTACACTTGATCCACCTAAAAAAATTTACTCCTCCCCCCAGCCACTAGGAGGAGGTTGCCCCCATGAGGGAGTAGCTGATCTCGTGGAAAGGCGCCATCCCCCCCCTTTTTTATTCTTTTCAGAGGTGGCAGTGGAATGACAGGGGGAAGAAAAAAACAAAAAAAAAAAAAAGAAGTAGTACCCATACCTGTATCCTCATCCCACCTCCCTCTCCTTAAACTTTCCCATATGTTATTTTGCGACTTCCGTGCTTGGTCTTTTCCCCTTTCTTTTTCTTTTGCCACCTGATTTGTAATTTTTTTCCTCTCGCTCTTTTTTTTTTTTTTTTTTTTTTTTTTTTTTTTTTTATATGTTGTGCCCGATCCTTCGAATTTGGAAGCAAGCAGAGGGAACGGGGAGGGGGTGTGAGGCCTATAGATGTGAAAACCAAAACCCATTTTAGAACCAGATTTTTTGTCGGGTTTTTTTATTTTTGGTAGTAACATTAGAAGGCTCAATTCGTCCCCCTTACTCTTTTATGCCAAAATGGAGGAAAGAAAAAAAAAAAAAAAGGGGGGAAAAACAAAAGAGGGTCATGATGACTAAAATTATTATTTAGAGGTGCGCATGGAGGAAGATAAAAAAGAAGTAAAAGCATGTGTCGAACGAAAAAAAAAAAAAGAAAAAAAAAAAACAAGAAACAAAAAACCCTCGTCTTACTTCCCTTTTAATATTTCGTTTTACAAGCCGCGGCTTACCAGAAAGAAAAAAAGGGGAGGAGGGAGAGAAACAGGGGCCTACGCTTACAAGTTGAAAAAAAGTTGATAAGAAACCTGCAGCCTCCTCCACCCCTTCTTCTTCTTTTTTTTTTTTTTTTTTTTTTTTTTTTGTATTTTTTTTTTTCACGACACTGAAAATAGTTCACCACAAATAAAAATTTAACGTGAAAAGTAGTTTTCGGAGGGAGTGAAAATTTAAAAAAAAAAAAAAAAAGAAATGGTATGGTGCCAGTAGAACAAATAGTTAAAAAAAACTTTTTAAAAAAAAAGGGGGGGGCTTCTCCCCTGAGTTGCTATTTCTGTCGTGTTACAAATCCTTTTTATTTCTCACTCCCCAAAAAAAAAAGAAAAGAAAGGCAAGCAAACTATGTTTCCCTATTCGAACAAGCAAAAATTTCCGTCCTTTTTCTGCTTCTCTTTTTTTTTTTTATTTATACCACTTTTTTTTTTCCCCCTTTCCTTTTTCCGGCTGAACTCAGTTTTTCAGATGGATAAAGGTGTAGTGGAAAAAAAAAAACTCACACTAAATTAAAAATTAAAATTAAAAAAAAAGAATTAGAAGAAAGGGGGGGGGGGGGGGGAAGCCTCCTCCCTGCTGTTCCACCTTTCTTCTTTTTCCCAAATCTCTTCCGTTCGCTCAACTGGGGGGGGGGTTCTTTTTTTGTTCCTCTCTTTTTTTTTCTTTCTCTGTTCTCTCCTTCTCATTTCTTCTGCTGTGAATGTTAGGGGGAGGGATTAAAATCTCGGATTTTACGCTACTTTTTCTCTTCCCCTGTCCCATAAAGAATTGAGTTATGTGGGGAATAGGGGGGAAATAAAAAAGGGAAAAAAAAAAGCAATCACAAGATGACGTTTCACTGGCAGAGAATAATAGACAGGAGAAGAAGTCTTTTAATAGGGGGAAAAAAAGAGAAGAGAGGGGAAAAAAAAAAAACCCCAAAAGAGCGAATTTGAGATCTAAAAAAAAACAGCAAAAAAAAAAAAAAAAAAAAAAAACATTTTTTTTTTGACTATTATCACGAAGGCGGGGGGGGGAAAAAAAAAAGAAAAAGGAAAAAGCAGGAAGCGCAAAATTAAATAGGGAAAATACAGCCATCCAATGTGCTTCAGCCCCCACCCTGCGCTTCCTGCTCAATTTTTTTTTCGTCCTTTTTCTGTTATCTTGCTTCCAATTTGGTTTGAAGAAAAAAAAAAAAAACGAAGAAAAAAACAAAAAAAAAGGGGGAGGCGGGGGTACTTATTTCCTCCGCTTTTCAGCAAAAGTAGGTACAAAAGTGACAACCTTGCGCTCCTAACTTTCAATCAGGCACGACAACAACGAGAATGGTGGGCATGTGGGGTGGCTGGTACTCATTGCAAAACCCCAGCAGGGCAAAAGTAGTATTTAGACTCACTAACCTTCCAAAGATTGTACTTTATTGAAAGTTGGGGGTTGTTGTTGTACTCCCCCCCCCCTCCAAAAAAAAGACAAGAAAAAAAAAGTGGAAAATGCGTTTTGTAACTGCCACAACCAACAAACACTAACGAGTAAAAAAAAAAAAAAAAAAAAAAAAAAAAGAGGAGTTGTTTTTTAGTTAAAACTATACCGAAAGGTATGTTTGGGTAAAGGCGTTTTTGGCAACAGCACAGGAGTGAAAGCACTCAACCGGGTTTGGGTTTATTATGTCCCGTATTTACTTTGCTTTTTTTTTTTTTTTTTTTCGGATAAAAAATCAAAAAAAAAAATGCTTTTAGACCCTCGGCGGTATAAAGTCCCCAAAATTGGGTATAAAAAAAAAAAAAAGAAAAAAGTAGACAATAAATACGGTAAGAACCGCAGAGGTCACAAAATCGGACAACAGGTAAAGCCACAGAACCAGTGAGACTAACGGTGGGAAGAAAAAAAAAAAAAAATGTGACTTGATTTTTGTGGGGGCCTGTAGTATGCGACACAGCTCACGGTACATAATAATTCCAATCCCGGTGTCCATGTTATTTCATTTTATTTTCTCTTTTTTTTTTTTTTGAAAATTCTTCCCCTCCTCGCTCTTTTTTTTTTAAACCTCTAAAGAGGTACAGGAGCGTTCGGGGCGTGTGTTATGACTTTTTAAAAAAGAAATTACGACTACAGATGAACGAACGGGTAGGGGGGGGGTTTTTTTCCCCCCCTTCCCGACCCAAAGGGCCAATAAAATGGAAGGGAGAGGGGGGGGGGGGGGGGGAGGAACTAGTGCATGTCTAACGAAAAATGTAGCAGTCCCCATTTCCCCCCTCCCCTCTTTTCTTGTTGTCTCCAACAAGCAAAAAAAAAAAAAAAAAGAGAAGCAAGGGGGGGATTTTTTTGTCCCTTTTGAAACAAGCCACACCTTTAGCCAGGTTGTAGTATTTTGTGTGCTTTTTTTTTTTCGCACAGTTTCCCTGTGATCGATTAGTGTGAAGTTTATGAACAATGAGCCCCAAAACACCATCCTCCTTTCCCCCCCTTTTTTTTGGAAACGATGTTGATTGGACCTACTATGAGACCCTACACAAGGAAGTTCGACGGACACTTTCCCCCTCCCCCCTTTTTTTTTTGAAATTCACGTTCGAAGGACTTGTTTTTCCCCAACTAGGGCATCTCTTTTTCTCTCTCTCTTTCTCTCTCCATCCCTCCCCTTTTTACTTTATGTTTTTTTTTTTTTTTATTTTCTTTTTTGGACCAAGTGATAGGTCTAATATACTAACGTTAAGATCTCTATTTAAGAGCTTAATTTTTTTTTTATTTTTATTTTTTATTTTTTTTTTTATTCGTACTACCTTCAACATGGTTTCAAAAAAAGTTTTTTTTTTTTTTAAAAATTTTCTATTAGGATCATCGTAACTTTCTTTTGTAAAGCCGGAAATGTGGGGGAAAGAAAAATACATGATTTTTTTTTTTTTTAAGGTGGTGGGGAATACATGGAAATATAAAGAAGTACATCAGATGTGTTGTTCGCTGTTGACCTCCTCGTCGGTCATCACCGGTAGCGCCCAGTGGAATAACGTATTGCAGATGCTCAGGGTGGCGACTTGACGCCGCTTAATGTTGCAATCAAAGCCCCATCTTTTTTTTTTGAAGTAGAATTAGAGATACTTCAATGGGGCCGTGGGTAAAAAGATTTCAGCAAAACCTTTCTGGCCGCTACTTATGACAGTTTCTGTTGTAGGGGGGAAAAAAAGGGTTAGGCGGATCGGGCGGACAGAAGTAGCTTGTCCACCTACTCCGTCTAATTCTTTTTTCTTTTTTTTTTTTTTTTTGATGGCGAACGTTCCCCCCCCTTTTTTTTGGTAAAGTACTATTTTTTTTTTGACCCTTGCTTTGCACAGTGCAGAAAGTGACCAACTTAAAAAAAAAAAAAAAAAAAAAAGACTTTCAGATTTTGCAACCTACCCACAATGCAGCTAATTTTGTTGCACTTTCTGCAAACGTGCGTGTGGGCCGATTTTGTACTTTGCCCACCGTGAAATATACGACTTGCATAACCCAAGAATGACTTTTTACCATCCTTTGTGGGTCACCCTAATTTAACTGCCGAGGAACCTGGTGGTGGAAATGGGGCACTCTGGAGGAACAATGGAGTCATTACTTGTTTTAAAAAAAAAAAAAAAAAAGAAAATATATTATAATAAAAAAAAAAACGACAAAAAAAAAAAAAAAAAAAAAAAGCATAGTTATCAATTCTTAATTATTCTAGGGAGGGAGAGGGGTATTAACCTTAAAATACGTCCTCTTTTTTTGCCACCTTTTTTTTTTCTTGTGTGTTGACAACAGTATATTGTCAGTACTGAAAAAACAAAACAAAAAAAAAAACAAAAAAAAAATTTCACCTGGCAGCGGTTAGTTGATTTTATACAAGAGACCATTGCTACGCTGCCTGCTGCAGCTTTGAAACACTTTAGCTCGCAAACAGATGACAAAGCGCTGGATTTTTTTTTCTTTCTCTTTTTTTTTTCCCCTTACACCTTCAAGTGTGGCAGCAACGGACAAGCGGGTTGCGGGTTTCTAGTACCTTGGGTGAGTACTAGGCCACTCGTTCCCCCTTCCTTCCCCTCTCCCCCCACCTAACTTCTTTATTTTTCCGCACAATTCGTCCCTGCGAAAAAAATGGTTACGGCGGTCATTCTGAGTGTACAAGAGAAGACAAGGGTTGTTGTTAGTTCTTACACTTACGATGGGGGGAGGGGAAAAAGAGCGGGGGGGGGGGGGGGGGGGGGAACAGTTGTTGCTTTGCCACGTGGGGAAAAGTTTTTGTTGTTGATTTTTTTTTTCCCCTCTTTTTTTTTGTCTTGATGTTCTCTAATCTGTACACACCTTATCTTGTCTTGTAGGAGGAAGAAAAAAAAAATGGTTATAACAAATTGTTTCGTGAACAAAAAGAACAGCCCCGTTCGCTTCTTATTATTATTGTTATGAACCTTTAGCAAAGTCCTCCTTTTTTCTTTTTCTTTCTTTTCTCTTTTCATGTGATACCAAAGTACTTCGCCTTCTGGTACTCACGTGTGGGGAGGGGGAAAAAAAGATTCCTTTAAAAAAATTCATTAAATTCTCCTCTTTGTTACTTGAGTGTTTTTTGGTTTCCCTTTTCCCCTCTTTTTTTCTCTGTTGATTTCTGAGCTAGAAAAGGGTCTTGTTATGCATATTAAGCAGACCTTTTTTTTCCTCTTGCAAAATCAGGGCAAAGAAAACAGTAACTTTCTGTTGAGAAAACCCCTGAAAAAAAAAAAAAAAAAAAAAAAAAAACGAAAAAAAAAAAAACCTTAGTAATTGCAGGATCACAGAGTTCCTTTCCTTTCCTTTCCTTCCTTTCCTTTGAACAAAAAAAAAATCCCCAGAAAAAAAAAAAAAGAAAAAAAAAACACACAAAGGTACTGGACTACTTTCCTGGCGAGGGTTCCTTTTTCTCACCCTTTTTTAATCTCTTTAATCTGCTGTTCTTAGTCCGTAACGTGCTATTGGGTTTTTTTCTTTTTTCTTTTTTTTTTTTTTTAAATTTTCTTCTTCCCGGCGGAAGGGGGAAGAAGATTGAAGGAATTTAAAAAAAAAAAAAAAAAAAAAAAAAAAAAAGCAAAAAAAAAACCATTAAGAAATTAAAGAAAAGAAGTATTAAAAAGAAAAATTGCGAAAAGAAAAAGAGAAGAAGAAAAAAAAAAACCTTACCATCCCCCATTCTTTCCTTCCCTATTCTCACACCCTCTTCCCCTCCCCCAACTAATCTCTTTAATCCTTTCTACGTCTTCTCACCCCCACCCCTCCTTTTTCTTCTATATTTTCCTCTCTTCTGATTTTTTTTCTTTTATCTTACTTTTTTTTTTAAAAAAAATATAAATTTGCACAATTTATACAAAAAGAAAAAAAAAAGGAGGGGGTGGGGAGGGAAGGGGGGAAATAATGAACCCTATAGATGAACTGAACATGAAATTGGGTATTGGCCCAAAACGTCCAGCTCTCCCCCCGGAGCTTGTTAAAAAAGGTTACAAGAGCATCCGACAGGTCGGGAAAGGTGCTTTTGGCTCGGCAAACCTTGTTTTCAACGAGCAATCAAAACAATACAGCGTCGTCAAGGAAGTGGCCCTGGCAGGGATGAGCGAAAAGGCGAGAGACGAATCCATGAAAGAGGTGGACATTCTGAGCGGTTTGATACACCCTAACATAGTGGAGTATCAGGAATGTCTCGAAATGAAGAATGTGCTGTTCATCATAATGGAATTCTGCGACGGGGGCGACCTTGGTACGAAGATACGAACAAAAAAAACTACCGCAACGACATTCCGCGAACCGGAAGCTGCAAGGATATTCTCGCAAATCGCATTGGCAATGAAGTACCTGCACGACAGAAGAATCCTTCACCGCGACTTAAAACCGCAAAACATCTTTTTAACCAAAGCCGGCGTCGTTAAGCTTGGCGATTTCGGGATAGCAACGATCCTTCAAAACTCCCTCACCATGGCCAAAACAATTTGCGGGACCCCATACTATTTTTCCCCCGAGCTTTGCAAAGGCAACGCTTACAACAACAAGTCCGACATCTGGGCCCTCGGTTGCATTCTCCATGAAATTCTCTCCCTTGAGGTCCCCTTCCAAGGCCCTATTTTCTCCGACTTAATGAAACGCATTGTGGAATCCCCCACACCGCAAATTCCAAGAATCGACGGGGAGTGGAACAGGTTGATATCGACAATGCTGAAAAAAGACTATAAAGAAAGACCGGCCATTAATGATGTCCTCCAAGATGGGTTTCTCCGGTCGCAATTTGCTCAATTAGAAGCAGCGTTTAACAAGCAAGCCGACGAGCTGAGAACGGAACAGAAGTCACCGATGGCAGGGAGGAGGAAGTCTTCAGCGCCTTCACGCCCGCCTTTGTACGTCGATACTGAGAAAGGAAACAGTCCAAAGGCTGGTCCAATGTTCGGCAGGAGGTCACCAAGATCATCACTCCAGCAACAAGACGATCTCAGACAGGCTGTTGAAGGGCTTGACATGGTCATCAACGGTGTTGGGAAAAAAAAAGAACAACCTGTACCATCCACAGCGGACGAGGTCCTTCCGGAACAACCTGTCGACGTGGTGAGGCTGCAGAAAGAGTTCAAAGCTGTCGCGGATCTATGCAAAAAAACTCTTACAGTCGAACCTAAAAAAGAAGAGACGCCTGAACAAAAGAACTGGGGGGACTCCTGGACCGCAGATGTCGATCTCACTTCAGAGGAACACGCTGCGTTGTTTAATGCGGACTTTTCTAAGGCGGACCCCTCTGAGCTTGGTAAGCCGCCACCGTTGGAAGCTACTTCCCCTGATGTGCAGCTTGCAGCGGCACAGGCGTTGATCCAAACGCTCAGATCGGATTTGGACGCAGAGAAGACGCGCAACACAACACTCCAGACAACAGCAGACGAGCAGCGAGAGAGGATCCTTGAGCTCACACAGCAAACTCTAATGCTGAAGAGGTCCCTGAAAACTGCACAGGAAGAGGTTAAATCGTTGAAAGCGTGAAAGGGGGGGGGTAATTTCTTTTTGTACATTAGCCACATTTTCTTTTTCTTATCCCCCCTTTCTCCATTTCTATTTTTTTTCTTTCCCGGGAGGAGGCAATATATATGTTTTAACATAGTTGTTAACTCTTTTTTAAAATACTTGTCGCCCCGTTAACCTTGCTTATACCAAGCTTCCTCTTGTGGGTGGCAGTTAACGGTGCAATTAATGGGGGGGGGGGGGGGGGGGGCAACTCATCTTCGTTTAAATCTGCTTTATTTTTTTTTCTTCCGAAAAAAAAAAGTTTTATTTCATTTTGTTGTTCAGTTCCCTCCCCTCCTTACTGTTCTTTAAGAGAGGTCGGGCGACAAGGGGGGGTGATGACGGAAAACGATGGAAGTGCAAATATCATGGGCAACATGACTGTCTTTGTTGGCAACATCACATCTCCTACCGAATGGAATGCTGACACAAGCAACCTGGACGTCATTACAGTTTTGATATCCATTGCTGCAACTCTGGTAGCGGTGCTCTTGGCATGCTATTGTTGCACGAAACAAGAGAAAAGGGCAAATCGCGCAGAGAAGAAAAGCGTTTCTGCCATGAAAAGGCGGGCAAGCATCCTGGAGAGGGAAAAAGAAAGGGAAAAAGAGAAGGAAGGAGACATAGAGGCACCGCCAACAAGCCCTCCAATCGTGCCCCAAAAGAAAAAATATTCCCTCCCCGACAACCCCGTCATCGAGAGGAGGACCCCTCCCCCTCTTGACATACCCCCCACCTCTATCGGAGAAGAGCTTCGCCTCGACCCAGAAGACGGGCATTATTACAATCACAAATCGTTCATAGAGACCTATGACGATGGGGCGGCACGGTGGGAGGCAGTGCAGCACACTGCTATCTACGACAAGGTACCTTAGCGGTGAAGAAAGGTTTATTATAAGTTAAGAATTTTGTTTCCCCCCCCCCCTTTTCAGAGAAAAAAGAAAAGGTGTGACCCCCCTCCCCCTGCCGCCGCGGAAGTAAGTCCTTTACACGGCACAGATTATACAAGCTTATTATCAATTTTAGGGAGGAGAAAACAGAGGGGGGGGGGGGGGGGGGGGAGACAACTCATTACAAATCCTGTTTACACTGAGATTTCTTTTTTCTCTTCCCCCCCCCCTCTATTGCCGTTGTTAACCCGTTGTGACAGGGGGGAGGGGGGAGAAAAAAAGAGACAGGACGATAAAAATATTAAAAAAAAGACAATAAAGAAATATATAAATCGATGCGTGTCCTGAAGTTCTTCCTCCTCCTCTCCCTCTGGGTTGTCTCTGCCCTCTCCCAAGACTGCGGACGCGTGTGCACGCATGACCTCGACTGCAGTTCGACAGGAGACGGCACCTGTGGCATGTGTGCAGACAAAGTTTGCAAGTCCTCCTGTGGTGGTGCCTGTGTGCACGACGAGCAATGCGGGCACACATGCGGGACCTGCAACCCCTCCGACAAGGTCTGCATAAAGACCGCACCGCACAACGCTACTAAGAAAGGATAGAAGACAAAAAAAAAAAGAAAAAAAAAAGATCTTTCCAGTTCTTTTTGTGTACACCTATTTCAGATTTATTTTCTTCTTTTTTTACTTTTTGTACCCCATCCATTCTATCCTCCCCACAGGTCCCTATATGTACGGGCGTCTTGCGCTTTTGCTGCTCCTGTTATCAAGCAGTGAAGGTAGTACATGTGGCAAGCCATGCGCCGTGGACGCAACGTGTGCCGGGGATGAGGAGTGCTTCCAATGCATCAAGCAAGGCGGGGAAGGGTTCTGTGGGGACGGGTGCGGCATGTACTGTGAACGCGATGCGCACTGCTTGACAGCAGCCTGCCCTGTCTGCAAGGGGAACATGTGCAGCAAACCCGACCTGCCCACACCCGCACCGACAAGAGGGAACCTTACGTGTGGTGATGTGTGCAGCACAGACCTGGAATGCTCCCTTGGAGAGTGCAACCAATGCGTGATATCCATAAACAGCAGTACCGGCCACTGTGGGGCTGGGTGCGGGATGAACTGCACCACCAACGCACACTGTGAGAACACTGCTTGTCCTTACTGCGACACATATCTGCACACGTGTCAAAAAGGAACGAAGCCGCCCTCGCCCCCCACCCCGCCAGGCCCCTCTGTGTGTGGGCTACAGTGTGTAGTTGACTCGGAATGTGGTGGGGAGTGCTTCCAGTGTATAAAACCAAACCCGAGCTCTATCGGTGCATGTGGCGACGGGTGTGGCATCAAATGCAGCAATGACACGCACTGCCTGAACCCTGTGTGTCCTGTGTGCAGCAACGAAACGGGTTTTTGCGTGGAAAGCAACGCCACCACGCCTGTTCCTACATCGGGGCATCTTACGTGCAACCAAGCGTGCAGCACTGATGGGGATTGCGACCCGAAATCTTATTGCAACAAGTGTGTCATCTTAGACCATAAAACAGAAGGTGTCTGCGGGGTGTCTTGTGGGCAGTTCTGCTCTGAAGACCGCCAGTGCGTCGACCCGCGGTGTGCTGTGTGCGACCGGAGTAGTAAGACATGCGAGGCTCCAGTCCCTCCACCTCCTTCCTCGAAATGTGACCAGCGCTGCACTGTGAATACCGACTGCACAGGTGCCTGCAAGCTATGCATGGCAGGTTACTGCAAACAGGGCTGTCACCAACCTTGCTTTACCAATATTGACTGTGGGGACCCTG
Organism: Diplonema japonicum; assembly: GCA_964019335.1. NCBI lineage: Eukaryota > Euglenozoa > Diplonemea > Diplonemida > Diplonemidae > Diplonema > Diplonema japonicum. The sequence continues at coordinate 168,285 of OZ025674.1, forward strand.
GTTGTAATATTTGCAACCCCGTCTCACGCACTTGTGCCATCCCTCCTTAGCAGGCAGGGGGCTTTGCCACTTTTCTCCCGTTCCGTCCCACCCCGCCCCCCCCCCTTTTTTTTCCGTAGTCTTCGCTCAGAAAGAAAAGAAGAAAGAGAATTTTTCTTTCCCCCACTTATACGGGGATTTAAGTTGTGCGTAGGGATGCCCATGCCCATACTTCACGCTATTTCCTTTTCTAGGCTTTATTGACTTAAAGACAACAGCGAAACGCGCAGCACCTTTCTTTTTTGTTTCTTTTTTTTTTTTTTTTCTTTTGTTACCCAACGCACGTTGTGAAGGTGCTCGCCAATAAATAAGTAAAAAAAAAAAACACGTACCCTTTCTTCTATTTTCGTATGTTTTCTCAAAATGCCCCGCGTTTAATTAAAAAAAAAAATACTTCTTACTTTTTTTTTTTTTTTACAGCGCACGAAAAAAAAAAAAAAAAAAGATGAAGACGTTCGTCATAGCGGCCAGCATGCTGCTCACCGTAGCGGCGCAGCAGAACAACACACAGCACGCTTGTTGGAAGAAGTCGCACCCGAGGGGTGTTGGGAAGCCATTAGATGCATGCGCCCCTGGGCTTGTAAAGGACGCAGCGCTGTGCTATGTACCCTGCCAGGCAAACTACACTGGTGACGGTCCTGTGTGCTGGGAGAACTGCCCGCCCGGGTGGCACAACACTGGTGCGACGTGCATGATCCCCGAGAAGATCATCTCTGCGAACAACACCGCGTGCCCTTGGTACGACGAGTGCGGGCTGACCTTCGCGAAGGGGTGCTCGACCTGCCCTCCCAACGAAGGGTACCACAACGACGGCTGCACTTGTCGTAGACCTATGAAGTCGTTTGCAAAGAAGTCCTACGGCCGTGGTGTTGGGAAGCCCATGGTGTGCAAACCTGATGAACAGGAACAAGGCGCTCTGTGCTACAAGCTGTGCCCTAACGGATCCATCGGCGACGGCCCGGTGTGTTGGGACCCTTGTCCTGCTACCAACCCTGTCCACTGTGCTGGCACCATGTGCGGCGTTCCAGGGTTCGACTGCTCTGAGGAGGTGAAGAACGACCTGGGCGACCTTCTGAAGGACATTGTCGCGTGCAGCACGCCCGACAACCTGAAGGCGTGTCTCGATGACATCGCTAAGACGGCAAAGACCTTCGCCATGGACGGCATCTGCCCGGGGCCGTGAGCTACCCTCCCCCTCCCTTATACATGGTGATGATACGCAGTGATGAGAAACGAGAAGGCGCACCTGTTTCATAAATATGCCATTCCCCTGTCCGGTATCATGTTTAGTGAATTTTCAAAGGAAAGGGGAGGAAAATAAATTCTCTCCCCTTTTTATTTTTTCAACTCAGCAATATTCCATACATGCTTTCAGTGCTGCGCGTATCAGTTTTTTTTTTTTTTTTTTTTTTTTTTTAAACACACCTGAAGGCTATGTTGCGATATCCAAAACTTTTATTCCTTTTTTTTTTTATTGTGCGTGAAAACGGGGGGGCAGAGGTTGGTCCCAGGAGGGTCAACCCACCTCACTTTTTACATTCTTTTTTTCCCTCCCTCTTTCTTTCTTCTTCTTCTTTTTTTTTTTTTCCCCGTGTAAAAGCGTCTCCGAGTGTGGTTTGTCTCGATCTTTTTTTTCTTTCTTTCCCCCCTCTTTCCAGTTGCTATTTTGTACACACAAGGAGGATCATGGCGAATGGAGGGACCGAGAACATGAAGTACTGGGCAGCGCATCCACCGAAGTCTGTGGAAGATTGCGGAGTGGTGCTGAGCGCGTTGTGTAGAGAAGTGCTTGCGTTACAAAGCATGGACGACAGGGTCAGGAGGCTGGAGGGGAAGGTAGATTTGGTGAGGGAAAGCCCCCCACCGCCCACAACACCTGTTTCCAAAAACTATGATGCCTTTAGGACTGGCCCTCCCGACTTGGACAAGCGAGACATGTCTCCCTCTAGGCTTCCCACTCCTTTACCTACACCGAGCCGGCAATACACTCAGGCTATTTCTACACCGCTCCCTGTTCATAAATATTGTCCTGAGCTCCCTACTCCACTCTCTCAAGTACGGCTCAACGAGCCTTCTCCTGGTTACCGAAAACCTCGAATCTTCCCGACGTCCCGTAACACTTCGCGGACCCGCCACTACTGGTCTGTTAGCGATTGTTAATGTTTGTAGATTTTTTTTTTTTTTTTTTCTTTTTTTTTTTCTGTATTCCTTTTGTATACTTCCCTTTTTTTTAAAAAAAAAAACTTTTTTTTTTTTGTTTTGATTTGTTTTTCATTTACGTCATACTCTGACACAGGCAGTAACACAAAAAAAAAAAGAGAAAAAAAAGAAGGGAAGATGGTATTCACCATTCTCGCAGCCGTTGACTTCCACCAGAAGGTGAACTTCGAGTTCAACTTCCCCGCCACTCCCACCATCGCGGAGCTGCGAGAGAGGCTGGAGGCTACGCTGACCACCGAAGCGGCACTCAGGAGGCCCGCAGGGATGCCTGTGACTCACTTCTCAATCCACCGAATTCAAGTGTTCGACGAGAGAATGGAGATGTGGGTCGATCTTGTGTCCAGCAGCCAGCTGGCAGACTACTGCCAGATTTATGTTTTCCAGAGAGAGAGCCCCTGGCACAAGGACACGCCGGGGAGGATCCCACCTCCCATCAGGCCGTCCCAGATTCAGCAGCAGGTCCCTATTCAGCACTTCACACCGAGCCCTTACTCCCCTTCGTCGCCCCTTCCCATCATGGAGACCTCTATCCCCCGCCACACGGTCCCTGCCCCGGCACCTGTCGCCGCCTTCTCCGCTTCTCCCTACCGCCCTGTTCCCGTCTCCCCTCCCGTCGACACTCCTAACGTCCGAGGCCTGAGCCCCCCTCGCGTGCACGCCGCCCTTGATTACACCGCACCCGAGAGCATGGCCCCTGAGGTCATCACGCACTCTGAGAAGGTACGTGTCGTCTTCGACGAGCTGGACCAGAGGAAGGCACGCTCTATTTCCTCCGAAGACTGGAACACCGTCTTCTTGAAGCTGCGCCTCAACGTGCCCGACGGCCCCTTCACCGAGGAGACGATCAGCGACCTCTTCTACAAGAAGGCCGACAGGAACGAGGACTCCTACGTCTCCTTCTCTGAGTTCCAGCTGTTCTGCGAGATGTACCCCAAGCTGCTCGACTCCCTATACTTCAGGTGCAGGGACCAAGTGCACCACGACTCAAGGAAGGGAAACATGGAGTCTGCTAGGGGCTTGCAAGACGAGCTTGTGAAGAGGAAGGACGACTCGCAGCAGGAACTGGACGATGCAGAGGCGGGTGTTGCCGCAGCGCAGCAGAACGAAGAGGCGGCTGCCGGTGCTGTGGAAGCGGCGAAGGACATCGAGAAAGACGCCAGGTATGAAGATGGAATGGACAGCAACACACCACAGGGCTGCAAAGGACAGTGCGCATGGCGAGACTGAGGAGGTTCGTTCCCGCCTTCGCGAGGCACAGGGGGACCGCGACAGGGCAAAAGAGAACGTGAGGCAGAAGGACACATCGCTGCGCGGTGCCCAACGAGGTGTCGACACTTCTGTGAAGAAGCTCAAGAACCAGGAGTCCGAACTGGACAAGGCCAGGAAGGAGCTGGAACGCCTCCAGAGACTTGTCGAGCAGCAGCTCAAAGAAGTGGAGAGGCAGGAGGGGCTTGTCAACGACGCTGGGCTGGGCATCGAAAACGCAAAGGCGAAGGTGGACGAACACGAGGCGGCAAAGGGGCAGTCGGAGGAGGAACTTGCTGGTGCCCAGGGTAACGTGCAGGGGGTTGAGGACGAGCTGAAGATTGCAATGGACCATGAGCAGAGCCAAACACAGGCACACAGAGACGCCACGAAGGAGGTCAACCAGGCGCAGACCCACAAGTCGCATGAAGACCAGGAATTGTCTAAGGCCAGGTACGAAAGAAAACCACATACAACACATTCACATACCACCACAGAGCGAAGGAAGTTCAAAAGAAGGCAGCACTTGAAAGGGCGAACCGAGCGCTTGAGGACCATGACAAGGTCGTGGAGGCTCTTGAGAACAAAGACAGAGAACTTGAAGACCGTCGCGCACAAGAGGAGGCGAGAGAGAATGAGCTGCTGGAACAGGAAGTCAGGCTAAGGGAACAACGTGAGTGCATGGAAAAGAAGGAGGAAGCTCTCCGGAACGCGCACCAGGACTTCACTACTGACGCAGGTCGTTCGTCCCCACTGCGCCAGCGCACCTCTTACCCCACCAACCTCTCGGCTTGAGAGACATGTTAGACCTCTCCCTTGTCCCGCCACTTGTAGTAAACAGATTCTCACTCCTATTCCCCCCTCCCCTCCCCTCCCTCCGCACAATCCCCTATTGTTATCTTGTAGTAATTTTCTTTTTTTTTCTTTTAATCCCTGTTTACCCTCGCCCCTTCCCTTTCCCCTTTAGTCTTCGTTTTTTTATCTCTTTTTTTTTTTGGTAACGAAAAAAAAAAAAAAAAGAAAACGTGTTTCCCTTATTCTCTCTTCTCTTGTATAACTGTCTCCCGTTTAAGCTCCTTCCCCTTCTGTTTTTTTTTTTTTTTTTTTTTTTTTTTTTTTTTCCATTGTTGTTTTTTGTTTTTTCTTTTTCTCTTCTTTTTCTTGTTCCACCCTCTTTTGTTTTTATTTATTTATTTATTTTCTTCTGCTTCTTCCCAGCTGTGTCTCCCCCCCCCCCCCCCGAAAAACCACAAAATTAAATCAGAAAAAAAAAAAAGAAAAAAATGTTGAAACTAACAGCGATGGTGGCCATCATAACGGCAGCGGCCGTTGAGGGAAAGGAACTGAGCATCGTTGATTTCGGTGCAGTGATGACAGACAGGGAGGGGTACGTCAACAGGGACGCGCTTCAACACGCCATGGGGAACGCAACGGCTGCCGACGTAGTAGTGGTACCAGAGGGCGACTGGTACGCCTTGGGCGGCGCGAGCATATCTGGGAAACCAAAAATAAGCCTCGAGCTCCGCGGGTGGCTAAGGGCCGTTGACAACATCGACAACTGGCCCTTAACCGGCACAACATATAACCCGTTCATCAATTTCGGACCACAAATCACCGTCAACATGACTGGCCAAGGAGGAATCGACGGTCAGGGCGTCAAATGGTGGAACATATGGATAGTTGACCCGCCGCATTTGACAAGACCGAAGCTTATAGTTTGCTATCAATGTGTCAATTCGACCTTCGCAGGCTTCACGATGCACAACAGCCCGAGCTACCACCTCGATTGCGAAGATGTCAAAAATGTCGAGATTGCAAATGTGACTGTTCTTGTAGACAGGGCGGAGATGAAGGCTGTTAAAGCTAAGCGGTTAACCACAACTGAACCGGAGGATCTGAACACAGATGGTTTCGATGTGTCTGGTACCAACGTGTACATTCACGATTGTTACGTGCAGAATGATGACGATTCCATCGCGGTGAAGCCCTGCAGCAGGGAGTGCGTTCACGCGGACTGCAGTGAAAACATGGTTTTCGAAAGAAACACGCTCATCGGCGTCGGAGCCACCATCGGTTCGGTACCCCCTTCCCCTCACGTGAATTGTGTACGCAACATAACCTTCCGTGACATTAAAATGCCCGGAACCGGGAAAGGGATTTATATTAAATCGAACCCGAGGTGTCAGAAAAACTACACCAGTATTATTCAGGATGTTTTGTATGAACGGGTGGAGATAATCGAGCCAGCGTGGTGGGCTATATGGATCGGGCCTCAGCAGATGCACGAGCCGGGGCAGTCGTTGGGCGATAGATGTGCGTTGACTTACCCCATCGACCCGCACTGTCCCACGCAGGGTTGCACGACGTTCAAGAATATAGTGCTGAAGGATATTGTCATCAGGAAGCCGTTGCTGTCGCCTGGGGTCGTTATGGGGAATGCATCAAACCCCATGACCGTTACTTTTGATAATGTCACGGTGGTGGATGGCCCGACCGGTGGGAAATTCCCGTTTGGCAACGAGTACGAGTGCAAGCACACCAGCATGATCGTCAAGGGGGGCACACATCCCGCGCCACGTTGTTCTGTGTAGTATAAAAATATGTTTTTTTTTTTTTTTTTTTTTTTTTTTTGCCTATTTCAGAGTGATCGCTTACCAGGCGATCCAGACGACACGAACGTTTTTTTTTTTTTTTTTTTTTTTTTTTTGTTCCCCTTTCTCTCTCCTTTTTGTTTCTGAAAAAAATTTTTTTTTTTTTTTTTTTTCCCTGTTGTTTTCAGGGATTTTTTTACGGAACTGTATTTTTGCAAGAAAATATATATAAAAAAAAATAATAATAAAAAGGGAAATAAAAAAAATATATAAAAATGGCTGGTGAAAAGATTGACACCACCAAGTACCGCAAAGTAAAGAAGGAGAGAGATGAGGAGGAGGCAAAGCCCGACGGTGAAATTCGTGTGAGGTATTTTAAAAAACAAAAAAAAAAAAGAAAGAAAAAAAAAAATACAGTTCCAAAGAGGATTCAGTTACTGTTATCAAAGGGGGGATTAAACTGCTAAAGGAAGATGGCCACAGAACACTTACCATTAAGGGCCTCGGTGCTGGTATGGGAAAAAAAAAAGAAAAAAAAAAAAAAAAAAACCCCACACCCACCCAGTCGTGTCAAAGACAATCACTGTTGCTGAAATGATAAAAAGAAGGGTGAAGGGCCTCCACCAGATTACGGCGCTTGAGCCCACTGTGATCGTTGACAAGTACGTCGCAAAGGATGAGCCTGCGGTATGTGATTTTCTACAAAAAGAAAAAAAAAAAAAAAATAGGAGGGCGAGGAACCCCTTCCCGAAAAGTCGGTGGAGCGTACGGTGCACCTTATGGAGATCACCTTGTCTCTTGACGAACTTGACACCTCGAACCTCGGCTACCAGCCTCCACTCCCTGAGGAGGAGGTCGAAGAGGATGCGGAAATAAACCTCCCCTCCGAGAGGAAAAGCGTTGCAAAGAGAGGCGAAAGAAAGGGCGGTAGAAGGGAAACCTCCAGGGGCGGTAGGGGCAGCTCCACCAGAGGCGGTAGGGGCAGGGGCGGTGCCGCCACAAGAGAGACGAACTCCTTCGGCAGAGGAGGCAAGGGACAAGGCAAATCCGGTGGCAAATCGGGCAAAGGCGGAAAGGGTGGCAAGAAAGGCTCCAAGGGAAGCAAAGGGTCCGACAGCGACTACTCAAAGAGGGACTACCGTTCGTCTGGCTACGGGTACAACAGCACTCACAGCAGAACTTCCTACCCTTCGTACGGCCGTAGGGATGAATATTCCCAGGGCTACGGCGGCGGCTACTCCCGATACAACGATAGGCCCCAGTACGAAAGTGGGAAGGGTTACGGAGGTGACCGTTACCAGTCTAACAGGAGGGCCTACCCCGATACCTCCAGGGGGTACGCGTACGATGACTACTACAACCGCCCTTCTTACTAGGTGAATAGTTTTTTTTTTCTTTTCCGTTTATAGTCGGATTAAAAAAGAGGGGGGGGGGGGGGGAGAAGTGTTTTTTCTTTTCATAAAGTGTTTTTTTTTCTTTTTTCTTACACAACCCTCCCCCAGCTCCAATACAAAAACCTTTTGAAGAAAAAAAAAATTATGTTTATTGAAGGAGAAAGGTCTACCACCACCCCAGCTTTTCTTTTCTCCCCTCCCCCCGAAACAGTTTTTGTGAACAAAAAAAAGATGACAAATGTGCGGGCTAAGTGTTTTTTTTTTTTTTTTTTTTTTTTTTTTTTTTTTTTTTTTTTTTTTTTTTTTATTATTATTTTTTTTCTCCAAATATGAATATGGGGGAAAGGGAAGGGTATACCGTGAACAAAGCAAAAAAAAAAAATAATAATAATAATAATAATAATAAAGAGAGGAAATAAATACAGCGCGCTATACGGGGGTGAGTGCGCCAGGGCTTCTGTATTACTCCCCCCCCCCCCCCCCCTCCCCCAACACACACATTTTTTTTTAAATTAAGCTTTTTGTTTCTTCTCCCTGCGTCCTCACCCTACCCCTTTTATTTCCCTCTCTTTTTTACCCTTGTACCTTATACTTCAGAAGCAAAATCTCAAAACCTTTTTTTTTCTTTTTACTTTTGTGTCTTTTTGCTAACGTTTTTATTTTTACTCCCCGCCCCCTTTCCCCACCCTTGTTGATTTTTTTTTAACCTTTCATACTTTCCACACACAAGTTACTGTTTAAAACCCAACAATATAAAAAAAAAAAAAAAGAAGAAGAAGCAGGCTACCCCCAAAGATTTCTTCCCCCTACTCCACTGTTCCCCCCCATCTTCCCCCAATTTTTTTTTTCACACGAAAATTTTATAAAAAAAAAAGAAATCCCCATCCCACTCCACCTTTTTTTTTTAAGTATTGTCCCCTCCTCCTAGTCCCGTTATTTGAAGAGAAAACACTGCTAACACTTGCAAATGCTGTTGCACCAACCCACTCTTTTTTTTTTTTTTAATACCTCAGGCCAGGGAGAGGGAGCGTAGGAGTAAGAGGCCCAGCCTTCTGGCTACCCATGTGTCCTGGTCTATGTTGGCCTGCGGACAGTTAGAGTCAGCAACGGGGGACCAAAAAAAACCCCCCCTGGGAAAAAAAAGGGGGGGGGGTGGGGAAGGGAAGAATGGACGGCTGCGGTGTGCTGTTGGTGATGAACAAACCGAACATATGCATGAACCTTAAGGACAAAATAGCGGCTTTTAAAAAAGGACTTTTGGTGCAGAGGCTACACGCAGAGCTCTTGAAGGACGGACTGGTCAACGACATCAGAACGATCGCAGTGTGCTGGGTGTGCCAGGTGGAGAACGGTGCGATGCACGGGCTGCAAGACAAGGAAGGGGGCTGCGCCGTCTGGGAACCAAGCCCACAAGACGAGTACGAGTGGGGGTCGGTGGTGAAGGGGAGAGAATTCGAAGAGGATCAAATACTAGTCAAGATCCAGCTGAGGTTCAGCCCCGACGACACCCCACTAGGGATGGACACAGAGGGCTGTGTGCAGCAATGGCTTCACGCTGCCAACAAAGCAATCCGACCCCCCTCTGTGCTGCAGAGCGACTTAAACACGCACGGAGCATTCCTTGTGGTGCTGCCTTTACCCTTGCAGCCTTCTCTGCCCGACCACCCCGACAACGTTGCTGCCATGGCGTACTGTGGTAAGATGGACGCTAGCCTCAGCGCGCTTGAGATGTCTCATAAGAATCTCGTGTCTAGCCTTTGCACGTTGAAGACCGCTCAGCAGCAAATCATCGCATCCATTGTGAGTGGTAAACCTTGGGCCGCGCAGGCTGCCTCGTATGCTGCTCACGAACAGGATGTTCTTGAAGTCGCCGCAGCAGGGCACGCAACCGCAACAGCTGAAAGCACCAGGGATATCGCTTACACCACTGAGTCGGTGCGCTGCACACCATTCCGACAGACTGTCGGGTCTGAACGTGAACTTGTCAAAAAGACGCTTCCTGCGACGAACACCTTCAGAAAGCACATGCTGCCCTCGGAGCACCACTTGAAACTGCGTGAGTTGGAAAGCATCATATCGAACTGAAAATAATAAAAAAAAAAGATTTCTTTCCCCCCTCACCTTGCGCTTAGAATGCAGGGAAGAAAAAAAAAAAATGAAGACTTCTGTCTTGCTCTTTTTTTTTTTCTTCTTTTTCTTCTTCTACCTCTTTTCTGTTCTTTGTTTCCACAAGTAATATCCGCCGTAAAAAAAGAATGCTCGTTACACATGTCATAGCAATCTGCATCTCGGGGGTAGCATCAGGGTGCGACAGGGCTGATAAATTGAAAGGTGTGGGTGGTGACGTTGAGTTCCGAGCCTTGCGGGACTGTGTGGAATGGCTCGAGGAAGGGGGCGAGGGCGACCTTGGGCTGAGGTATTACAATCTAGGCGACAACGTACGGAAACAGAACCCGTCCCCAGAAGCAGTGGGGGCCGACAAGCTCGACCCACACTGGAGGGGAAAGGCGGCCGCTGAGTATTACAAAAAAGCACTAACCATATTTCAACGAAACAGCGCGAACTACGCCATAGGGGTCACCTTCCACAACATAGGTGTTGCCTTGACAAACTCGTCTAGATCTGATGCGATTTCAGCATTTCTCAATGCAGTACGCCATCTTCCAGATCAGGCAGAGTCTTACGCAAACGTAGCCGGCTTGTACGCGAAGAACGACAACTTCATCAAAGCCGCTAAGTACTACAAAGAAGGCTTCGAAAGATCCAACGGTGTTGGACAGCCTGGTGTGTTGTACCTTCGGTTTTTGAACGAGCGAAGGAAGAATTGTAAGGAGGTTCGAAAGGTTCACAGTGCGTTGAAGGGGGATCCGAAACCTGTCGAAGCGACAGAATTGCTGTGCGACTGCCTGGTCAAGAAGGATAACGACATCGGTACCGCCGTGGAGATTGTTGAGAAAACAGTCGAAAACGACGAAAAAAAAGCAGATATTCTCTTCAATCTCGCAACGCACCTTCTCGACAGCACATCGCACGTTGAACACCGTGATAAAATCGAAGAGATGCTCAACAAGGCCGCAATATACCACGAGTGCGACAGACACCGTAAGAATAAGATTAAAAGCAAGGCTTGTGCGTACGATTATAACAACCTGGGGCTTCTATACGAAAGGGACAAAACTCTTCTGAACAAAGCCGAGCTTTGTTTCAAAAGAGCGATGGAGCTTCATAAAGGCAGCTTCCCCAGAGCAGCGACAAACCTCGCGTCCGTTCTGAAGGACCGCGGCGAGGTTGGCAAGTCCATCGACATCCTTCAGCGAACGATCCGGCAAAACCCGACCTTCGGTGAAGCACACAACAATCTAGCGTCAATGTACTCCGATGGGGAAACAGCTTCGTTGTCGTTGGCCGTGGAGCTGTACGAGAAGGCTGTAAGATATCTCCCTGAAAACCCGCACCCGATGGTGGGGTTGACCCACGCAACTAAACGATCTTGCATATGGGACAACCAGCAAAGACGGTCCACGGAACTCAAACAGAGGTTGTCCGCCAACGAACGCCTCGCAAAGACCGCGAGGGTCCTGCACCTTCTCTCCGAACCGTACCTCGACGAAATCTTCATAAAAAACCTGATTTCAAACCGCAAGATTCGCGAAAAATTCGAACACGGCACACCGCCGCCTTCGACGTTCTCTGCGGTGATGGTGTCAAGCGATTTCAAAAGACACCCTGTAGGGCGGATTATCTCAGCGGTATTGGAGGAAAAACCACAGTTTTTCGATTGTTTGATGACATCTGATGCGGAGGACGAAGTGACGGACGGGGTGCGTGTTTCATGCAAAACTTATGAAAAGAACGTGCTGCCAACCCAACAAACAGCTTTGGTCGCACACGCCTCGATCCTCTTCGACTTAAACGGCGAGACCCAAGGCGGCCACAACGATCTTTTCGAACGGTTCACCGGTGTCACCGTCGGCTACCTCGGCATGCCGATCGCATTCAACCGTGACTACACCATGGTCGATCTACACACGTTTCGGATGACATCCGGTACCAAGGCAGTCCTTTGCCCTTCTTACATCAACGCTTACTCAACAGACGAACCAGAAGAACAAGAACGAGACACCCGTACAATGTGTTATCTAGGACAGCACTACAAGATAACGAAGACGATGTGGGGGGTGTGGATGGATGTGTTGATGCTAACGACGAACCTTGGCAGCAGGCTCAGCCTCACCAGGTGGGGAGACAGCGGCGACAGCATCGATAACCTGTTGAAGGAAGCGGTGAAAAGGGGTATCGACACATCGAGAATCGTTATTTCCGAATACAACGACGATGAAGGGTACTACGCCGACTGGCCCGCCCGGTGTCTCTTTGCCTTGGACACACCTGTGTACAATGGGCACGCCACTTCTCTAGACGCGTTGCAAGCTTATCTCCCGATTGTCACTCTCACCTCCGGCACGCTTCGTTCTTCTGCCACCGCATCGATGCTTAAGGCGGTCGGTCTCAACGGGCTTATTGCGGGTTCCTTTAAGCGCTACGAGGAGATAGCCGTCGCTTGCTTGCGGGACCCTTCCCTGACCGCTCGTTATAGCCGCACAATTTACGAGGCAAAGCAATCGAGAACAGGTGTTTTCAACACGAAGCTGTGGGGGGAAAGCCTGGCAGCGGCCACGACAACCATCCACAAGTTGCAAAGAATGGGCGCCACCATGAACGTGATACCGTCCGACTGTCTTTAGAATAACAAAAAAAAGGAGGAAGAAAAAAAAAGGGGGGGGGGAATAACATAAGTATTTGTATCTTAACTGCCATCGTTATTTCTTTGCATGAATATACTAACTTGACCTCCTTTCGAAATGCTCGAAAAACGCTCAAAGTCGGCCCAGCTTTTTAAAATGCCAACTGGGGGGGGGGGGGGGGGGGGAGTGCTTTGAGCATTTTAAAAAATAATGGGTTGGGCGGTAAGGTGCCTTCAGCCCAGGTGTTTTGCGCTGCATATCCTGAACTCCCGAACCCAAGGTCAAGTTAGCAATTTTCTCTAGATAGATTTTTCTTTTTTTAAAGGAGGAAAGGGGGAGCGGGTAAAATGCCGCAAGGAGAGCCCCCAGCGAGGGATCCGTTGAAGCTGAGTAGAAAGCCGCCCGCAGAGGGGCAGGGAGCTGAGGTCAAGAAAGCATCGAAATTAAAAGGGCTGGCTCCAGTTCAAATGAGTAGCGGGGGTAGTGGCAACAGCAGCGGAAGCCTCTCATCGCAATCCGGAGAAGGACGGGGAAACATGTGCATACCGACGGCAGGGTGCGGGGGGAACGTCTTTGCCTTCGGCGAAGACGGGCTGCAACGAAACCTTCTACGGGACCTTTCACAGTGCCTACCAACCAAGGCCGTGAACAAAGGAAGGCATCAACACCTAAACGTCCGGAAACCCCCTGGCGGGAAGCCAATCAGCTACAAAGACCTTGTCCTATCCAAAGAACCCATCGGGAAGGTATTCCTCATTCTCCATCTTTCAACACAACACAGGGCGGTCAAGGAGTAGTTCGAAAGGCACACCATGCTGGATCGAACACATGCTTCGCGATGAAGGAGTTATATCTCCCAACAGATTCTGATACGAACCCGCTGCAGCCGATGCAGAGGGAGCTGGAGAGGGTGTTGCTGGAGGAGCGGAACAACGCGGAGACCATGCGTCAGCTGGAGATATACACCGTGCAGAACTACGAGGCGTACTGGTTGGAGAGAAAAGGGAAGGTGTACATCCTCATGGAGTGGATGGAGCACGGGTCTCTCCTCGACGTCCTTGCAAAGATGAAGGCGATGAAGGCCGCCAACACTTACTTCGCCAACTACCCTCCTCCCGCATCGTACAAACAGCACAATTTACTTCCTCCGCAGTACGTCCAAGACGCCCGACATGGCGCAGAAGGAGCCACCATGCCAATCGGCACTGTAGCCTTAGACGACTCCTTAGGGCGGTTTTCAATGGAGGACCTGTCCAACATTGCACACTCGGTATGGTTTAAAAAAAAAAAAAAAAAAAAAAAAATTAGGTTCTGTCAGGGCTGGTGCAGCTCCAGCATCTCGGTCTTGTTCATAACGATATCAAGCCTAGCAATATTCTTGTCGGCCGGAATGGTGAAGTGAAAATCTCTGATTTCGGGGTTGCGAAGTGGACGGACAGCATCAGCATCGCGGGAAGCGGTACTGGGTCTTTTCATTACATGGCACCAGAGAGGGTTTTGGCCGAAGACTACTCGTACCAGGCTGATATTTTCTCTTTGGGGCTTGCGCTTGCACATTGTGCGCTGGGTAAGTACCCCTTGGTCTCTGCTTCACGGAAGATGTTCGACGTGCTGGCAGCCATACCCAAGGGGCGTGCGCTGGTGATGTACCCCTCTGAGGCAAATGTCGATCCTGCTTTCCAGGACTTCACCTGGCAGTGCATGATTCCTACTTGGGCCTCACGTCCAACAGCCCGGGACCTCTTATCGCACCCCTTCATCACCTCTTACCAGCAAAACAAGCCTTCTGACTATCGTCCTGGGTTTCTTTCAGTTTTTTCTTAGGAAAAAAAAAGAGGGGTAAAAAAAAAAAAAAAAAAAAAAAACACACACACACACACAATGTGCAATAAGAGAGAGGGGGGGGGGGGGGGGGATATCTTCAGTTCAGTTTCCGTAATTTCTTCTTCCCTCCCCCTGTGGGCCGTTGCAAACAGTTCTCCCTTCCCCATCATAGTGACTTTTTTTTTTTTTTTTTTTTTTTTTTTTTTTTTTTACGATTTCCTTTTTGTGTGGCAGTGTATTTTTAAATTCCCTCCCCCTTCCCGACCATCTTGATTAGGATAGTCTTTTTGTCCCGTTTTTTTTTGTCCTTTTTATATCCATGGTTATTGTTGTTCGTGAGAGTAGGGGCTTTAAAAAAAAAAAGAAGATGAAAAAAGTACATCAGTGGAGAGTTTAAAATATGATTCGACCCCCCCCCCCCCCCCTCCCCTCCCTCCTTCTTTCCTTCCTTCCTTCCTTCCTTCTCTTCTGCCTGAATATACCGGTAAATTAAACACCTTATTCGCCTAAAGCTTCCCTTTTCTTTCTTTTTATTCTCTGGGTGGGGTGAACAAGAGATGGGGTACAACATGCATCAAGCAACATGCTTCGCCTATTTGCGGGGGGGGGGGGGGGGGGATTTTCGCACCTATTGTTTTGCCACTCTCCTAGCCAGACACACCATGTCTGAGAGGTGGCGCCGCACAGGTTGGGAGCTCACTCCAATGTGGCACCATGTACTTTATGGTGCACTTGGGGTCATACTGAGCGCAGTTTGGCCTTTGCCGTTATAGGATCGAATATTTTTCTTTTTTTCGTTACGATGTGGTACGAACACCTTATTCCCTTTCCCCCCTCTCTCCTTTTTTTTTTCTTGTACGGATATCTGAATACAAAAAAAAAAAAAAAAAAAAAAAAAAACGGCTCGTTCAGCTACAGGCTATCCGGAGTAGCCCTTTTTTTTTGTTTTTTTTTTTTGACGACCTCAAATCCCTAAAACCCCGTTTTAGCAGTGTCCCCCCCCCAAAAAAAATCCTTTGTGTTCGGGGGGGGCCAAGAAATTACTATTTTCTTTTTTTTAAAAAACGATGGCTGCAACTGAACCCGTGTTGGCGACTCTTCATTGAACACTCGACCCCATTTTTTTTCCTTTTTTTTTTTTTTTTTTTTGGGACAATTGATTGTGCATTTTCCGGGAGTACAATGTTGAAAGGAGACAGAACCCAACAGGGCTTTTTCGAGGGAAATAAATCTCTATAGCCCTTTTAGATTTTCAAAAAAAAACTTTTTTTTTAGTCTGGTGGTACAATGAGCTATTGCGCACAACAAATAAAGCGCTGATTAGTTTTTTTTTTTTTTTTTTTTAAATTACTGTAAAACGAAAAACTCCCGGACGGAAAAGTGTCCGAGTTTTTTTAGCGTCCGGGAATTTTTTTTAGGTAAGGCCGTCAGGGGGCCTGGTCCACTACCACCTACATACTGGCCTGGGCTGCAAACGGCAACCGCGCGAAGAAACCCCCAGGGTTCCCTTTCTGCATCTTTGTCTTCCCTTGCTGCCCCTGAGGCAATCAGCTTGTCGAGCCTTCGTGTGGCCTACTACCTTTCTTAATAGATGCTTTACAGCTGCGTTCAACCCAATATCCATCGGTTGAACCATGTAGGTGAGCCCAGGGGGACAAAAGCAATGTGCACGTTTGCGCCTGCGAACAACTCTACGAACCCATAGGCATAGGTCGTGTGAGAGTTGTGGTCGCCGACAAGCAGCAGAATTCGGCAAAACCATGGGAATCGATGATTTATAGCAAAAAGGAAGAAACAGCTCCGTAACCCAGATACCAAGTATTTAGCCTTTGCCGTTAGGCTCCATTCGATGGGCGGGTGCTTGACCGGGGCACGGATAATCCCTGCCGGTTGCGTTTCCGCTTTGCCTCTGTATTTAAGTTGCGGTGCAACCCATCCAGCCAAGGAAACAGCCAGCTCAACCCACCAAAGTCTACCAGGTCTGTCTTTCGGGCTGGATTGGCGCGCAGCAGCCCTTCTGCATAGGTGCATATTTGTTGTGCTGGGATAAGCTCGCCAAGCCCGTTTTACCTATCGACTCAAGCAAAAACCTTTCAGCCCCCGAAGGATGCTAAATCCCGTATTGGGCGATACGCTGCTATCACGGCGTCGCGGCGGCCAGGGTGTGGTAGGGTGGAATAGCAACGTCCAGTATTTCCGTCTGGAAGAAACTGGGGGCTCTGTTGAACCTGTTCCCGCCAAGCTTTCGGGGGTTTGTACTGGCCTTCTCGGCCCGGTGTAAGGAGTTTATCTCCTCCACCTCTCGGGGGTGAGCTGGCCGGGGTGTCAGCACCAAAGTTGGGCCCCTCAAAAGCCAGCTGCTCAACGTGCCTTGGGTAGTCGAACTGGTCAATTTGACGAAAGAAATACGGGTTTATGAGAAGTTAAAGATCCCGTGGGTGCTGTTTGTTGGTGCATTGAAAGGGGAAGAAAAATTCAAACTGCCACGCAGGGTAAACATTTTGGCTCTGCACAAGTAAATAAAGCCCTTCCAGGCAAACGTGGTGGGAGCTGCTACCCCCCCTTAAGTAAAAAAACTTCCTCCCAGAAAAAACTCCCGGACGGAAAAATGTCCGGGAATTTTTCTGTCCGAGAATTTTTCCGTCCGACATTATTCGTTTTACAGTATTATTATTATTTATTATTTTTTTTTATGAGGCAAAATAGCACTCTGCGCAAATCAAATGGAGCGCCATATACGAATTCTTTTAAATTAATTTTCTTTTTTTTTAAAAAAGGTAAAATATTCATTTCGGGAAGAAAAAAAAAAAGTACCGAAAAAGTGCATACATAGCAGGTGCTTGTCTGCCCTTTATTTCTCCATCCCCCCCCCCCCCATAATTACAATTGCGACTTGCTAAGGGTGGGGGGGTTTAGTTTTCTTTGGTTGGATGCAAGTAGAGGAAACGGGAACCCCCCCCCTTTTTTTAACGATAAAAATTGTTCTCAGTTTACAGACCATTCGTTGGGGCAGCTAGTTGATTTTATTTTTTGGAGTCAAAAAAAAAATATATAGAACCATGATTGCTCCTTGTGCGTCGACAGTCCGTAAGTGTGCGTAGAGGCATTGGAATGGTCCCTTTATTTCTCCTCTTCAGTTCTCGCTCATTTCCTTTTTTAAAACCTTGCCTTCCCCCCCCCCCTATTTTTTCGTTTACGTATTTTTTTCGGGTCATAAGCACTAGATGCGTTGGCTGTCGTTAGGCGATCCTGTCACATACTGCAGGTTCCCTTCAAAGACACATTTTTCTTTTTTTATCCCACGGGTTTTTGTTTTCTTTTCTTGGGGAAGAACAAAAAAAAAAACAAAAAAAAAAAACGACTGCGCTTTCTCAAGAGATGTGAGAGAGAGGGGAGGGGGGACGGGGGGGGGGGGGGGGATAAGGGGGGATAGGAAAAGAAAAGGGGAGGGGAAAATGAGATCTCGATAAATTCCCCCTTTCCCCCCCCTGCCCCCCCTTTTTTTTTCTAAATTGTTTTCTTCCCCCCTTTTTTTTCGTTGGCATACACACAATAGCATGAAACTTTTTTTTTTTTTTTTTTACGTCTCACCCCTCGAATTTTCTGTTTTAACCTTCGTTTGAGTTTGCAAAAAAAAAGAGAAAAAAAGAAAAAAAAAAGAGAAAAAAAAGAGAAAACAAAAAAAGCATTAAAAAAAATACATGAATGCCTCCAGGTAGGTTCGGGGCAGTCCACGCTGCATTGGCAGGGACGAGGGAGAAGAACATACAGCGATGCCAGCAGAGGCAAGAGGCCGCTAAAAAGCGGAAACAACGAGAAGACGAGCTAAGAAAGAGGAAAGAGAAGAGCGTAAAGAAAGTAATGGACACCTACGACCTCAACAAGTCAGGCAAGCTGGAGAAGGAACAGCTCAAGGCAGTCATCAGCAGGCTTAACAACGAAGAGGTGGACGACCGTGAAGTGGCATGGCTGTTGGCAACATGTGACACAGACAACGATGGCGGTATTGACAAAGAAGAGCTCTTCACAGCCTTATCGTGGTGGGAGCACTACCAGTATTCAAAGCCGCAGCTCCAACAACTTCTTGGAAGCTACGACCTCAACAACACCGGGAGGCTAGAACTCGAGGACCTCAGGAAGGTGCTCATCCACCTCAACGACAACCAGCATGTGGGGAGGAGCGAAGCTGAGAAAATATTAGAGATGTGCGATGCCTCTGCAGACGGTGGCCTTCAAGCAAACGAGCTGATGTATGCAATATCTGTGTGGTACGCTTCGCATGATGATTTGTCGCGGGTGGAGCTAGCCTCCGTGCCGGTGTGTGGTTTTCAAAAAAAAAAAAAAAAAAAAAAAAAAAAAAAAAACTAATCAGAGCCCTCCTAAGCTTTCTGCCGTAACTGAGGCACGTAGGGCATCTGATCAGTCAGCCCGGGAATCACGACCTTCCGTGCACCATAATCAGAAATCTAAAGGGTGTTGTGCGTGCGACTGTGTCGTTTCATAGTAGAAAAAAAAGGGAGAGGGGGGGAATGGGGTTTTTTTTTTGTTTTAATTTTTTAGAAGGGTTTTTTTTGTACTGGGAGTGGGGGGGGGGGTCTTTTTTCGAATTAGCTCGTCCAAAAAAAAAAAAAAAAACGTAAAAAAAAATTTTTTTTTCTTTTGAACATAGCAAACTGTGAACGACGCGCACGCTGACCCATCTTGCTCAAGCTTTAGATTGTCAGTCGGACTTCGAAAAACCTTCCGGATCTTTGACAAAAAAGATTTTTTTTTCCCCCGGTCGAGCTCAAATCTTAAAAGGAAATATGTTTTCTTCTTTTTTTCTTTTTCCCTCATTCTATGCTCTTTTTTTGTCCCCCTCCCCGTCCATAGTTTCCCAACATTACTGATATCATTTATGCTTTTTTGAAAGAAAAAAAAAAAGGAATGCCAAAAAAAAAAAGAAAGAAAAGAAAGAAAAAAAAAAGGACCCTTTCGGGATTGACCTCTGCAGTATTTTAGTTTCTTCTATTCATTCCCTCTCTTTTTTTTCTTTTCTTTTTTTTTTCTTTACGTTTCTCTATTTGTGTCATGATAAGAAGAAGGAAAAAAAAAAGTTTGGGGAAAACCGCCTACCGCATATAGAAAGAGAAAAAAAGAAAAGTTGTAAGTTGAAGGGTGACGGTGTCACAAAAAAGAATTTAAAAAAAAAATTGTGTCAACCGCCAAAAAATAAATAAAATAAATCACGTTTCATATCTCTTATATGTTGTAGAAAACGATGCAGGTTCCCTTCAATGACATCCCCCTCCCTCCTTATTTCTCGGCGAAATATCAATATCACGGAGCTGTCAAGGTACGTGTCTCGGCAGAAAGAAATTCTTGTAAACTTTAACAGATATGCGATGTGATATTATTTTTTTTTCCCCCTCTTTTTTTTTAAAAAGAAGTCTCCCCCCACACTCCCCGCCCGCCCACCTCCTTTTCTTTCCTTTAGTTTAGTCCCCATCTTTCCTAATCTCACACTCTGTTTTGATCCCCCACCCTATCACAACTCTTGCTAAACAAAAAAAAAAAAGAAAAACAAAAAAACAGTTAAAGAAAGGGTCCCAAAGATGAAGGTGTCTAATGAACTCGACGAGATGTGGCACAGTATGGAAAAAAAGAAATATGGGGGGGGGTAATACAAAACCAACACCTGTAGATGTGAGGGACGACAAGACGACGGCGAACTGGATCATCTGCGGGATCTCGAAGGATGCGAAGGAGGCGGTGCTGCACGGTGCGGGCAAGGACGGGCTTGACGCGTTTGTGAGCAACCTGGATGATGAGAAAGTGCTGTTTGGTGGCCTTCGCTGCAGGGCGGTCGACGACAGGGGCAGCACCAAGAGTGTCAGGGCGAAGTTCATCTTCGTGTCATGGCTGGGGCCCAAGGTCAGCGCAGTGCAGCGTGCCAGGGCCGGCACCTTGAGGTGCGAGTTCAACCGCCTGTTCGACGGCTGCCACATCGCCATTCAAACCTCCGACAAGGAGGACCTTGACCCCAAGGAGCTCGTCACCAAGCTCCAGTCCTCCACAGGTGCCCACAAGCCCACCGGCTACGAGTTTGAAGGAAACGAACAGCAAACCGGTCTCACAGACGCCAAGACAGAAACCCCCCAAAAAGAGGCCCCCAAGAAGGAGGAGCCAAAGAAGGAGGCCCCAAAGAAAGAGGAGCCAAAGAAAGAGGCCCCTAAGAAGGAAGAGCCAAAGAAGGAAGAGCCAAAGAAGGAAGCTCCCAAGAAGGAAGAACCCAAGAAAGAAGCCCCCAAGAAGGAGGAGCCCAAAGCAAGCGCGCCCGCCGCCTCCACAGGAGGGAACCCTAGCGATGTGTGGGAGGAGATCAAGGACGGCGGGGACCCCACCAACTGGCTGATCCTCACCTACGACGGGAAGGACCCCAAGACCATGACACTTGCGAAGAAGAACACCACCGGGCTCGAGGACTTCAAGGCGCAGCTGGAGGACGACAAGGTGATGTTCGCAGGGTTCAGGTGCAAGGCGATCGACGACAGGGGGACCGTCAAGTCCGTGCGTAACAAGTTCATCTTCTTCGCGTGGGTGGGGCCCAACGTGAAGCCCATGCAGCGTGCCAAGGTGTCGACTCACAAGTGCATCTTCGAGAAGGTGATTTCGGGCACACACATCCAGATCCAGACCAGCGACAAGGACGACATCAACGAAAAGGATCTCACTGCCACACTGCAGTCATCCACTGGCGCACATAAGCCCAACGGGTACGACTTCAGCGGTACCACCGATGTCCCCTCCGACTCCGTGGCGAAGGCAGAGGAGACTGAGAAAGCTGATGAGGCCAAGAAAGCAGAGGAGGCTAAGAAGGCTGAGGAGGCCAAGAAGGCTGAGGAGGCCAAGAAGGCTGAGGAGGCCAAGAAGGCTGAGGAGGCCAAGGAAGCCGAAGCCAAGAAGGAAGCAAAGGCCAAGGCTGAGGAGGCCAAGAAAGCCGAGGAGAAGAAGGAGGCGGAAAAGCCCAAGGCAGGCCCTCCTCCTCCTGCAGGTGGCGCTCCCCCCCCTCCCCCTCCCCCTCCCCCGGTTGAGTTCTTCGAGAAGCTTGCCAAGAACAAGGTATCCACCCCACCCCCCACCACGTCGTATCACAACCACAGCCCTCCGAGGAGGACGCCAAAGCAAGGGCGGCCCTCTTCGCCGACATCGCAAAGGGTATGCTGCATAGTGACACTCAATAGAAACTGAAAATAAAAAAAGGTACCGACATCACAAAGGGGTTGAAGAAGGTGTCTGACTCTGAGAAGCGACACAAAAACAGAGAAGAGAAGGTGTCTGACAACAAAACAAAACAAAACAAAACAAAACAAAACAAAACAAAAACAAAAAAAAAACAGGAAATCGGTAAGGTAACCGACTTCTCTGAGCTGGAGAGGAAGAAGGCCGAGAGGCAGGCGGAGCTGGAGAAGAAGAGGGCGGCCACGGGGGAGAAAAAGGTGGCGAAGGACCCGAAGCTCGCGCTGGAGGGGAAGCAGTGGAAGGTAGAGAACCAAATGGGGACGAGGATGGAGAAGAAGCATGACGTCCTCGATGACGTGAACATGTCGCAGTCCGTCGTTCTTAGCGACTGCGAGAACTACCTCCTGGAGATCACAGGCAAGATCAACATGGTCATCATCAATGACTGCAAAAACACTGGCGTCATCATGAAGGGGAATGTTGTGTCTGGGTGTGAATTGTCAAAGGGGAACAAGATCGAGGTTCAAGCCTGTGGGACGCTCCCCTCCTTCATCATTGACAGATGCAGTGAGGTCATGCTCTACACCTCAGAGGACTCCCGTGAGGTGGAGATCACTAGCTGCGCTTCGACGTGTGTTAATGTTACATTTGTGGATGAGAAGGTATTTCAAAAAAAAAAAAGGGAGGGTAGAACTTTGATACAGGGTGGTGATGCTGACCCTATCGAAAAACCCCTTCCTGAACAATTTGTCACGACCTTCAAAATGGTTGATGGTGTGCCCAAGCTGCAGACAGTCCCCATGGAGCACGCAGGGTAAAAAAAGAAAAAAAAAAAGAAAAAAAAAAAAACCGTTTTCCACATTTTTTTTTTCTCCTCCGTTTGTTATTATAGTAAAAAAAAAAAAAAAAAAAAAAAAAATCTTTTTTTTTTTCCTTTCCTCATTTTTTTTTCTTTCCCTTGTTTTATTTCTTTCTGAGGTACCCCCCCCCCCTTTCCTTTTCCTCTTCGTGCAATTCTTTTTTTTCTTTTTTTTTTCGAAGGGGAAAAAAAAAAGAAGAAAAAAAAAAACGGAAAGGAGGGGAAAAATACTTTGTGATTTACCCGAGTATGTGCCCCCCCCTTTTTTTTTGCTACCCTGTCCCTACTCGTAGGGTTGGAGGATCGTGTTTTGAGTGTTTTTTTAAAAAACAAAAAAAAGTGCTATTTTTTTTCTTTTGCCCACGGAAAGAAAGGGGGAAAAAAGAGAGAAGGGAGGTGGGGGGTGGAGTTTTAAAAAAATAAAATTTAAAAAAGGGGGGGGGGTGAAAGGGAGAGAGCAGGTATTTAAGCACACAATAATTTTTTAAAAAAAAAAAGGTAGTTTCTCTCCCCCCCCTTCCGGAAAAAGAATTGCGACAGCCCTTCACATTCACCCCCTTCTTTTCATTTTTTTCTTTCTTTCTGTTTTTTTTTCTTCTTCTTTTCTCTCTCTCCGTTGCGTCCCCAAAGAAAAAAAAACCCCCCCTCGTTTGAAAAAGAAAAGAGAAAAAAAAAAAAAAAGAATACATACGCGTATTTTTTTTTTTTTTTTTTTTTTTTTTTTTACGGTTTCCCCTTTTTCTATTTGAAAAAAAAACATAGCCTGCACGTTATACCGATACCAATCGGGTATTTTAATCGGTTCGGGTATTTAAATAGTGCAAAATTGGCCTGGGCACGCCGAGGTCGTCTATACCCCCGCAGATGTCGAGATGGGGTCCAGAAACACGAAATATGATTTTTGGAGACCATGAACATGGGTAACTTAACATCCGAAGCCCACCCCAATTTCGGTGAATTTTGGGTGCGTTATTTTATGTTATTTTACGTTATTTTAATCGGTGAAAATTTGGAGAATGAGAAGACGCTGTTTCAAGAATGCAACAGGGAGGGATAGAGACTAAGAGGGAGCTAGAGAGGTACTTGTGGGTGTTTGGAAGGCATGGCTACCCCCAGAAAGTACTTAGAAGAGATTCCCGAGTCAGTGGGACTCCAGACGATGCATGAGATGCATGAGGGGACAGAGCTTTGTCCGCTGCATCGTAAGCAGAGGGTAAAAGCCTGTTCTTACAACACGAGCAGTCCGTGGTGGCAGGAACGTCTGGAGACAAGGACCCTCTTTAGTGCTGGTGCGGATATTCCAGAGAAAACTAACGAATGCACGAGGATTATTTTCCAGAAAAGTTAGTTTCCCCCTTTTTTAGGGGATCGATGTTTCCGACTTCCCAGTGGTGGTTCCTGGGTCGTTCTGAAGCCGCACACGTGGGGAAACCTTGACGGGGGTGGAGGCCCACCCTACGCTTAGCATCGCCCTCAATGGAGAGTCCCTTATCCCAATAAAAATAGAACAAGGAGGTGGTTTACCAGGTGGCAAGTAGCCTCTCCGCGGCCTTGTGCCAGTGAAGCAAGCCTCCCACAACTCCCCAGTTGGTGTTTAATTGCTTCTGTAGCTCCTCCCTTTTTGAAAAACCTTCTTTACCTCTCCGCTTTTACTTACTACGGGACCACAGGGGACTAGGCTTCGGGGCGAAGTTTCACAAGGGTGGCCGCTGTGTCACATACCGCATGGCACTAAAATTGAGACTACCTTTTTACCAGTTTCCCTCCCTTCATGTTTAAATTTTAACTAGGAGCGACATCAAAAGTCAATAAAATTAAAATGGGAGGCGAGCATTGAAACTGTACTCATTACAACCCTTCTATTCGTCTCCCGGGGGCCCCTGATACACAAAGCCGACCCACTAGAGTATCGAAACGACATAGAACAGGATTATTTTCCCGAAAGCTGTTGAACACATTCTTTCTGGACGGATTCATATCATACATGGGTTTTTTTTTTTGCCTGAAATATGGGTAGAGAATCGGCCCTGACCCAATGTTGATTACAAGTCCGAAAACCCAATTTTCTCAAAACTGCATTTAAAGCCTTAAATAGGGCTCTATTTTGGGTTTTGGAGGTCGGAATGGGCTCAGATCGTCAAATAGAGTTTTTGAAAAAAAAAAATTGAAAATGGTCTTGGTAAAAATATTGGCAACATCGATCATCCATTGAATAAAATAACGTTATTTTAATATTTCACCGATTAAAATAACGTTATTTAATTCGATATCGTTAAAATAACGGGTACGTAACAAGATTATGGGCCCTTTTTTTTTTGCGTTATGGTATTTGATACCGGGTATTTTAAAATATCAATTTGATAACGTTATGCTTGCGTTATAACGTGCAGGCTATGAAAAAAAAAGAAAAAAAAAAGAAAAAAAAAAGAAAAAAAAAGCGGGAGAAAAAAAAAAATGACAATCCATGACAGTGAAGGAAAGGTGGTAAAGGATCTTCGGTATGAGGAAACGCCTGATTGGTGCGTTTTACAATGTGAAGAGAAGGGTAAGGGTTTGTTCACTGCAAGGTCGTTTAAACCGGGGGAGGAGGTTATCAAGGAGAATCCCGCAGTGGTGGTGGACAACGATTCGAGGGTCGCCGAGAGCAAACTCGAAAAAAAACTGACGAAAAACGAAAAAGAAACCCTCAAAACCCTCCAAAACAGAGGCGAAGGCTTAATGGGAATATTCAACACAAACTGCTTCACCTCTAACGACACCTGCTTCATATACCGAATCATCTCTAGAGTCAACCACAGCTGCCACCCCAACTGCTTCATCGACATCAACGAAACCACCGGAAGTGCCACATTAAAAACGTTTTTAGACATCTCCACAAACACGGAACTCACCATTTCCTACAACAGGGAGTCCCATGGTATGAGCAGGAAGCTTCGTTGCGAAACACTGAAAAACACGAAAAAATTCACGTGTAAATGCAAATTATGCACAACAGACACCCCTGACCCAGCATTAGGCGGCGTACCGTCTGAAAAAGAAACCCAAGAACTTCAAATATTTATTTTATCGCATTCGGAAAATAGCCCTGTTCAGCGATCGCTTGAAGAATTCATTGCTGGCATCCATGTGGTTGGTGAGCTGCTATCTTATCAACACTGGGGGTGCCTACACATCGGAATGGTGTTGCTGAAGAACAGTATTGCTGCGGTGGAGTCCTGTACAGAGGAAGGTGATACTAAAGGCGAGGAAAGATGGACGATAATTCTTTTAAAGCTGCTGACGTTCTGCGTGAACAGGAGCAAGGCCATCGTCCCGAAGACGCTGTCCTCGTCGTTCGTGCAGATTTTCTTCTCGGCTGCTTCGCAGCTACTTCTTACCCCCTCGCCGCCCCTTCCTGTCATAATTCTGACGTTCTCTTTCATCCAGCCTTTCCATGAGCTCTACTACACCCCTGAGGATCCCGACTCCACCATGATCGCGGCGGTTCTTAACGAGTACGGCACCGGTGTGAGAGTAGCTGGGATGGGCCTGCAGGATGACCTCGTCTCCAACAAGGACTTCCTCCGTCTTGGGATCAATGATGAGGCAAACAGTGCCATCCAACGCCACACTGAGCGTCTTGTGAAAAAAATGCGGAAGTAGATTTTTTTTCTTTTCTTTTCTTTTTTTTTTCGATTTTTTTTCTTCTAGATTCCCCCCCCCCCCCCCCCCCTCTACCCCATTTTTTTTTCCCTCATACCACTTTTTTTTTTTAGTTGCCCCGACACATTAAAAAAAAAAATCCACAAAAAGTAAGGAGGGGGAGGAGGGGGAGAAAGGAAAAAAAAAGGGTGGGGGGTGGGGGGGGGGGGGGGGAAAGAATGGCACAAGGATGCATGAAGCAGGACCCGTTCGCAACGCTGATGCTGAACGGCGTCCAGATTATAAAGTGCACGCTCCCAGAAGACTTCGGTGAGGAACCCGAGATTACAACACACGTAAGCGACAGCCTGAAGGAAGTGCTGGGCTCCGCGGGTCTCGCTTTGAACACAGTACTACTGTCTCCGAACGTGGTACCAAAAGAAAATGTACAGTGGAGGGGCACACTTTTAATAGATGACGTGACAGTTCTAGACTTGGGGTGCTTGAGAACAAGGCGGCAGAGTGTGTCGGTAACAGAACTGCTTCCGTCGTTTCCGGAAAAACTATCTCTAAAAATGACTTGCGATGTGATAGACCCGAACAAGCGGATCGCTACCTCGTCTGAAACATTGTTGATTCAGAAGATAAAGCAGGTTTTAGAAGACGATGAAATAAACCCTAGACGAGGCGCGCTGCCCTCCAGGGTGGTAGAAACCAAAGCTAAAGAACACCCAGCATACCCTAAGGTCATCGGTGTCATCGAACCTACATGGTCGGACTTTATCAAACGCCATCGGGCCATTTTTAATGTTTTTCAGTACAGTGAACAGGAAATTAAAGATCGGAAGATGGGTGCGATTGGTATGATTGACGAAATGCGAATAGTGTTGAGACCTCAGGAGCGGATCCAGCTTTCTGAGCAAGAGACAGAGGTCGAGACCAGGCTGACGGGGTTTCTCAAACAACTTCTCAGCGAAGGAGATCTAGAGTATCACGAGATCTTGATTCGGATTTCGTGCGATCCTGAATTTGTTTTCTATCTCGCTCCCTCGTTCTCCCTCCTGATGCGGTTTTTAAACCGTCACAGAGATATCTTCTCTTGGACAACTGATCCTGGGTGTCCAACCAGAGTGTCCATGGCAACCCCTAGCAACCAAAAGTCCCCTCGGCCTCGAAAGGTTAAGGCGAAAAATGCCGACAGAGCCCAGCAGCAACAACAGCCTCCTCATGGATCTTTCAATAATTGGTCTTACCCTTGAAATTGATAGGGGGGTTTTTTTTTTGTTTTTGTTTTCCATGACTGAGATCATGGTATATTTGTATCATGCTTTTTTTTTTTTTTTTTTTTTTTTTTTTTTTTTTTTTTTTTTTTTTTATTCCCGGACCAACCAAGGATCGTAGAAGATTTTTTTTTTTGTTTTGTTTTCAAGACAAGAAAAAAAAAGAGAAGAGAAGAAAAAAAGAAGAAGAAGAAGAAGGAGGCCATCGTTCAAAGTCCTATCCCCCTCTCCCTCCCATCCCCAAGCACTATTTAGTTATGTATCAGTCTTTTTTTCTTCTTCTTTTTTTTTTTTCCCTTCCCTCCCTTGGTCAATAAAAGTTTTGCGGTGCAAAAACAATTTTTCATCCCCCCTCTTCATCACTTATTGCTACACAACTCACCTAAATCCCCAGTCACGGGAACCTCGTCGAGGTGCAAAGAACTGGTGCTAGCTAGTTTTTTTTTTTCTCTTTTTTTTTTTTCTCCTAATAAAAAAAGAGAAAAAAAAACAAAAAAAAAAAAAAAAGAAAACCAACAAAGAACCCCTACTTAAGCTTCAATCCCGAGAAGAAAAAAGAAAACTAGAATTGAAAGTGTTAGTGATACAAGGGAGGGGGGCCGGTAGTGTGTCGTGGGTAGGGGATAATTAAAAAAAAATGGGGTTAAAGCAAAAAAAAGAGGGATATGTCACTGTGGGGGGGCTATCCCCTCCCCCCTTTTCTTTGCAAAACAAAAAAAAGAAAATGCGGTTCCTTGACTTCAAGCCGGGGGTACTTGATCGGTTTCTTTTCTTCTTAAAAGATTTGCTCGGTTGTTACTTTGAGGGAGATGGTCTTCTTTGAGGACTTTTTTTTATTTTTTATTTTTTTTTTACTCCGCACGAAACTTGGAAGGGCAAGGGGGGGAACCAAATTGAAGCTTGTTGGCCGAATTATTTCTTTTTTTTTTTTCTTTCTCTCCGCATCACCCCCCAAACCCCTGCTGTCGCTTTTTCTGTTTTCTCTTTTTTTTTTTTTTTTTTCTCCCCTCCCTTTTATGCACCACCAAAAAGAAGAGGGGGGAATCACCATAAAAAAAATAAAAATGAAGTTAACCCCTGGATTCCTCTCAGAGCTTTCTTACAACGATGCTGGGAGTGGCTTCGATGCCCCTACAGGGCTGTCCCTCCCGGGAGGAGGTGGTAGTGGTGGTGGTGGTGGTGGTGGTGGGGGCAGTGCACCGTCTCTCTCCCCTCCTTCCTCCGCTCCCGCTGGCTCTTCCGCTCCCACCATGGGATCTTCCCCTCTAGGCAAAGGCGGATGGTTCAAGAATATCCCAAAAACCCCAACAGCAGGAGCTGGAGGGGCACACGGCCCCACTGACATGACCAAGTGCATCTCCAGTGCAGCGAAATTCATGACATCCATGCATGACAAAGGGTGCCTCAGCAACAGCCAAATATCCTCCATTCGTACTGTGCTACATCTATAATGAAAAAAA
Source organism: Diplonema japonicum (assembly GCA_964019335.1). NCBI lineage: Eukaryota > Euglenozoa > Diplonemea > Diplonemida > Diplonemidae > Diplonema > Diplonema japonicum. The sequence continues at coordinate 196,784 of OZ025674.1, forward strand.
AGAGAGGGGAAAAAAAAGGGGGGGGGGGGAGTAATAGGATTTTTTTCCTAATAGTTTGTGTTTCTTTAATAATTACACGGGAAAGTGGGGCGGGGGGGGGTGCTTTTTTTTACACACGTTTTTTTTCTCCCCCCCCCCCCCCCCGCCGTCTTCTCCGCTAAATGTACCAAAAAAAGGGGGAAAGCAAAAAAGAAAAGACAAGAGAAAAAAAGAGGGAACTTACCCACCCCCAAATGCGATAATGCTGCCGAGGACAGCAACATGGGCCGTAATTGCAGTGTTGGTTCTGAACACACCGATAAAAAGCAACGCTCAAGGGATTTTAAGCATCGAGACGGTTGAGCTCGAGACAACAGAGAAGGACGTGAACACGGGAACCGCGTACGTGGGGGGGGACGGCGGGCTCACGATAACAGTAACGGGTGCGAGTTTTTTGGTCCCGCTGCCCAATACCGTGAAGCAGACCATCGTAGCTGGAGTAGTAGGGGACGGGCAAAGAGACGGCTTCCTCGCACAAAAAGCAACCCTGCTCCAACCAACATCCATCACCACTACCACCACCACCCTCGTCATACCATGGGCCGCATCCTTGGACTACGACATAGATACAGATGAGTGGCTTAACATCACCATTCCAGACTCCGCTCTTGCTTCTTCAGCCACTGTTCTTTCCCAACCCCAATCAGTCCGGATCCAAAAGTCAACTGGAACCATCATCATCGCCAAACGGCCTTATGACCTTCCTAACGGGGCTGCCACAGGGCATACCATGGCTGAAGCGGATGCTCGCACTGATAAACCATCCATTTTCATCGCGGTCTCCCCGTGGGAAAACTGGGCGCAAGACGCCACCACTCCGTTGGGGATCAACAACATGGCAACGAACTGCACTTTTTCAAACCGCCCCACGCAGCCTTACGGATGGGACGCGCGGGTTAAAGTAGGGAACCTCATTGAATGGGACCAGGGTCGGTTTGCCCACCCCAACGGGGAACACCTCAAGATCACCACAAACCCGGCATTGACAGGGTGGAGGTACTTGGAAGTCTTCATCTCCCCTGACAGCGACTACGACACTTCCATAACAGAAACCATCAGCATTGACACCAGCTGCGTCGCACGGTACCTAGGCTCCGGGTTGGAGCCGAACCCCGATGCAAAGCTCAGCTTCGATATTGAACCAACGCCAGGGAGCTTCTGGGTGGCTACAAATGCCGGGAATGAGGTTTGGGAAACTGACATTTCTGTAGGCGCTCCATGCAACTGGGAAGGCGTCTCTTCAACACAGGTAGCAGACCCCGACCCGCGGTGCTCGTACGGGTCATCTGTGTCTAACCCATCGCCTGCAGCATCTGCAACCTTTCCCTTGGTCGTGACTGTGAATCTGGAGAAAGGAGAAACCTGGTTGCGCGATGCTACCGCGCAGACAGAACTTCTCGACTCCTTCACATCCATTCTCGGATCGGACTTTGTGAACCACAAGTCCGACATTCTGAACGTGGGGAACATACAGTACATCGATGACTGGACAGTCGCTATCTCACTGCTGTCATGGCCCCAGTGGGCTGCCTCCCGCCGGCAGACGCAGTCATTCGACATCACTGTTGATGAATACATCCGGCTCTCTATCAGCCACCGCTGTGTGGCATCCAAGTCCACTTCTCTCCTCCCCATTGCCAACCCTGTCGGTTCCGTCAAGCCACCCGGCTTCACCATTAAGCCCGCGCCTGGTTGGCTCGTTGCCGAGGGTAACTTAGAATCCTGTGCTGTTATAACAGCAATGGCGGGCTGTGTGGGCGGGTGTACATGGACCGGCACAGGGTGTGTTTCTAGCACAGACAGCCACCGCGACCTTATCTTCACAGAAGAAGAGGTCCGCAACGGTGAAGCGTACATTGCGCTGATGTTTGGCGCTGCGCCTGGCTACACTACTGCGGGGGTTCCGACAGGCGACACTGTGCTCCAGTTCCCTGACGCCTCCTCGACGGAAGCGTGGTGCACGCAGGTGCTCCCCACTGCCACAATTACTTCTACCGTAAATCGCTGCACCAAAGTGATTGATGGTTCTGATCTACGGGCTGCCTTCACTTCTGGCAGCACCGCTCCCACATACTGGGACGCCCGTGAAGCTTCTCTCCTACCCAACTCCGCCGTGACAGTGACACCGCGAAGCATCATTGTGAACATCCCCGCCGACCCCAGCTACGATATCTGGGACGAGGAAGTGGTGATGGTCAACATACACCCGTACTCAGGGACCCCGCCGTCTGTCATCACTGTCATGACGACCAGCGGGCTCGTTCCTTTCGGTCAGCCGCTCAATATCACCATCAAACCGTCACACGGTGGGCTGAAGGTGCAGCATGCCACCATCACTCACCCCTTAGGGAGCATCACCTTCACCGAAGATCAAGTGCGTGCTGGGATAGGGGTCCTCCGAATGACATGGGAGGGCGAGATGTGGCGCTTGGGGTGTTGTGAAGGGAATCTACGAGCTGGTGGTGACAACGGAGAACTGCCACCAGGCGGGCTGAGAATGATGTCTGACGTGACTGCTGTGACAAACCCTGACGGGTGGAACAATCGATTGGAGAACTCTTCGGATCTTCTGCCTTTCATGCAGACAGTGGTCACCGACATCCCCGCGGGGGCAACTGCATATGGCCGAGTTCTTGAACTACGCTTCCAGCCGGACCCCTACTACGACACTTCGATAGAGGAGCACATCACGATCTCCATCACAGAGTCTGCTGTGGTGTCCTCCCTATCCTACATGGGTATGGGGTGGCCACGTGCATCGTGCACTCCTGGCGCAGGCTGCTCAGATTTTGTAATCAATATCGAACCTTCTGCAGGGAGGCTTGTTTGTCTAGGGGGTGCCTCGGACACCATATGCCCTGATCTGACCGAGCAGGACATCAGAGACGGCGGGCGTGTTATCACCCTGCGTCTGGACGTGGGAGAGACCTGGAATGCTGCTGTGTGGCCTTCGCCTTTCAAAACTGATTTCATCGGCTTGATGCACTCTATTGTGACTACGTCAACGGAACCGTCTGGCTTCCAGGCGAGGAAAGGGACGATCGTCGTGGGTTCCGGGCTGGAGATAGATTTTACAAACAGCTCGAGGGAGCTGATTCTCACGCTGCAGCCCGATTCACTGTACGACCTTGTGAGCTCTGCTGAGGAGGAAGTGCGTATCGAGATCTCTTCCAGCATGACCTCGTCGGCACCGCTGGTAACGCCGTCTGTTGTATCCTTCAAGATACGGAGAAGTGCTGGTACAGTCACCCCGAGTGCATGTCTTGGTGTCACGCAGTACTCCACAAGCGGCAACCCATCGCCAACGACGAACCCCGTGCAGCCTGCAACCGCCGAGTGTGCCACGTCCAACGTAGCTTCTTCCTTCCGTCTGTGGTCGTCTCTCGACAACGTGGAAGCTGACACCCTTGTCATCACCGAGAGGGACATTCGCCTTGGAGACGTAAGTCTCCGTCTGGCCCTCGGCTGCGGTGAGACCTGGTCCGCCATACCGAACAAGGAGCAGCTTATCAAGGCAGCTTTCGCTAACTTCCCTGAACTAGACACGCTCCTCCCTGACGCCTCCCTTGCGACGACGATCACCATCCCCGCAGGGGCGTGCCCGCAGGTCGTCACTGTCATGCTTCAGCAGCATCCTGACTTCGACATCGCCGTGCCGACTGACGTTAAATTAGAGCTGCCTGGGACGCTGTTCGTTTCTGGCTTGACCCCTCCCACCGTCTACTTGAGGATTCAGCCTTCTGCAGGCCGCATGAGCTTGAACGTCAAGAAAGGCAGTATTGGCACCGCAGGGGACTTTGTCGGTGCGGGCAACGGCGACAACAGTTACTTCACAACCGATACCAGTGAAGGCGTCATTGACGAAGAGGTGATACGGGAGGGAAGATTGGTGCTAAACATTACTTTCGAGGCTGGAGAGACATGGGCGCAGACCACGCAGTGCAGGGATTGGCTTGTTGGCAGTTTTGCAGGAGCTGTTAACCCCAACCAACAAGGCGAAGACGGGGTGTGGTCCGCATACCAGGACCCAAATGCGTGGGGCCCTGGTAAGGATTCTGTTCACACGACAGCTTTGCCTTCTTCGGCTGTTGTGCAGTTCCAGGGCACAAAGACTGCTCTCGTGCGGCTTGCAGCTGTGCCTAACTACGACATAAGCGTTCCGCAAAACGTGACTCTCGACGTGCCCCCTGAGTGCACCATGTCTGCCCTGCGACCCTGGTGGGACGATGTGGCAAGGAACACAGCGCCGTATGCCTCGGTGACGATGACAATGTCCGCAGACGTCAACTCACGCCTTGCTGCTGGTGACCCCTACACACATGCGTTCAGGGACCCTGCAATGGCAGGAGGGATCCCCGGGAATGGCTTTTTCACCATCGTCCCTACCGCAGGGAGTTTACGACTCACAGCTACTGACGGCAGAGGGTGCTCAGGGGCGTGTGAGACCTATTCCACACAAAACCCCATTATGATATCAGATGACGAAGCTCGAAGTGGTGTAACTACCAAACTGCGCTTGGAGCTCGTGGGCGAGAGATGGGCTGTCGATAGTGATGCGGAAGCTGGTGCTACTTGTGTTCCTGCCTCCGGTTGGTGCAACACACCATCGAGACGGACTGATGTTTGCACGGATGCCACCACCTGCTCATGCTCAGGGACACCTTCTGACTGCTGTGCCTTGAACCCAAGCTGTGACGGCTCTGCACCTTCGCCTCAACCAACTAACTTCAACTTCAAGTCCTTGGTGTGGTACTTTACTTACGTATTTGGGGAAGATTGGCCCAAGAGCCCTGCAACAGGCGCAGGCACGATAGCGGCATCTGCAGCTGCTTTGATTGCGTCCACCGCTAATGCGGACACTGGCTTCACCGGAAGGAAGGACACGTTGTTTCCTGCACCCGAGGTGTTCCCCACTGCCACTTCTGTGACCCTCGTGAGCCCCACTATCATTGAAATCTCCTTTGCTGTCGACACGGGCTACTCGCTGACTACAGACGAGACGGTTGTGATAACCTTGCCTGACGGGATGACAAGGTCTGGACTGCAGACCAGCCCGCCGATGGTGAACTTTTCGTTCGTGGTGACACCACCCGTGGTCACAATGGGGCCGAAGAACACCTTCACAGAGACAGAGATCCGTGCTGGAGTGACATTGACATTCACGTTGAACATGGGGTGCTGGGTCACTGGCGCTGAGAACTTGCTACTGCAGAACATGCGAAGCGACAGAACCGCCGTGCAGCAGCCAAATGGGTGGGAGATGATGATCAGGGACAGGCTCTTCGCGGGTGGCGTCTCCATGACGCTGCCTGTAGGGACGTGCACTCAGACAATAGAAATCCCCTTGAATGCCACCAACGGCGTGGCAGATCCTGGAGAAGCTTACGATACTTCTCAGATCGAAACAATCACGATAGGCCTCTCCAGTACGATGACGGGGTCTTCTGTGACGCCGGTGGGCAACCCCTCCCCTTTGGTCTTTACGATAACGCCCGATGCTGGTAGTGTTGAGATTTATCCTCCTGTGTTGTTCGAAAGGGATATCAAGGTCTGCACCACGCCTTTGGAAATCGTTGTGAGGCTCACCGGAGAGCGCTGGGCTACTCCGTACAACTCAGTGTTGCAGAGCTGCATTGTGAACGCCATGGACAGCATCACGTTGAACTCTGAGTTCGACAGGCTGAAGTCGACGCTAGTCATCCCTTCGGCAGTCACGATACGGAACCCTTGGGAGGCAGTGGTACCTATCCAGTGTACGCCTGGGTACAACAGCGATGATCCTGAGATTGTGTTTGTGCAGATAGTGGGTGCGTGTGTTGCTAGCGGGATACCACCAGGGCCTGCGGTCGGTCCTGCGCCGCCTAGGTTCCAGATCCAAATGGAGCAGGCTTCGAGTGTCGGCTTGATGGAAAAGAACTTGCAAGAAGCGGACTTCCAAAGCGGGAGTCCCTGTGTGACAATCATTCTGGTGGGCACGATGGGCTATAACGACACCTTCGTGGACGACTCAGTGAAGATCGTAGCCGACATGGTGTCGAACAAGTTCGGTGCAGGGTGGGATAAAGGCTTCAACGCCAGGAAGACCTCGTTAGTGGCCCCGTCCGGCATCAGCATCATACACCAGGGCAATGCGCCTCTCCCAGGTGACGTCAACCGCCCAAAACTTCTGATCTGCTTCAACACCGACCCCGAGTACCAGATCGACGAGCCGGAGGTGGTCACCATCACCATTCACGGCACCGCAATCAGCACAGGCATTGCACCCAATTACCTCGACAACGAGCCCCTCCAGGTCACCATATCCCCGTCTAGAGGAAACCTCACCATCTTCCCCGACACCTTCACAGAAGATGAGATCCGCAACGGCGGTGCTGTCATCACCATGCTTCTTGACTACAGCGAGAGGTGGGGGGCTAATCCTGGAGCATGCGCAACGGGTGGCACGGGGGGTGATTGTACCACGGCAATCCCCACAAGGTATTTGTGCGAGTGCAACAACAGCATGGCTTGCGAGGCGAACGCCTTCAGCACTGCCACACAGCCGTTCGGGTGGAACCAGAGGTTCAACACTATTGTCAGCGCCGCGAATTTTGGCTTCACATCTTCGGACCCCATAAGGTCGCTGGAGCTGACCCTTACGGCCGATGTACTCTTTGATGTGACGCAAGATCAGTACGTGCGAGTGGAGATGCCCGGGTGCGCTACTGCGAGTGGCGTTCCCACTTTGGTGGAATACATCAAAATCATACAAACTCCTGGGAAAATCTCCCTGGCACAGCAGGTACCCGCTGTGGGGTCGTCAACCCCTTGCGGCGACCCTTGCTACCACGGGACGCCCTTGTCCTTCACGGAACGCGATGTGCGGAACGGGTCTATCTCGTTGCTGCTGCGTGTTGATGGCGACCAATGGCTGAACAGACCTGCTCATGTACAGGCCGGGTTTGTATCTGACTGTCCGGAGACACCACTACCGGGAGTGCCCACGGTGTTCTGTCCTGATGGGTTTAATGCCAAACTTGCAGACATTGTGCCCACAAGCTCCATTCTGAAGGTCATCAACAGCGACTCAAGGTTGCTGCAGGTGAACTTTACTACAGTGCCTACATACAACATCGATTCCGACGAATTGGTTTGTGTCACCTTCCCGGCCTCCGTAATGGCGTCAGGCCTTGCTCCTGAGATGAGCGCCGACCACCAGCAGAGCTACGGGTCGGCATTCTGCTTCAACATCACTGCTGTGCCCGGGACCGTGTCTGTTGTGCAGTCGCCGGAACCTATTTGCGAGTCTCATATACGTCTAGGCACCTCATCGTTTACGCTGCAGCTTGAAGAGGAGTTCTGGAACCTGCAAGCGCCGCTACTGCTGTTCAGTTATATTACAGGGAACCAGACATGCCTACCTTCTGACACCGCATGCCTTGCGAAGTACAACCAAAACTCTGTGTTTGTGGGTCAGAAAGCGCGTATCATTCCCACCGTGGGTGGTATCTTGGACACCAGCAAGGTGGTCTTCCTTGACGGCCCGCCTCCGTACCACACACAGCTGCACTTCCCGTTTCCAGACGTGTCGATGTTGTCGCTCCTTAGGCCATGGTACGACATAGAGGAGACGGAGATGATATCAATTGACGTCATTGCGCAGTCCACAGCTTCGGGCCTTCGACCGTTAGAGCCCAACCCGGCAACTTTTGAAATACAGGCCTCGACTCTGTCTGTGTCGGATGTGATGTTCTGGGAAGACGACCTCCGCAACGCGACTGTACTGAAGTTCAATCTGACGCTGTACTGCGACGAGTGGGTTCCAGGCAGCGAGGTCATCATGGCACGCGCGTTCACAGCCGAACGGCAGCCTGCCCCAAACAACGGGTGGGACGGGAGGAAAGGCACCATCTTGCGCCTTGACGTAATAAACACGCCGCCCACCGTGCTGCAAGTGTCCCTTCTGACCGACCCCGTCTACGACATCTGCTCTGCCTTTGAGGACATCGCCATCGATTTTAGCATCCATGCCTCTCACTTCTCCGAAGCTGAGATGCAGTCGATGTTCGCGTCTGGTGTCCCCCCCACCCCGTACGTCGACGGGCGCAGAACAAAGTACAAGACACTTCTCACCCCTGCCGACGACGCTTCTGACTTCATGAAGTTCCGCGTACAGTCCAAGCCAGGCCAAGCCACTATGATCACGTACAAGAACAACGTACAATGCCCCTCCCCCTGCACCTTTACGGAGGATGAGATCCGTGATGGCGTCGGCTCCATACGCCTGTTTCTCACAGGCTCGCCTGCGGGATGGAGCAATGCACCATCGCTTGTCCTGGGCTTGAACTCGTCCCTTTCTGCACCTGGATCTTTCTCAGACAGGGTCTGCACCATTGCTCCCAAGTCGTCAGTCACCCCTCAAGTGTCAGGGGGCACTACTGCAGTTATCCCCTTCGACCCCGATGCAATGTACGACATAGTGGAAGACGAGTGGGTGTGGCTCAGCCTTCCTGAAGGCAACGTGTACGACCCTTGCACGATGACTACAGTACCTAGCTCGTCATTGTGCGATGTGGATGTTGTAGGAGACTTCCGGCTCAAAGTGCAAGGATCGCCTGGTGCAGCACAGAACTGCAGCTGTGACACTGGTGGCTGCATGCTGCCAGCGGGACTGCAATCACTCGAAATCTACGGCATGGAGCTAGACGCATCTCCCAACATGGACGCTGCGTTTGCCATGCCTGCAGCACGCGACTGCTCGCAAGGCGACGCATTCGGCTACGGTGTGGTCACAGACTTCCCTGACACGGATGCCCGCGGCTTGACAAGAGTCAAATGGGAACCTGACATGTATGCGTCGGGGCAATTCAACCTGTGCTACAAGAACAAGGGATCTGCACAGTACTACAAAGTACCGCTGTGCGGCGCACTTGACATTGTGGGCGCAGTGTGGTCCGCAACCACTCCAGACGGCACGCTGGGGCCTTTCAAGCTTGGCACAAACTACAACGTCACGTTCAAAGGAAAAGGGTTGAATTCCCGACCTGGCACAGATCAGATAAAAACAGTGCCCGACGGGGGTACTTGTGACAAACCTGGTGACGTGATGGATAACCTGGGCCCCGGCGACAAGTCTAATGTCGGGCCTGCACCCTCGAGTGGTGTGCTTGACATGGATGTGGCGACACTACAAGCGACACACTGGGACGCGAGCTTTGAGAAGAGCGGGTTGTTCAGGTTGTGCTACCTTCCGAACAGGGGCACGCAATGGACGGATCTAGGAACGTTTGCTGTATCTGGCCTTGTGACTGATTTCACCCCTACTTTCATGTGGGCAGGTGAAGACACCAGCGTGGTGGTGCAGGGCCAGGGTCTCAGCCACTATGATCGGGTGTTTGGTGTGTGGAACGAGTCTGGGGTGTTCGACACGGAACACGACTGTGCCAGGTACTTCCCAGGGGACACGTTGCAGGTGTTTGACTTCCCGCGGCTGCAAGCCTTCGATGAGTACGAGGTAAGGGGCGGCGTCACTGTGACGGCCTTGCTTGACGACAAAGCTGTTCTCGATGTGAAAAAGGGTGACTTCTTCAAGCCTGGGTACTACCACCTGTGCTACGGTTTCATGAACAGCAGCTCGTGGGACACCATCCCCGACAGCACTCTTCGGGTTATGACATCTTACACACGGCACAGCCCGTGGGAGACTGAGGTGCTCCCTCCCGGAGGCGGTCCCGACACGGTTTTCACGCTGGTTGGATGGGGGCTTGACGTGGTGCCAAGTACTTTGAAGCTTGTGAAGAAAGGTCAGAGCTGCACCGCGGGGGCTGTGGGCGCCATTAAGACGGTTGGAACCTTGCGCAGTGGGCCTGATGTAGGCATGGAACCCCGTTGGAACGGATTCCAGTACGAAGTCGACGTCACCGCATCATTCACAGTACCCGGCACCTACTACTGGTGCTTCCAGACTCCTGAAATGTACAACTGCAACCCACCGAACACAATCCCGTACACGTCCTGTCCCATTGACTCAACTGTCACCACTACAGGGTGGAAGACAGTGCCTCAACCGCTTGTTGTCTCCCCCCGTTTCACAGGCTTCTGGGACCAGTTCATCCCAGCAGGCTCGATGTCCACCGTTACTGCAACGTCTGCTGCGAACGACATCGATTTGGGGATATTGTCGAGGGCCATCAATGTGAAACTTGACTGGTTCAATGTCAGCTGCACGCAGTCGGACCCTAGGGACGGCGCTGTCAGCGCGACTGTGAAGGAGGCCGGCATAAGGACGACCATCTCGTTCGACATTACGATTGCACGGTCCGGGTGGTACATCATATGCCTGGGCGACCACAGGGTGGTCAAGGGCGGGCTGCTCGGTGTGTACCCTGTGCCTTTGGGGTACGACCCTGTCGACATCGAACTGAGGTCCGAGAAGGTGAACCCGACAGGACTGCTGCCAGGTTCTGCAGAACCTATCCCTGTCACAATGATAGGAATGGGTTTGACAGGGGAGGGTTACGACCAGTACGGGAAGTGGCGAGAGAGTGACTTGTACGGTGCTGTGCCTTGGGGGGTCGAGTCACCTGAGGGGGGGTTCTACAGTTGTGGAAACTACTCAGACTTCGACTTGCCAGCCTTTGGCGACCCGTGGTGGAAGACATCGAACCCGCATGCCTTGCGCATCGATGGTGTACCTGCAACGTTGGTGGCGGAGGGAACCCAGACCACAGCTACCCGTCTGGCATGGATGAACTCCACATTCACGCCTGGTAACTACACACTGTGTCTTTACGACTGGGTGCGCGGCATGTGGGTAGACGCTGACCCCGATACTTTTTATGTCCCGCCCAACTCTGCACCCGAGCTCAACCTCCTCAACACCGACTTCATCGTCCACCCCAATGCCGGGACCATCAGTGTGCCCAACTTCCTGCAATCTAACAAAGCGGGGCTGTACGCTGCCGAGGAGGCTGCGCAGTCTGTCACCTATAGCGTGTCGCCCTTCAACGCCGATACTAATGCCGCTTTCCTTACCCTGCCGAGCTACGCGCGTGGTACTAACATTATGTGGTTCACACTGCAGCAAAACGCGCTCCCTGGCACTTACAGTTTCAACATCACTGCGAAAGACAACGGCGGTACACTGTATGGTGGTGAAGATACAAGACTTGCGTGGTTCAGGGTGCAAGTGAAGGGAGTGGTGTCAGGGGTTGTGCAGCCTTGGAGGTTCAATGTAAAGGAAAATGCAAAAGTGACGCTAACAGGGATAGGACTGTCTACCTTCAACGGAGACTGCGCCAGGATAGTGGCAGACACAGACCCTGTAGGGTGCAACAGAGTCTCTGAAATTCCTGATAAGTACACCTTGCGCTGTCCTTCTGGTATCCCCAACTGCTACACACCCGAGGACCAGAGCAGGATCCTCCAACTACAAGATGCTTGGCGTGCAGGGTACACGGAAGGACCGTACATTCTCCCTGAGGTTGTCCCGCCCCAGTACCGACCTGACCCGTCTCTGCCACCAGGCTTTGACACACTCAAAGAACAACTGCAAGCTGCCTGGCGGGAGGGAAAATACACGGCGTCTGTGCACGATGTGTGCCAGCTTGAGCCTGGGTTCTTCGACAACCTTAATGAAACATTCTTCACGACACCTGTGATCCCCTTTCCAGGTGATTATGCTGTGTGCTACAAGCTGAAGGGCGACACTGACAGGTGGATGCGGGTTGCAAACAGCTCATTCACGGTCACTGGCGTGGTGGAGTCATATACACCTCATGCAATGTATGCGGGTGACCCTGTGCTGGTAAACTTCACTGGTGGCGGGCTAGCAGATGTCGACCAGGTGGTGGCTGTGTGGCTCACTGACGGTGCCCTGACGCCCTCCGTTTTTGACTCCTACGACTGCAATGACCTGTCTCTTAACAGTTTCACAAACACACCAGGTGGAAGCTCACCCTCCACAGCTATTACAGGCTTCTCTTACCCCAGCCTTGCGGGTAACACCGCACGCATCGGCATCAACTACACAACAGTGTCCATCGGGGAAGACGTCCTCAGGCGAACAGGGCACTACAGGCTGTGCTACAAGGTAGTAGGGACAGCATGGTGGCTTGATGTGGAAGGTGGCATGCTAAGAGTCTTCGCTTCCATAAGAAGCTTCGAACCCCAAGAACAGCTGCTTGTGGGTGACACTGCAGTAGTGAACTTTACAGCGATCGAGATTGGGCAGTCGCCCAGCAACACGACAGCGACCATGAAGGTCGTCAAGGCGAACTGTGCGGGGCGTTTCCCGAATTGTGATGTGAACTGCAACACCTCCCCTCAAGTACTGCCCCCAAAGACTGTCGGAAACGTCATCCCCACAACACACCCTTCTGGGGACAGCTCGTCGCGTATAATACAAGAGCCGATGAATTTCAATACAGCTGGGTACTACTACGCCTGCTGGACCACTGAGGAAATCCGCACATGTACGCCAACAGGCATTACAAACCCGCAGACGTGCGTGTACAGCCAGCCATCGCACCCATGGAGGCTTGTGCCCGACCCGATCATAGTCTCGCCCAGGTACACTGGGTTTACGTCGTTCGTTTCCGAGGCAGGTGACACGACGACAATTAGAATAACTGGGAACGGGATCTCCGTGAACGACATGGGCCCACCCGGGTTGGCCTTGAGGACGTCCATCTACAACTGGACATCGTGCAGGCAGATGGGGACACCCGCAGTGCAGCAGGACACTGATTTAGTATATGTGGGCTCGCCGACAATCACCACCAGCAACGAGGTCGTGTTTGACGCCGTCATGACAAGGGGCGGGGACTATGATGTGTGCGTAGGGCTCACCAGGGTGGGCGACTTCACAGGGCAAACATGGGATACCTTCCGTCAGATCAACACTCTCAACATGAATCTCCCCCCTCGAGCAGAGTGCCCACTGTGGACAGAAACGGTTAAGTCAAACCTCAGCGAAGTTTTCTGCTCGAACACCTCTCATTGGCTCAACAACACTGCACATAGGGTGCAACCCAGAGTCACAATGTACACTATCCAGCCAGAGGATGCTCACTACGGCTCTTCTGTGAACATTGCCATCGAGGGTCTCGGTCTTGCAGAGCAGGACAGCGTGTTTGTCATCAACGGAACCGACGGTTCTACCTGCGGTGCATGGGACAGCCTCCCTCAGTGGTCGAAGTTCGGTGCATCGCTACTGGTAGCACCATTTATGCAGCAAAGGAACGCCGGGTCGGCTAGCTTGCCTGCTGCGGAGAACATCACGCTGCCCTCTGGTCTGCCACAACCCTTTAGCATCACTAACGCCAACTGGATATTTGCCTTCCCCCGCCCGGGAGAGTTCCGTCTGTGCTACAGGAGCTCTGTGTTCGGATGGAGTAGAGTTATCAACCCGACGCTGACTATCAACCCACCCAACGTCACCGACTGGGACTGGATAGTGGTCTCTGAGAGCCCTGTGCAGGTTGCCCTACAGTTCTACGGAACGGGTTTGAACAGCATGGGCAACGGCGACAGGCTCATGATCGTTAGGGACGACCAGTCTGTGGGCGACCCCTGCACAAGGGACCCAAGCGACTTCTCCGTTGCGGCTTATGTCACCAACCTAGGCCCCTCCAACATGGTAGGCGCCAACATGACGCAGCACATCTGGGGTGACCCTGATTTGAATTCATTTGCAGCGGTGCGAAACTACACAATGTGCTACATACCTTGCTGGCCTGACAACGTTGCGACCACGTGTGGGGAACCCATCAAGGTGGGCGCTTTGCAGACACCAATCAGAAACTTCAAGCCGGAGCTGAGGCTTACGGGTGATTACTTGTACTCGAGGCCGTGTGCAGAGGTATCAATATTCTCCGTGCCAGTCAACCCCGGGAGGGAGCAGGAGAACTGGGTCTCCCGTTCCATGACACACGTGCAGAACGTCTCCGTCGAGATAACGTACGAGGAGCCGCTGCAGAACGAATCGACGCCCAACACGAACCCTGACTGCGGGTCGTGCTTCTTCGAAGAACCGTACCTCAGCAGCAACACAACTTTGCGGCACTTCTTCCAAAGACTAGGTGTCTACACCGTCTTCGTGAAGGCAACGGACACCGGCGGGACTGCCCTCGGGGGTATCAACGAGACGGAGACGAAAATGTTCAAACTTGAAGTCACAGGGGAGAACACCCCGCCTGTCTTCGAGACCGTACCGGAGGTCACGGTTATGGTGTCGCAAAACGGAGGAACGATCACGGGAGGCCCTGTGGTGGTTGGGAACGTGTCGGGAGGCAGCATGGAATGGGAACAAAGGTCGCAGGTTGTGTACTTTGACGTGATGCCCGTGTCGGGTGTGTTGGATCCGTACTTATCTGCGAAGCCGGTGTACAACCAGCAGACAAACGAGCTCACGCTTGTGTTCAAACAAGGCGACAGGACGGACCCTGTCAGCCTGGACCTTGTCTTCGTTGGCTACGACGATCTACAGGCTGGCGTGAACGGTGCGACGCTGTGCGGGAACTCCGTCACACGGAAGATCGTAAAGCTCAACATCAACCCACCCAACCAGCCTCCTATCTTCAACTGGATTGGGAACACCACATTCCTCGCCTACGAGCAACTCCCTTATGCAGTGCGACGTGCCATTCCTGCAGTAGGGCCGTCGTATGAAGTACCGACCCAGAGCCTCAAACAACCCATTGTGACAGTGCTCACCAACACCCATTTCTTCGAGATCTTGGTATGTTTGTAGGGTTTCTTTCAAAGTTAAAAAAAAAAACTAATCTCAGCCGAACTTCACCGCGGACGGGAACTTGACCTTTAAGATTGCCAACAACACGATACAAGACCCGCCTGAATCTGCGACGGTGATGATCACCATCCGGTATGTAAAGAATATGAGCGCATGGAATCGGGAAACAATAACATCTCAGGGACGACGGTGGTGTAGGGCAAGGCGGTCAGGACAGTGCTTCGTTGAGGCTGGAGATCTTTGTGGTGGAATATTATAGTTTGGTGGTGAGCCCTAGTTCGATCCAGCAGGGCAGCACCGCGACGTTTGAGCTGTTCGGTGGGATGTCGGAGTTCGCAACGAAGCTGTTCTACCTGTGGGCAAACAGCAGCGGGTCGATGGACGTGATGACATTCAGCGAACTGCGCAACACGTCCGACGTGGTGCTGCTGTCAAAGCCCAGCAAAGGGATGCAAAAGACATATTCCAACCTCCCTGTAGGGAGCCACACTATCTTCACTCTCCTCTTCGTCGATGGGAGTGTCGACTGGGTTAGCTTTGAACGATTCGGTGCAAACCTCTGCCCGTCCCCGCGTAGCATTGGGCTTACTTACAACGGCCCTTGCTTCCTTGCCGACACGATCACGGTTGTTTCATCCCCCACTCCTGAAAACGACCTCACTGCGCTCATCGATATGCTTTCTAAGCAAGCCCCCGACACCCCTGCCACGACTATCTTCGCCCTCTCCAGCATGATCGGTTACCAAATGGCTGTTAGCAGCAACAGCTCCGTGGCGCCATCCCAACGCGCTACAGTGGCCAACGGTATCCTTGCGGTATGGCTTTTTTTCAAAAGAAACTGGGAAACATTTAACCCCATTAAACCAGGCGGTCAGAAGGCTCCCACAGGACAATGCGCTCTTGCCTGACGACCTGGGCAACGGCATCATGGCCGTCAAGGGGCTGCTGCTCCCTGTCCCGGGTGAGGACTCAGTGGAATTGACAGCGGTGTGAAAAACCTTGTAAACAATAAAACAATCTTTTCTTTACAGGGCCCGACGCAGGCCGTCGTGACAGCGCTGGATGGCCTAGCTAAGGAAAACAAAAAGTTATGGAGCGCATGCTGCGGTGTGGCGCTCCCTGCGGGGTGCTCGACGCATGACCGCAGTTTCTGCCCAACGTCGTGCTGTGGGACGGCGACTAGTAACGGCGAGATGATGCGTATTTCCAACGGGCTGCTCTCGACGCTGGGGCTCATCATCGCGAACACTACAGCGGCTGTCGTGCCCAATCCGTGGAGGTCGGAGTCGGAGGTGAAGGCAGGGCAATCCGACAGTGCTGCCAACGCACGCAAGAGCGACGCAGTGCTGATGACGAACCTCTTGAACACCTTGCACGGTGTGGGGGAGTCCGTGTGCCAAGTCATGTATGAGGACTCGCTCATCGCGAACCTCACAGACCCACCTCTCGTGGACAAGGCGCCTTACATGCTTGAAACGGTTTCCTTCACCGTGCACCTCACGGCGATGCACACAGAGGCCACAACGCCTGTCAATGATGACTTCACTGTTTCTGTCGACTCGCAAGACGTTGAGGCTTCTATCAGCAAAGCGGGGGCTACGAATGAACTCCAGCACCACTCCTGCAGGGCGTTCATGGCATTCGGCGAGAAACTTCTGTTCAGGGGCAACGGGGACCCGAAGTTCACGCCCATCGTCCCATACTTCGCTTTGAAGATAACCCCTATCGGCGGGGCGAGCGCAGTGGGCACGAACACGATGAAAGTGTCGGTGACACTGCCGGGGCCTGCCATCATGCCAGGCCAGCAAGATATGCTGAGGTGGGACGAGGCGCTATCGTTATGGGTGCATCAAGGTACTGCAAGCAGGCTGTTGAACAACAGGATTAAAATCGAGGACACGAGACAGTTCGTCACGTACACGACGGCAATGCGGACAGCAGCGACATTGCAGACATCGACCGGCATCCAGGGCTTCTTGTTGGGTTCCTCGCTGTACGACAAATCAAACAAAATGTGCTTTGCGTGCACGGCACTGCCGGTGTTCTTCGTGCTGTTCATCGTAGCCTACGTCCTGGCATCAGTGGTCGACGCATCTGACAAGAAGCTGTACCAAAGCAACCTCGGAGAAGAGGCAGTGACTCACGGCACAGGCCTTCTTGAACTCAACAGCTACGTTCACATGTGGCTGGCCCCCACAGCACGCCTACCTATCACGCTAGGGTACTACAGCAGAGTAAATAGAGTCAAAACTCTGTTCACGTTCTTCATGATGGCACTGTGGTCTGTCGGGCTACTCTACGACAACGTCTCCATCGGCTACTCATGGGAGGTGTCCATTGACGGTGGCAAG
The DNA here is from genome assembly GCA_964019335.1 of Diplonema japonicum. NCBI lineage: Eukaryota > Euglenozoa > Diplonemea > Diplonemida > Diplonemidae > Diplonema > Diplonema japonicum. The sequence goes on from OZ025674.1 coordinate 213,905, forward strand.
GCTGTCTACACGGGCCTCGTGGTCGCGATCATGGCAACGGTGGTGTCGTTGATCGTGTGCTACCTGTTCTTCCCAGGGACGCGCACACCGCGTATGTACGAGAAGTCGTCGAGAGCAGTGGTGCTACCAGAGGACGATGAGACTACGAAGGATGAGGAATTCGCTCCTTTGAAAGCCGTGCAGATCCCAGCCTTGCCCTCCACCTCGAGAAACCGTCTTGCAACATGTTTGATGCTGCTGATCTTCATCATTGGTTCCATTGCTATGTTTTTCATGACGTCGAACTATTCGTCTAAAGTACAAGGCGAGCAGTACATGCTGTCTTTTTTCTTCGCGTGTCTGTTCCATATGGGTCTGGAGGTGATCCGGTCATTGGCTGTGCACAAGTCCGGTGCGATGGAGGGAGGGAGGTACTTTGAAGAACCTCCTGAAACACATGAAGACGACGACATTGTAGAAATGCATGAGAACACGAAGGACGTGGAGATGTACGAGGACCTTGGTTCTCAATACGGCTCGCCTTCGAGGGTGAGCTATGGAGGCGCGCAAAGCACGACGCCCGTGTACCAGCCGCAGCAACCTCCTCAGCAGCATTACAACCCTGATGCTTCGCCGTCACCTATGTTCAAATCTACTACACAAAGCATTCTTAACACTGGTGGGAGCGTTCCCAGAGAATTCCATTCTTCCCGTCGCCCGTCGGTGTCGCCAGCAGGGAGTGTCATGGCTTCCTTTGGACGAGCTCGGTCGCTTGGTAAGCAGCCGGAACCTCCTTCAGACTTCAGTCAGGCGTCAATTGCCGCCATTAATCATAGAGGTCTCGGGAGGGGGAGGACTTCGAATCCCATCGCTAACGTTTCCCCTGATGCGGCTGAAGAGAGTCACTTCAGTCCTACCACTGTCCCTATTCGGGGCACTGGGAGAGGACGTGGGAGGTCATCTACTCCGCCTTTGTTGTGTATGGAAAAAAAAAAGAGGGGTAAAAAAAAAAAATAATAATAATATCAATACAGCCGGAGGTGCCGAACCCCCAACTACGATCTTCACACAGTTTTCCTCTCGTGGGTACTGAAGTAAATGAAAAAAAAAAAAAGTGAATTTTTTTAGATGGATTTTTCTTCCCCTTTCAATACATATGATTTTTTTTTTTTTTTTTTTTTTTTTTGCTTTCCTCAGGAAAGCACGGGGAAAAAAAAAGATAGAGTCGGGGGGGGAAAAAAAGGAAGGGGGGTGAAATTCCCTTCTCAGCTCTGCCCTTGTTGAGTCAAGCGATTGCCCCCCCTGCCTTATATACCCCTATTTCTTTGTTCTAAAAAAAATTCACAAAGGGTGGGAGAGAAACAAAAAAAAGAATGAAAAAAAAATTCCCCTGTGCCTCAACTTGAGCCTCAAAAGTCTGTCCTCTTAGTTTTTGTTCTTTTTATCCCTCTCGAGTCTGTAGTTAGAAGTTTTTTTTTTTCGAGGTAGAATTCTTTTTTTTTTTAAAAAAAAAAAGAGAGAAAAGAAAAAGAAAAAGGAAAAGGAAAAAAAAAAAAAAATACGAACACTCATTTTTCTTCCTCTTTTTTTTTTTTTTTTTTCCCTTCGTAGTATTCCCACTCAAACAAACAAAAAAAAAAACACAAAACAAAGTCCACCGCCCCTCCAAAAAAAAAAAGTAGTAAAAAAAAAAAAAAAAAAAAAAAATGCCCACGATGCCAGTTAGACGAGGCAGCAGCGGAGGGTACCATGCAGGTGGGAACGAGATGATTGCAGGGCGCTACCAGGTAATCAGCGAAGCAGGAAGGGGTAACTTCGCCAGGGTTGTAAAGGCAAAGGACACCCAAACAGGAGAAATTGTAGCCGTGAAGATTCTAGGCCCGGAGTATGCGAGAGACGCAAAATTCGAACTCGAGGTACTAGAGGGGATCACGAAGAGGGATCCGAAGAACCACTTCAAAGTCTGCAAGCTTCTACAGCACTTCAAGACCTCCGACGGAAGCAACTGTTTCGTCTTCAACCTGCTAGGACAGTCTTTGAAACAACGAAAGACCGGCATCCGCGACTCAACGACAAAGAAAAACTTCAAAAACCTGGTCAAACAGCTCGGCAGGGCGCTTCAATACCTCCACTTTGAGTGCAAACTAATCCACACAGATCTCAAACCCGAAAATATTCTTCTGGACTCACCCAACGACGTCAAAGGCATGGGGTCCGCATGGACAATTGTCGATTTAGGGTCCGCATCATTCTACTCAGAAAGACCAGATGGTGACCTTATTTCAACCCGCCCCTACCGTGCTCCCGAAGTACTTGTTGGTGGAACGTGGTCGTACGGCGCTGATATGTGGAGTTTCGGGTGTATTCTGTACGAGTTGTACACTGGAAGGACGCTTTTCGATGTTGCAAGCGACGCGCAGCACCTTCAGCTGATCGAGAGAAAGATCGGGAGGGCACCCTCGTGGCTAGCCGACCACGCTTCACAGAACGTGAAGTACCAGTTGTTCGACTCGTCTAACAGACTCCGACACGCGATCGGAGCAGGCCCCCCGCAGAGCTTCACAGATGAGTTCCGTGACGATCCTCTTTTCGCCGATCTTTTGAGAAGGCTTTTGCACTATGACCCTGTTCTCCGCATGCGTGCTGACGAGGTTGTAAACCACCCTTATGTGTCATCAGCAGAATCTGTCAAAGGACAAACCGGTGTTCTGACAAAGATCCCATCATCCGCGTACAGCTCCGGACGGATCAGATGCCCTGGGGCAATGAACATGAACGCCCCTAGAGCCCGTCTTGACGCAGGGCTTCCTCAAGAAAACGATAGATCTCGAAGTGGGTCTGGTGAAGAACGTGCTGTTGCGAGACGAGCTTCAGGCGAAGATCGTTACAGGAGAGGTTCAGGTGGTGAGGCATACAGACCAGCTCCTGAAGCGAGGCGTGGTTCCGGTGACATTGGGTATGGGGGTTCAGCACAGGACATTGCAGGGCTGGAAAGACAGCTGGCGCGTCTAGGTATGCCTTCTAGGCATATGGCTCCGCCGCCGCCCCAACCTTCTCGTGCTATCTTCGCTGCTGAAGATTCCTTCCGTGCGATCAGTGCTGCTGACGCCGCCCTTTACCCTCGACATGGCCACGGGCATGGTCCTTCAGCTTACGCGCCTTTGCCTTTGCACCATCAGAGACGTTACTGAAAGAGCGAGGATGGGAAAGTGGAGGGGCATTATTCATTGACTTGTTTGTAATTAGATTCCTATTTTCTTTTTTTTTTTTTTTTTTTTTTTTTTTTTTCATATAACTCCAGCCAGATTTTTCAAGTGTGGGAGTGAAAAATAATATTCTACCTTTTTTTTTTTTTTTTTTTCTTTTTTCACGCTTGTTTTATAAGAAAAAAAAGCAGGTGCAGGAAATGAAAAGTATTTTGTGAGTGGATATAAAGTACTTTATATTCACGTTGGCCCAATTTTCTCTGCACAGCACGGGCTCTTTGACAATATGGGGCGCAAACAAAATCACCCAAGTGGTTACCACATAGAATCTGGGAATCTCACTTTTTACGTCACTCAAGGAACAAAAAGCACGACGAAGCTGCCTCAGGTCCAGACCGAGGTCCTGTCAGCACCCATGGACGCACGGCCCGCACCACACAGGATGTGCCTTGACATCTGATCACCCCACACTTTTAAATCTGGCTGTCGTGAAATAAAACAACGGATTTAGTGAAAAATAGATTCGATTTTCACTTGTGGTGGCATGTTTAACATAAGTAACCTTTCATGACTTTAACTCGGTCGACGAGTAAAGTCATGTGCCCACTAGTTTGAACCACTGCCACCACGCGTGAAAATCAAACGATCTTATTTTCACTAAGTAAATAGTTATTATTCTTTTTTTTTTTTTTTTTTTTTTTTTTTTTTTTTTACTTCCCACACACACATACTATTTTTTTTTTTTTTTTGTTTCCTATTTCTTAGGTGTACATATAAAAGAAAAAAAAATTATTGGAGGGGGAATATCAAAAGAGAAAAAAATGGTGAGAGAGAAAAAAAAAAAAGAAGAAATACGCCGGCGTGCAAACAAAGGTTCAAGAAAAAAAAAGAAAAAGAAGAAGAAGAAAAAATCTGTAGAAAGGTTACAATGATGTTGCGCGCCAAAGCACTACCAACGACTTACCTTAACAGTTTGAAGAGAAAAAAAAAATGTTTTGCCCAGTGATGTGATCCAGCCTTCCTTTTTCTTTTCCCCTCCCCTGTACTTCACTATTCTCTTTATTTTCCCTATTGGAAGGGGCGTAAGTGCCTGAAGAAAGAAGAAAAAAAACTTTTTGAAAAAAAAAAAAAGGACCAAGTAGCTGCATACCTCTCATAATTTAATTTCTAATTTTTTGTTGCCTTGGTCCGTCCCGTTTGATGACCCTACCATTCTTTTTCTTTTCTTTCTTTTTTTTTTTTTTTCCTCCATCTTCTCCCTCTTTCCCCTGGGCCACCAGCATTCTGCTTTCACTCTGTTTATTATTATTATTTTTCATTTTATATTTACTTCACTCGTGACATAAACGAGGAACAGCAAACAGAGGGGAAAAGAATGTTGTATTTAGATATTTGTTCACCACTTGCACACACCCATTTCTCTCTCCTCCTCCCCCCTTCTTTCTTTTCTTCCCTGTTTTCATTCGTTGCAGCCATCCTTCTCTCGTGGACAGGTGGGGTGTGTGTAACTACAAGAAAGGGATAAGATTTTGGTATTCTGTTTTCTTTTTTTTTTTTTTTTTTCCCTCCGAAAAAAAAAAAAGATTTTTTTTTTTTTTACATCAAATTTAGACCAGAAGGAAAAAAAACTAAACCCCCCCCTTTTTTTTTCTTCTTATTTCTTTGTCTCAGTAACCCGAGATTGCCAGGAATTAAAGAAACGGCTGCAAAGAAGGTGGATCCCAGGGGTCTTTAGCTTCCAAAAAAAAGCCCCCCCCTATCGAACTGCGCTGCTCGGTGTGGCTTTAAGAAGAACAGGTTTGAGCGTCTTTGCTATCGGTGCTTCAATCCCACCTGCTGCGCTAGCTCTCCCCTGTCCTGCCGTCATATTGTTTGTTTGCACAAAAGAAGTAGAAAAAAAAAAAGAAAATAGCGCCACACTTTTTAAAGTATTGCGTACCCCCCTACACTGCCCTGAGTCTTCGTTAATTATAACAAAAAAAAAAAAAAAAGAAAAAAAAAAAAAAAAAAAAAAAAAAAACATTATTTTTTTTCTCGCGACAACCTTTTCTTCTTCTTCTTTTTTTTTTTTTCCATACTTATTTTCTCTATGTGTACACCCCTTGCTGTCAATTCCACTAAGAACCCACATCACGCAGAAGGAGGCCCGCCACCATGCGATAGATGTCTTGGGAAGCACAAAGCACGTACAAAGACAGGGACGTCAGTCCTAAAAGACCAACTTATAAACAGAGATATCACGAGGCATGGGTCACAGTGAGCCCTGGTAGGGAGGACGGCCGGAAGAGTCCTACCAGACCTATGCAGAAGGAACAGTATCAGCACCAGCATCAGATGCATCACCATCACCACCAACATCACCCTCTGCACCAGCACCAGCACCAGCACCAGCACCAGCATCAACACTACCAGTACCCAGGGTATGGCCCCCCACCTGTACAGCCTCAGGGGTACTATGCGCCGCCGCAGCCAACGCCGCAAGGGTGGTACCAAGGTCCTGGCCCGGCACCCGTTGCCCCTGCTCCTGCTCCTGCTCCTGCTCCTTCTGGAACTGGTTGGTACCCATCAACCCAACCCACCACACCCACCTTGAGCGCATCGCAGCCGTCCATGCCCATTAATGCCACAGGTTACCCTCCCAGCATCAGCACTGCCACCGAGGCACCCGAGAACTCCTCCATTGTGTCCTTTGACAGCGACGACACGCGGAGAAAAATGAGCAGCAGGGAAAAAATCAAGCAGCTTCTGAAAGAGCGTGAAGACCTCGAGAAGACCAACATGGAGCTGGACCTGGAGAGGACACGTGTCGAGATCGACAAGAAGGAGGTACTGCTCAGGGCGCAGCAGGAGCTCGATCAGGAAAAGGACCAGAACATGCAGTCGGCCAATGTGATCGCACAGCAGATGACGCTGATCGACAACTTGAAGGCGAAGATCGACGTTCTAGTGGGCCACGCCAGGACGGGGATGATTGCTGAGGAGCACCGTGAGACACACGAAGTGGAATTAGGTGAGGTGAGGTCACTGGCGATGAATTTGCAGGAGGAGGTCGGGCGGCACCAGAATACCATCCGGCAGTACGAGGCGGAGAGGGTGGATCTTGAGCGGGAGAAGCTTGCATGGCAGCGCGAGAAGAAGGTGTCCGAGATGGAGAGGGACGCGCTGCAGGAGGAACTAGCACGCGAGAGGTCTCTCAACAACAAAGAGAAAAGGAACCTGGAGCAAGTGAGGCGTGAGAACGCCAACGAACTCGAAGACCTCCTCAAGCAGCACGAAATGGAGCAACAGCAGCAACGCGAGGACAATTTGCGGCGGGAACAGGAGCTCAACCAGATCCGTAAAGAGAAGCAGGAGCTCTCCAACCGTGTGATCGAGATCCAGACACAGCGCGAGGAAGAAGCACGTTCCCTGCAGCGTGAGATCGAGCAGCACCTCACTGTGGTGGAGAACTTGAAGGCAGAACTGCGGATGAAGCAGATGGAGCTGTTCGAAGAGTACAACACCATGAAGCAGCAGATGAGCAGCGAGAAGACACAACTTGCGGAGAAGATGCAAGAAGAGAGGCGCGAGATGGACTTCAAAGTAGTGCAAGTGACACAGCAGGTCGAAGCAGAGAAGCGCAGAGTGGAAATCGAAAGGTCAAGCATCGAACTCGAATGGAAGGAGCTGAAGGCGTCTCGTGACGGCCAGCGCCAGAGGGACAAGCAGGAATGGGAGATGGAGAGGGACAGGCTCAACGAGCAGCTGAGGATAAGGCAAAGCGAGGTCGAGGCTAGAGAGCAGCGTGCCTCCATCAAGGAACGCGGCGTCGAGGCTACGACACGCGAGCTGGAAGTGGTGTGCAGAGACAAAGCAGTGTTGGAGAGCGAACTGCACAAGGTGTGTTTTGTGGGGAACACAATAACAAAAAAACAAAAAAAAAAAAAAAAAAAAAAAAAAAAAAAACAGCTACGGATGGAGAACACACAGATGCAAGAACTGAAGATCGAGAAGGAGCGATGGCAGAGGGAGTGCGCCGAGCAAGGCGACAAATGGAGGCAGCAGCTGCACGAGGTGAGGGACAGACACCACGCAAAGCTCGAGGAGCAGTGCAGAAAGCACAGCGAGGCCATCGAAATGGTGAACAACTTGCGGGCTCAGATCGCCGGGAAGAACGAAGGCCCTCCGACCAACCCAAGAGACCTGGCCTATCTGGAGAAGAAGCTACAAGAAACGTATGAGAAAAAAAAAGAGAAAAAAAAAAAAAAAAAAAAAAAAAAAAACAAACAGGGAACGCAAGCTTCTTGAAAGCGAGCATGCACTGGGACAAACAGAAGGGAGGATCACCAACACACAAGCAGAACTCTCTGCGGCAGACAGCAGGCTGGCACGTGCAGAGGAGCATATCGATGAGCTGAACAGGCAAATTCTAGAGTACAAAAAGGAGCTGACCGAAGCGAGAAGCGACCGGGAAAGGTTCAGAAGCGAACTGAGGAACACAGGGGGCGGGCAGGGAGGCGGGCAGCCTGTTGTTCCCGTTATGAACCAAGCAGATCTGCACCAGTTGATGGACGAGAAGGAAGCGTTGCTGAGGCAGCTGAAGCTAGCCACACTGGCCAACCGTGAGGAGAAGTTCGTGCACCTCTGCGACACGCACAGAGGGGAGGGGTTCGAAGGCCTCATGAAGCACGATATGGAAGATGATGAGATGCCTCTTAGCAAAGAGACCTCTAAACAGGCCTATACCGTGGTCCTGACATGCTTGGAGAGGATCAAGGGCCAGCCCTTTGTCTGTGCGGGATGCGTCACAGAAATGCACCACTCCTTCGACAGGCTCCTGAGGATGCTCTTCACGTTGGATGACACTGCTGCTGAGATTGCTGAAACGGAAGATGTAATGGTGTTCCTTATGGCACTCACTTCGAGGCTCTCAGAAGTTGGAGAGAGAAAGGTTTGAAAGGGGAAAAAGAAGAATATGAAGAATACCTTTTATTTTTAGGTCCACAATGCAGCCGACACTTTACTCAAGATCATCTTGACACTAGATTCATGAACGAGAAGAAGAAATTGTAAATAGAGGGGGGATAGATTTTTTTTTTTTTTTTTTTTTTTTTTTACGGAAAAAAGAGAATACAATCCTTTTTAAAAAAAAAAAAAGGAAAACCCTCTCCCCAGCCTGGGGTATTGGGTTTATTTGTTAACACCCCCCCCCACCCTTTCTTTTTCTTTTTTTGTGCTCCCTTTGCCCATTTCCATACTTTTTTTTGTTCCCCCCTAGATTTGTTTTTTTTTTGTTTGTTTTTTTTTTTCCATCCCCTTATTTCTTTTTTTTCTTTCCCCTGTCCCATGTGTGTTGTTAGATTTAAGTTCTTTTTTTTTTCTTCTTTTTTTTTCTTTCCCCTTGTTTTTCTTTAAAAAAAAAAAATACAAAAGGAGAAAAAAAAAAAAAAAAAAAAAAAAAAAAAAGGGAGAAGAAAAAAAAAAAATAATAAAAAAAATGACGATGGAGACGACCGTGCGCGCAGGGGAGGACTTCAATGGGAACTCACTGGACATGACTGACAGTGCTGGGCAGCGGGGCAAGCCTTTGAGTGCTAAAGCAACCCCGTTCGTACCTAAGGTTCAATCTTCGGAGCAGAATGGGAACCAGTGGGAAACCGTGCTTAAGACTGTAAGGGGCCTTGTCGATGTCAACCAGGAAGTAAATCAGCGGAAAATTGTTAAAATGGAGGAAGAGCTACAGAATCTAATGGAGGTGTCCATTCACGATTCCCGGGCTTTGACATACGATATCGATTTACTTGAATCTACTGTCTCGTTTCTAACTCAAAAAGTTGCAAAGCTATCAGAGGTGCGTGACCAAGAACACCAACACCTTTTCTCCGAGCTCTCTTCCCTGTCATCCTCTATTGAGAAGGACCTGGGTCTCTCGCTCCATGATGACGAAGAGACCAGCAACGAACTTTTAATCTCCTTTACTCATGACTCTACAAGCGAGACGGGCCATAGTGAGAAGAACGACATTTCCTTTGTTTTCGGTCATGAAAATTGATTAGGTATTTTTATTTTTTTTATTTTATTTTATTTTTTTTTTGTTAAATACTTTAATAGAGGTATATCCCCTCCCCCCTTCCCTTTCCCACTTTTTATTTTTTGTGTTAATTTTTTTTTTCCGACTACTCACCTTTTTTCCCCCCCCCCTCCATTTTGTGGAAAAAAAAAGAAGAAAAAGATTTTTTCCACTTTTTTTTTTGTCCCTCTCTTTTTACTTTTTTTTTTCACCTGTACATTTTTTTTTTGTCGTCCCCCTCCCTTCTTTTCTTCCTTGGACTTTTTTTTTTTTCTTCTTCCTTTCACCCTTTCATTTATGGCAGCTGCTTCCCAATTGTCTCTCCCCTCTTGTCGGTGGGGGGGTCGGGATGAGAGAAAGAAAGAGGGGAGAAAGAAGTCAAAGGCAATATTTTTCTTTTTTTTTTCTTTGACCCTTAAGAGTAATGGAATGAGGGGTTTCGATGGAAAGAGAAATGGGGGGGGGGGGGGAAGGGGGGGAAATGAGAGAGAGAAAGAGTAGAGACAGGGGTGAAGTATACTTGTGGTGGGTTTTATCCCATCATGTAGTAATTTTTTTTTTTTTTGGAAGAGTATGGGGGACTTGGGTTGATGGGGTGTTTTCACACCTTCCCTATCTTTCCTTCCCCCCTGCTCTTTTTTAGTCCCCCCCCCCCCTTCTTTGCCCCACCACCCCTCTGTCCTCGCCTTTACTCTCTCCACTTCTCTGAAATGTTACTCTACAGATTTCCCTGTCCATCCCTGCCTCTTCCTCTATTTCCCTTCGATACTCCCTTTCCCTATTTTATTTCATTTTTTGTAACACATCGTAACCTTCAGCCGTCCATCTTGCTTTTTTTTTTTTTTTTTTTTTTTTTTTTTTTTCTCTTCTTTTTTGCGAGTCCATTGCTAGCATTGTGCCCAAACACTGCGAAACAACAAAGCCACCTATAGTTTTCCAAAAAAAAAACAAAAAAAAAAAAAAGGAGGGGAGGGCGGGGGGAGAGGAGGGGTTTGAAAAAAAAAAAAAAAAAAACGATGAATGAACAAAAAGAACTGGAAGAGCTGCAAAGAAAGTTAAAGATGCTCGAAGACAGGGCAGAGACGAGGAAGAAGGGTGGGGTCGTCGTGGGGTCGGTTCTGGAGGAGGAGGATCAGAGCGTGGGCCATGCTGAAAGCAGCAGCGGAGGGTCAATGAAACGAGGGTGGCCAGAGCCAGGCAAACCAAAAGATTTCAGAGCGACCCCCCCCGCAGTCCGAGCACCCACACCGCTGGAAATTGTAAACCCGATAACGGAAGAATGCTTATTCCCGAGACCCACCAGCGAAATGGAAGAACAGCAACCACCACACCCACGGTCAGACGAAGAAAGCGAATGCCCGCAATCCACCCGCCGCCCTTCGTCCTCTCTCCTCAGACAGCAGCTAACGGACGCCTGCGACATGCCTTGTGAAGAGCACCTACATGAATACGCCAGGCTTCTAGGGATGGACCCAACAGCATATGGCGACTCCTTACTCCTCTGGATTGCAGCAGAAGGCCTCTCTGCCCCGCTCCCTCAAGATTGGTGCTGGGAGGAATCACAAGACGGAGAAGTATATTACATCCACACCCCTACGAGACAGACCCAATGGGAACACCCTGTCGATGTTAAGTACGAAAATCTCTTTAGACAACACCGGGTATGCATTTTGGTGAAGAAAAAAAAAGAAATCCCCCTTGCAGGCGAGACTACAGGCGGTTTTGTTTGAATTAACATATTTGGAGGAGTTGGGGTGGGGGCTACCTCTTCCGATGACGAATATCCACCTTACTCCGGGGCTTCTGTTAGATCCTGATACTGTGCTGTGGCTGCACAAATCGTGGTCGGTGGAGGGGGTGGTATGGGAGAAAAAAAAGGGGGAAGAAAAAAAAAAGAAAAAAAAAAAGGCGTACCCAGGTGAACGTACTCAAATTCGTGTTGAAGAGCTTCCAATTGAGTGTTTTAAGGAGTTGCAAACCTGTACTGTAACCCCCGCTCAGCCTGGGGTTGTTCGATTGTCTACAGTGGAACACGATTCGGGTGCTGTTGTGAGTAAGTGGCTTGAGGTAGATGAAATCGAGGACGGCAGGCTTTCCTTCACATTCAGGGAGAACTCTGATGCGCCACACTCAGCTTCGGCTTACTTCCTCCAACTTGCACCGTAAAAGAGAGGGGGAAAGAAGGTTGGTTTCCACTATCCGTCTTTTAGCATTTTTCTTTTTTTTTTTTTTGATTCTCAGTACTAAATAGTGGGGTTGCCCCCCCCCCCCCCCCCCCCCCTGCAAGAAAAGAAACATAAAGGATAAGAAAATCTCTTTCAGTGTCTTCTCTTGTAAATGAAGTTCCCCCCCCCCCCCCCCCCGTTCTTTTAGGTGTTCTTCTTTTTTTTTGTTGTTTAGTCAAAAAAAAAGAGGGTTAAGGGGGGGTAATCCCCTCCTCCTGTCTCTCTCTCACTTTCTCACCCATAGTAGATGAAAATCCGAATAGTTTTTTTTTTTTTTTTTTTTTTTTTTTTAAAAAGAAGAAAAATAAAAAAAAGTAAACTTCCCCCCTTTTTTTTCTACGGGACCACAGGGGACTTGGGAGGCTTCGGGGTGAAGTTTCACAAGGGTGCCGCTGTGTCACATACTGCATGGCACCACTAAAATCGAGACAACTTTTTTTTTTAGTTTCGTGAAATATCTCAAAACCCCTCCTCCCGATGTCTATTCGAAATTACTCAATTAATGTCTCGTTGCAAGCTCAAGTTTTGCATAATGTATTTATATGGTCGGTGTTTACAGTAGTTGTCATATCGGGGAAAACGAATTTTTGTCGTTGGCAACAACCGCATAACTTAACTGGCTATGAATACAAAGGGTGTGTGGGTTTTTGTAGTATCTGTCCAAAGAAAAACTAGAAACTTCTCTCTTATTGTTTTTTTTTCTTTTTTTTTTGGAACTTACGACCTAGCGAGCTGGGCAAGAAAAAACTCGGCTAGACCCTCGGTGTTCACAGTCGTCTGATTCCGGCAGAAATCAGGAAATCAGTACACTTGCTGCGGACACATTACATCTTCCCACTCAAACTGCTGAATCAAAGATGCGTTGGCTGTCGTTAGGCGACCCTGTCACATACTGCGGGTTCCCTTCAAAGACACAGAATAGTTGAATTGTTTCAATTTTTTTCTCTTTTTTTACTTGTCCTCCCCCCCTCCCTCCTTCTTTTTTTAACCCCTCACTTTTCTGTTCTTTTTTTTTTTTTTTTTTTTTTTTTTTTTTTTTTTTTCGCATCACCGCTGCGCCCCCGGTCAACAAGTGAATCGAAGGTTATTATACTGCCTGATGAGAACCTGGATACCCAGAGCGTGACTCAGCTGAGGGCCTTAGCGAAAAAACCGTGCAGCCCATGCGACCCCATATTGGTTGCGAAAGGGCACCAAGGAAGTGTTTCCCACCTCTCGGAGTCCACCGTTCTTGCAAAACTGAAACTACGTTCGGGAATTTAAAAAAAAAAAAAAAAAAAAAAAAAAAACAGCAGTATTTTACACACAATGTACACGACAAGATTGTTAGTCACATTGAGCGGCTTGGGGATGGCCATGGTAGGGTGGTGGTTGGGGTGCATTGAAATCATCGGAGAAGTGAAAGCAGAGCCTATCGTACAAAAAACACGGGAACGCAAAAAAGAACGGACAGTTAACTGGCTGTTTCTGGGGGACAGTTTGGTAGCTGGTGCTATGTTTGCGAAACACGGGCTGAAGTACGCCCCTTGGGGGGAGCAGGTGGGGAGGAACATAGACATGAAAGGCTTCCCGGGCTGGACCAGCAAAGCCATCCTTGAAAACTTCGAAGCCGTCACCACGAAAATTCCCCAAACGACCTATACTCACTGCCTTATCATGCTTGGGACGAATGACGTAGTCCAGCGACACCCCATAGAGAGTACCGTTTCAAACATCCAAAAAATATCTCAAAAGATCAAAGACCGTTACAATACCACAATCGTGTTTCACCACCCTGTCCCAGAAATATCGTCCTTCACCCCTACAAACAGCGCGGTCAAGAAGGCCACCTCGCAGTACTGTCCTTCCCTCCGTTCGCAGAATCCTAAAATACGGTCCCTCAACGAGCTGTTGTCCAACTCCCTTCCCCGAGGAGTGATGTTGAAAGATTCTTTTAAAGGGTTGGAGATAGGAAATGAGCTGTGGTCGGATTGCGTGCACCCGAATGAGAATGGGTATAGAAAACTGGGCGGGTTGGTCCGCGATCAGTTGAAAGGACTGGTTTGAGAAAGTTTTTTTTTTTTTATATTTTTTTTTTTTATTATTATTATCGGATTCTCTTGCCTGTAGGTCTTTCTTTTTCTTCTCAGATCTAAAAGGTTTCCTTGGCTCTTCTTTTCGGCATCCGTTGTACAATTGAGGTTCTTTTCAAAAACAAAACTTAGGACGGTTTCTTTTTTAAAAAGTCCAGTTGCGTTCCAGCTTACAATCTCAGTAACCCAGTCATCGCTTCTGCCTCGTTCGTCTCTTCTGACCATCATCCCGAGGCCCTTTATCTCTGCGGCAGGCAAAAAAAAAAAAAAAAAAAGAAAAAGAAAATGTGCAAATCTGATGTACTGGGCTCCCGTTCAATGGACATGGCGGCCTTTAGAAAAACAGATGCTGCAAAAAGGGGGTTGGAAAAGGTGTTGGTGGCTGTGTCATTTCAGGTGAATGAAAATTGTGAAGCCACAATGAAGATGTTCGTAAACAGGGAAGAGACGTGGTTGGGGATGCAGCAGAGAGCGTGTGAAATTGTGGAGAATAAGTTCGGCCTTCAGCTTCCTTACTACAAGTCATGTGTCGAAGTTCCCGCTGCGATCCCCGCCAAAGAAAAGCGGAGGAAGTCCCTTCTCTCGAAGCTGCTGGGCAGCCGTGCGAGGGCAGCTACGTTCTCTACCCTAGAGCCTGGCACCACTACCGCTTTCCCTACAACTGATTTGTTTTTTGAACATTCTTACGTAAAGTCTTGCATTGCCTCTGGGATGATGCCTTCGCTCTCTCTGATCTGCAAGCCTCTTCCCACTATCTCTCAAAGGCGAAGGGCTGCTACTTTGTCGGTTTCAATTTTGTGAAAAAAGAAAAAAAGGAGACGGAAAAAATCATTTTTTTTTCTTTTTTTTTTTTTTTTTTCCTCCGGAGGGGTGACGCGATTTTGCAGAAATCCTGCGATACCCCCTGTCCCCCTCTTGGAAACTTTTTCGAATTTCTTTCGGAAAACTTGTTTTTTTTTTATTTTTATTTCTTCCCCCGTGGGGGGAGGGCCAGTTTTTTTTTTTTTTTTTCCGAGATTTTCATGAAGGTCTAATCTATTTGTTTTGAAAAAAAAAAAAAAAAAAAAAAGAAAACCGAAAAGAAACGAGGAAAAAAGGGAAAGAAACTTTTCTGCGTCCTTTTTTATCCAAACAGGAAGAGAGAAAGAAAGAAAGAAAAAAAGAGGGAAAAAAAAAAAAAAAGATGGCTGTAGTCTGTACACCCCGTGTCGGGCAGCTACCAAAATCCGCACTGTGCAAGCCAGAATAGTCTTTTTTTTTTTTTTTTTTTTGTAAAGGGTTGAAATAAAAGAAAGACCCTCTTTTTTTTTTCTAGATTTTTGTGGGTATCTTCTTTTCTTTGCACCCATAGTCGTAAGATAAATTACAAAAAAAAATCTTTTTTTGTGATACGGACGAAGCCCACGATTGTGAAAACTAGAGGTACCCACCTTCCTATTCCCTTTAGGTGATGACACTTGGGTCGGCATCTCAGGGAAATTTACTTCTCTTTTTCGAGTTTCCCCCTACCCCCCCCCCCCTTTTTTTTCTTCTCAAAGTCGGTGTTAAAAATAAAATAAAAAGAGGGAAATTCTGCTTTTCTTGTTCGCAGCCTTTTTTTGACCTTATTGTACCGCTTGAGGGGATTTTTTGTTTATGCGTCAGGAGATATAAGGAATAAAGACCTTTAGAAGAAAGGCACTGTCTTTTCAACCCCCCCCCCCTCCCTTTTTTTTCTTCTCCCTCCTCTGTGTGCGATTTCTTTTTTTTATATCCAGTTGTTTCCTTGCAATCTTGTGTCCCTTTGCTAGCAGGGATATCTAGTGATATTTTAGGAAACATTAGAACTACCGTATATTCTTTATTAACGATTTTCAAAAAAAAAAAAAAAAAAAAAAAAAAAAAAAAATAAGGGCTATTTTTTATATATAAAAACAACGACAACAAAACAAAAAAAAAAAGAAGAAGAAGAAGAAGAAGAGTAAATTAATTTTTTAAAGGAGAATGCGGTATTTTCTAGTTTTCTTTCATTTTTGGGGGAAAGTATTTTTAGAGACCAAAAAAAGAAGGGGGGGTGGGGAAAAAAAGGGGGGGGGGCGAGAAAAAAAAAGGAAGGACAGTGGTCTCAGATAGCTAGTCTTTTTGTGGCACTCTCACATTTGGTCTCAAATTACTTTACCCCCCTTTTTTTTATTTTGGTAGTAACATGGAATTATAAAGAAAAAAGTACATCAGATGTGTTGTTCGCTGTTGACCTCCTCGTCGGTCATCACCGGTAGCGCCCAGTGGAATAACGTATTGCAGATGCTCAGCAAAGTGCACAGCACACCGCACGCATTAAGGACACGACGCGGAACGCAGAAGAAGCTACAGCTCGGCCGAGGTGCGCCCCCTGTAATCAAGTAGACAGTTCATGCTTCGTTACACTTAGCGCCAAGTAGTGTTGCAATCAAAGCCCCATTTATTTTTTTTTTATTATTTCTCCTTAACAGAATGGAAAGGGACGGATAAGGTGAAGAAGAAAAAGCAAAAAAAAAAAAAAAGAAAAAAAAAAAAAAAGAAAAAACGAAAAAAGAGGGGCGAGGAGTAAAGATCGAGAGGGGAAAAAAAAAAGAAAAAAAAAAAAAGAAAAAAAAGGGCGAAATTTGAAGAGCTATTAACTCGTCGATAGTTTGCTTTTTTTTTTTCTTTTTTTTTTTTTCTTTTTTCCATATTCCCTTTTTGTTTTATTCCAGATGGTGAGCGCGAAAGCGCACGAACCTTAAATGTGTAGTTTATTCTTCTTTTCTTTCTTTCTCGCAGCTCCTTTGTCTTTTTATCGTCTCCTTTTTTCTCCTTTCTGGAGACGCCCCTTTTCATATTCTGGTGATGAAGCCCCACGCACCGTGGAGGCTTCAAGTCTAGTTTACTTACTAGCTTTCTTTTATTTGTCTCATTGTTTCCTTCCTCTTTTCAAACAAGAGAAATAACAGCGCACGGGTCAGGCAGTGACCCGCCAGTTCTTCTCTCTGCAAAAATGGAGGGGGAAAAAATGGAAAAAAGAAAAAAAAAAAAAAATAGCGGGGAAAAAAAAAAAAAAAAAAAAAAAAAAAAAAAAAAAAAAAAGATAAAGAAAAAAAAAAGTAGCAGTGTGTGTTATCGCGGCAATGCTTGCTATTTTCTTCTTATCTTTTTTTTTTTTTTTTTTCCCCGTTTTTTTTTTTTTTTTTTTTTTTTTTTTATTCTTCTTTTTTTTTTCCCCCTCTTCTCTTTTTTTTTTTCTTTTTTCTTTTTTTTGCCAACACTTTACTCTGTTGCAATGACGAAGGTTAACAAATCATGCTGAGCCCAATATTTTCTTTTTTGTGTTTAAAACTATACTCAACAAGAGCCTGGTTTCCTCTTCCCCCCTCACAACAACGACAAATAAGGGCTAGATGGGCGTTTGCTCGGATCTTTACACTGTAAATATCCATCTTCCCTTATTTTTTTTAAGTACTATAATATTGTAAAGCAAGCCCCGACGGACGGAACAATCCTGCCAAGATGGACAACACGATCAGTGTGAGAATGTCCAGTTCGTCAGTTCTTTTTATTTTCATTTTCCTATTGCACACAAGGCAGCCGGCATCTTTCTCTTTATCCTTTAGCAGTAGTAAGTTCGAAGTGAAAAAAAAAAAAAAAAAAAAGAAGAAAAAAAATTTAAAAAAACAAAAAAGACAAATATTGTTAACCCCATGCTGTAAACCTTCGTTTCCACTTTTTTTAAAAAAAAAAAAAAAAGTTACTCGTTGTATCATTATATTGATGACAATACTTTTATTTTTTCATCAAAAAAAAACACAGAACAAAAATTCTCTTGTTTTATTTTAATCCCCCCCCCCGTATTTATTATATATTTATTATTCCTCTCTGATACCTTTCTTTTCCTCTCTTTTTCTAATTTTTTTTGTTGCGCAAACCGCAATTGGGGCGGGGAATGGGGTGGCATTTGAATAAGATCTCTTTTTTTTTTTCTTCTTTCTTTTTTTTTTCTGCAAGAGCGTCTTTAACTTTGTTCTAAACCGAAGAAAAGAAAAAAAGAAAAAAGAAATCCAATTTTTTTTCTTTTACCTCCCTTGTCACCCAGTCTCCCCCCCCTCCTCCTTTTTTTTTTAAACCCCTATGATATTTCTTACTTCCCCATTTATTTAATTTTAAAAATGATTTTTTTGAATTTTCAAACAAAAACACACAACAACCACAGGGAGAAGGCGAGGCGGAGGGGGGGGGGGGGAAGAGGGAGGGGGCAGCATACAAAAAAAAATATTTAAAAAAGAAATATAAAAAAAAGAAAAAAAAAATGCAGTTTCTAAGAAAAGTAGATTCTTTCCGAACAATCCCGAAAGATCTGAGTGAGGGAACAGCGACAGGGGCGGTTATGACGCTCGTGGCAATGTTCCTGTGTGGGGTTTTGTTCATGTGCGAGTTGGTAGCATTCATGACAGTCACGTCTTACACAAAAATAGTCATGGACAGTAACCAAGACAAACAGCTGAAAATCAACTTCGACGTAACTCTCAGCGACCTTGCGTGTGATCACCTGACAGTGGGCGTCTGGGATGGCTTCGGCACAGACAGACTCAACATCACCAAAAACATCAGACGGCAGCAAATCGACCACCTAGGCCAGGACAAGGGCCACGCCTACACCGACGACGAGCTGCTTGAGCTCGACTCCACCGAACAGGAACTAACAGCGTCCGAGAAAGCGGAGTACGACGCTGATTGGAGCTCTTCAAGCGATCACTTCAAACATGAAAACTTCGATGGTACCAAAAAAGAAATTGCAAAAAAAAAAAAAAAAAAAAAAAAAAAAAAAAAAAACACCCAGCCGTCATCGAATCCCACGACTTTACAATGGTTCTGTTCTATGCAGACTGGTGTCCTCCTTGCCGGGCTTTCAAGCCGGTTTGGAATATGGTAATTTTAAAAAGAAATATATAAATACACACACACACACACACACACACACACACACACACACACACACACACACACACACACACACACACACACACACACACACACACACACACACACACACACACACACACACACACACACACACACACACACACACACACACACACACACACACACACACACACACACACACACACACACACACACACACACACACACACACACACACACACACACACACACACACACACACACACACACACACACACACACACACACACACACACACACACACACACACACACACACACACACACACACACACACACACACACACACACACACACACACACACACACACACACACACACACACACACACACACACAGTTCGAATCCGACATCAACGGGAACGCTGGCAGCAAGATAGTCGACGCGGACCAGCGTCCCTTGGGGCAGGGTGTTCGGGTGTTGAAGCTGAACTGCGTTGATTTCAAGCAAGCGTGCATTGACGAGAGCATCCAGTCCTTCCCTGCCGTGCGGCTGTACAGGAGGTCCCTCGGGGCCTCGAAGAAATATGCAGCTTACGAAGGAGAACGGTCAGTCGATGGCCTATTCGCCTTTTTAAAGGAACAAGCTGCAAAACGCCACCTGCATGTCGGTGCCAAACACCACTCAATGTTCACAGAAGGGTGCCGGATCAAAGGATTCGTAGAGGTAGCACGCGTCCCTGGGACACTTCACATCGAATCAAAAAGCACCGATGAAAAAATGTTGAATTCCGCATTCACAAACGTATCTCATGTAGTTCATCATTTCTCGTTCGGTGAAGAAAGCCCGTTGCTGACAGGAGGGGCTTTGCCTGTTCCCGATGAGTACAAGAAGCATATTGCACCGCTTGACGGGAAGGCTTTTACAGTTGACAGGTTTCACCAAGCACCCCATCACTACATTAAGGTAGTGTCGACAACTTTCGACTCGTTGAACGGGCTGCGTTCCTACCAGATGACTCACCAGCATAGGATTGCGAACATCGCGAAGCGGTCGACTCCCCAAGCGAAGTTCAGTTATGACCTGGCTCCAGTTGAGGTGATTGTCTTTGAAGAGCGAAAGAAGAAGTGGTACGACTTTTTCACGTCCGCCCTTGCCATTGTCGGTGGTACTTACACCGTCCTCGGGCTTACCTCTGGTGCATTTAATATGGCCTGTTGGGTTAAGGAAAAAAAAAAAGAAAAATAAAGAAGGAAACGAAGAAAAAAAAGGGGGGGTAGAAAGTGTTTGCGAAAAAAAAAGAGAGAAGGGGGTAAAAAAAAAAGAGGGGGGGGGGGAATGTTATTTTTTTTGTTTAGTAATCTCCGGAGAGAAAGAGGACGAGAAGGGCTCTTTTTTTTGTATGTAAAATCGTTCTCTCATCACAACCCCCCCGTAGTATCCATCGTTATCTTTGTTCAAAGGAACAGAAACAAATGTTTTTTTCAAAAAAAAAAAAATACCATTACCCACTTAACAACCAGGTACTGATGGCCGCGGTACCCTCCTGGGAGCCCGAGACGGTCGAGAAAGAGTCAAAAGGGTCTTATCGATGTGGTGTGGTGGTGGGTGGAACGGGCGAGGTGTCGGGGGAGGCGAGTCTTCAGTTGAAAGACTTTAATCTCAACCCAGGAAAGCGGTTCAGGGGGGGCAAGGACGTTCTGTCAGTTTCGACGGAAATGGGGAGATGGACACAGAGGGGAGACCTCACATGGCAGAGGCCCCTCAGGAACGGGCAGCTGGGGGTGTCCGTGACGCACAAACAACACCCCGCACGGCAGGCACAGCCTGGGTGGCCATCGTGGCATTCCCAGCATCGAAGGTCCACCGAAGGCCGCTTGTCATGGATGCGCAACTCCGTCGTCAGAGAAATATTTTGCAGAGTTAAAAAATGGGACGGCGAAGTGGACGGGTCAGAGCTTCCCGTAGCTGCGGTGGGGGCTAAGCTGCTTTTCGGCGATCGAAACACGCGTTTGTCAGCACTCCTCGAAGGCGGCATCACAACACCTTTCGCACGTCTGGAGCTTGATGGGCTGCTCCGCAGGGGGGACCCTCGCTTTGCGTCAACTGAATTACGCGCCAACGTTAGAAATCTGAATATGCTCCTTGAGCCGTTCTCTCCTGAGCCGCCTGCTGGTGAGCTGTATAACTTCGGTGGTGCTGAAGTACGGGGTTTCACTCAGACAGGGCTTCTCCCCTCAGCAGCAGGGGACATGCGCAACACGCTCCCTGCCACTTCCACAGCTAGCTTCTCTGTAACCCGTCTTGCCCCTATCGACTCGTCTATTGGTCTTCTTATCTTCCTTGATGGTGGTGCCGCTGCTGGACGTGGGCACGTCAGTCCGAGCAATACCCTTCCCCTTCTGGACTCACCTAAACACGCGTCTTGGGCCACACCCCTCTTCCTTTCTTACGGGGTGGGGCTTTATATCCCGTCGGCACCGAATCTCCGTGCCGGCATCGCGTGGGGACTCGACAAGAGGCTGCAAGCGAGAAAGACTACTCAAAGGTTCTTCCTTTCAGCGGTTGGCGAGCTTTAACAATTCTGTTTTCTTTTTCATACCTAACTGATTCACACCAACAGGGCCACCCGTGGAGGGAAAGAGAAGCGAGGAAATGTCGATGATTCGCAGGCTGCCCTATCAGACTAAAACACCCCCAAGGTTTCTGGTGAGCGGGTGTGATGAGGGGCTTGTGCCCAAACTGCCGAAAGCAGTAGGAAGGCCGCCATCAGTCTCCCCCGCTACGGAGGGCGGCCGCGCAATGTCAACTGAGTCGGTGGAATCTGCTCCACGAATACCCCAGTTAGAGCCAGCCGGAGGCGGGCTGCACCTGCTACCGATTCTGGTGGGGATCATGGTAGGGTTGTACTGCTTCGGGCCGTGCTTTGTCTTTTACCCATTCTATGACAACGCGGAGGTGGACTTTAACTATTTAGGTACAAAAGAAAAAAAAAAAAAAAAAAAAAAGAATAAAAAAAAAAAATCAACCCCTCCTCCTACTCAACAGATCTAAAGAACGAATGTCAATTTTACAGACAACTAACCATGTACAGAAAAGAGATCCACCGGGTGCTAGCAAGGAAATACGCAGGTATCTATCTATCTATCTATCTATCTATCTCCCCTTCTTTTTTTTTTTTTTTCAAAAAAAAGAAATCAAAAAAGACACGTTACCCATCAACCGGGGGAAATACATGGCAACATGGGTGGACAGATCGGATTTGCAGGATGTTGTGGAGCGACGGATGTCTAGCTTAGTAAAGGAGAACCGGCTGGTGATGAACGCTTTGTTTCGCAAGGCGATCGATGTAAACGTTGCGAGGGGTGTGATCGAGGACGGGCGTGAGGGCGTGCGGTTAGCAAAGAAACCCGCCTTTGTGACCGCTGATGTGTTTCTTGTCTACGATGCAGAGACAGCGTCAGAGCTGTGGACAACCGCGTTGTGGGAAGTTGTGCTTTGGTGTGTGTTCCCCGCCGTCCTTGCCTATGGGGTATATTGTGCGTTTTCCCTTATCGCTGTGGACCACCATGTTGAACAGGTTCTTTATGATGCGATTTGCCGGACGCTTCTAAAGGAAGGGCCTCTCCCCCCTGAGGCGTTGTATGCTCTTGTTGCAGTCTCTCTGGAGCCGAGGGTTGCAAAACAGCAAATCGCAGACATGTGGCCTTCCCCAGGGCTCCCCCTCGGCGTCATTGAAACCCGCTTGCGAGAGGATGCAAACATCAGCTATGCAAGCACTGGCAGCCATGATGGTCTTATCATTAGCTATCTAGAGTAATTTTTTTTTTTTTTTTTTTCTTTCCTGAGAAAAAAAAAAAAAAAAAAAAAAAAAAAGGAAAGGGAGGACACACAGGGTGTTGTATGATGCAAGAAAGCTGTCAGAATGGCGACACCTGAGGCACCGAATGCCACGTTGACTGAACCTGTGGAAGGGGGTGGTGACAGCGATGGTATCCCGTGGTATTACGTGGTTGCTCCTTTGCTGTGCTTGTTGTGCATTTGTCTGGGATTAATCATTATTTGGTGTCGGTCGGGACGGACCCGGCAAGGCGTTCACCCTGTCTTCAGCAGTGACATATGCAAAGCGGAGAATGAAACAGAAATTGGTAAGATAGCTGATGTGCCTCCGATCTTTACTTTTTCGCCGCCTTCAGAAAACGCTCGTGATGATAATAATAGTGAGTGAGATACATAGAGAGAGAGAGAGAGAGCGAGAATCGTGTTTTTTCAAACACGAATAAAATTTCTTTACTAGAAAACTATCTCGTTGGCCCTTTTTTTAAATGTCGTTTCTTTTTTTTATTTTTTATTTTTTTTATTGTTACAAATATTTTTATCTTTTTTCAAAAAGGAAAAAAAAAAAAAAAAATATGATTTTGTAACTTGTGTGCCGAGCAAAAAAAAAAAGAGGAAACTTTCGCACGTTTTTTAAAAAACCTTTTCTTTTTTTTCTTCTTTTTTTTTGCTCGTGCGAGCAAAAAGACAGATAGTCATAAAGAATCATTATTTTTTTATATGTGGTAAACCCCTATCGTTTTGAGTAAGAGGGGGGTGGGGGGGGGGGGGGGCAAAAGGTAAAAAAAAGATCCACAGAAGTAAAATCCTTACTCGGCACAAAAGAGAAAAAAAAATAATAATAATGCAAGTTTATATTGTTATTTAACCACACGCATTTGAATTATTATTAAAATTTTCCGTAGTTTTTAACCACTAAAGGACCGGGGGTTTTGGCGAAAAAAGTGCCAAGGACCGTCTATTTACGAACCCGGAAAAAAAAAATGCGAGAGTTTAACCATAGGAAAGTACACTATACCCTTTAAAAAGCACGTGACCCAGGGGGTAAAAAAAACAGTTTATTTTTCATGCAGGGGGGCTTGCTTAGTGTTCATACGGGGTCGGGAGAGGAAATATACGACAAAGTACTGAGCATCACGAGCGACCTTGCTCAACCCCCCACTTTTTTTTTTCCCCACAGATGTCGATTTTCTTCCAACATTGGGTCCTGGCGGACGCTGGAGCCTTTGAGGTTTTTTTTTTTCAAGCGTCCCCAGAATTGTCGTCAGGGTAGTCATTTTTTGTATGAAAAATCTCAAAGCACTCAGGGCACAGGGCAACATTGCACGTTTTGCAGGTGTAAAATTGTTTTTTTTTTTGATTTTTGGCACAGCTTTGAGGTGAATTTCATACTATAGGCAAAGTCGTAGAGATTAAAGGCAAAACTATAGGCGAAGCCGAAAAGGTTAACACGGGTTTAGTACGGCCGTGCCACAAGAGGAACCGGATGCTGTCCAGAGTACACCTTAAAGCCATAGCGCTTGCGTTTAGCTGTCGAAAAACGCTGTGCTTAAGGCGGGAGAAGGAGCGAATCAATGCTCAGCCCTTGACCGGGGGTGGTATGCAGCTTTCCAGCTGGGGGAGTCCGGGAATGCAGCATCTCCACTTTTGATAGTGTCCCGTTGCCCTGTGAGCCAAAGTGGACACAACATATCTCTTCCTTTGTAGGCCAGCAGTCCTTGACGCCCGCCCTGCAGACTTCGTCCATCAAGGCGGGCAGAACCCAGACGGCGATCCAGGTGTTCAGTTGTACCACGTCTGCGTCGAATGTGGTGCCCTTGGATGTGGCATACACCTTCGAACAGCTGATAATGGACCTCAGCAAGCTGTTTGTGATAAACAAACAGAAGAGTTGTAGCCTATCCATGTTGCTGTTCGATGTTGCTGGACCCCTGTACCCATGTCACTTCCCCCAGCGCACACCACCCTCATCTGAGGTGGTGCTGGAGTTGGAAGAAGCACTTCAGAAGCTGCTCTCAAGTACTAAGTACAAAAGGACACCAAGCAACCCCCTTGGGGACGGGTTTTTGTGTTTGTTCTTCGCGCAAAAGGGTATTTCAAATAAAAAAAAATCGCGGAACAATGGGTCTTAGTAAAGTCCAAAGTGTCACATAGAAAAGATAATTTTTCTTAAGGACACATATGTCCTCATGGTCCTTTAGTGGTTAAAAGCAATAAATTTTCAAATGTACAAATTGATGTGAGCAAAGTAAAAAATCTTTGTTATGCGTTTCAAACCTCTTTTTAAAAAAAAAAAAAGAAATGCGGTAAACATAGCCTACACGTTATACCGATACCAATCAGGTATTTTAATCAGTTCGGGTATTTAAATAGTGCAAAATTGGCCTGGGCGCAGAGGTCCTCTGTACCCCCGCAGATGTCGAGATGGGTTCGGGTCGATAAAATTAAAAATTGAACATGGTCATGGTAAAAATAATGAATTTGATACCGGGTATTTAAAAAATATCAATTTGGTAACGTTATGCTTGCGTTGTAAAATAAGAAAAATAAAAAGATAAAAACTGCAAAGTGCACCACCAAACATCCCCCCCCCCCGTCTTTCTCACTTTTCCCTTTTCCCCATTGGAGTAGTTACTTTCCGTCCCGCCTCCCTTCCCCCTTTCTTCAAGCCTCATCTGTAACAAACTTCTTTCTCTTTTTTATGCTCGAGAAGTACCCGCTCTGTTGTAAAAAAAGAACTTTTCAAAAAAAAAAAAAAAAAAAAAGAGAATTTCAACAAAAAAAAAATGAAACATGAGTGAGATAAGTGTAGAAAAGTCCGAACCCGTCGAGCAGGCTGTGGAGGGTGTTGAGGGCTATCAGAACGATGCTGACGACACCACAGTACGGGCGGCCCTTACGTCTGGTGAATGGATACGACTGATAGAACCGGGCAGCAAGAAGTTTTACTACTATTCTGCCGAGAGCGGGCTCTCTGTGTGGAACCTGAAGGAAGAGCTAGCCAAACGCCAGCGGGCCAAAGCAGACCCTGCCGTCGAACGAGCCATCAAAAGCGGTGAATGGAAGCAGGCCTTCGACACCGATAGCAAGCAGCCTTACTTCTTTCACGTTAAAACGAGAAAAGTGTGCTGGGAGCTAACCCCCGAGGACATCGTACTGCCCAGCGAGCAGGGAGACGTTGACGACAAACCAAGCGAAGGTGATGGTGGTGAAGAAGAACAAGAAGAAGACATTCCTCCGCCCTTACCCGATTTCGATGTTTCCCTTCCAGGATCCGAGCGAGCGAAGGCCGCACTGGACGACGGGAGCTGGACCTATGGGATCGATAGGTTGAAACTGGGGTACTTCCGCGAGAGGCACACAGGCAGAACGGTTCGAGACCTGCGTGCAGAGATGGCACAGCTGGAGGCGGAGGAACGCTTCGCCAAGATGCTCGAAGAACAGGACGTGCTCGATGAGCTGCAGCTCCTGGAGGCCATCAACTTGGAAGAGGCTTCAGAAGCAGAAACACAACAACCTGAAGACACACCAAAGGAACCCGAACAAGGAGAAGAACCCACACACACCGAGGAGCCTTCTGTAGCACCGAGCGAATCGATGCCACCCGCACCCCTTGAGGACAAGCAACCTGTAAAGTTGGAAGAACTTGACCCCCCAGAGTACCCTGAAGAGTCTGCTGCATGGGAGGCTGTGCCGGTTGAACTCAAAAACAGACCTGCAGTGGAAAAGACAGTCGAGTGGGAACCGAAAATAATGGTGCCTGACTTCAGCAAGCTTCCTAAAGGTGAGGTGGCAAACCCTATGAAGGCGGTCGATGATCTACGTGCGATGGCGCTGGAGATGGCGGAGGAGGAGGCGGAGCTGGACTTCAAACCGGGGTACATGAAGAAGAGAGAGCGTGCAAAGTACAGTGCGAAGGAGAAGTGGGCCGGCATCACGTTTGCAACAGAGGACATGGGCGCTGCCATGGAGGTCGCGAAGCAGAGAACAGAGTTGAGAGAGAAAGTAGAAGGCCAGCTTGTGGAATTGAAGGAAGAGCACGGCAGGATGGCCGAAGAAATTTCTGCACGAACCTTGGAGCCTCCTGTGGCACCGCCACCACCCTCGAACCCCATTCTGGATCAGCTCCCTCCTGGCGATCCTTCTTTGATACCACCCTCTGGAGCGTCGCCCCGCTTCTCTAACCCCCTCCCTCCTCCTTACCAAACTGTGCCTTTCCAGGGATTCACGGCACCCCCTCCTTATGAGGGTGACTCATTCATGCTGCCGCCTGACAGACCGGCATCGCCCACGAAGTCACCTGTGGTAGGGCTGAAGTGGGTCCCGACTGCGAAGCGAAGACGTTTTGTTGCGAACGATACTCCTCTAGACTTTGTATCTGTGTAATGTGTTACGCCCCATACCTCTAAAACCCCGTCTGGTCAATCCTGAACTTGCTTTAAGGGGCAATTCTCAGGAGAGGACCCCCCTTTCAACTTTCTACCTCGGAAAAACCAATTGTCAAGAGAAACAGATCGTTTTTTCAATCATTGAAGAGAGCCGCGAAACGAGTTCATTGCGGCCCTTGCCTTGAAGAACAGCAATATTCTGTGTCCTCCTAACGGAAGGGGTACCAGGGGTACCAGACGGGTTTTAGAGATAACAGGGTGCCAAAAAAAAAAAAAAAAAAAAAGAATAGGGGCGATTATTTCCCCCCTCTCCAGTATAGTTCATAGTTTGTATACTTTTGTTTTGTTTGTTTTTGTCTCTATTTTATTTTTTTCCCTTGTTCTCGCTTTTTGCCTCTTCTCAGCAGCAATGGTTCATCCCTTCAGGGCTCATGTCGGCTTCATCTCTCATCCCGCGAGAAGCCACAGAACCCACCACGCCTTACGACACCTTAGTAGAAAAGCTCGAGGAAGTCGAACAGCTGCCTGTAGACTACAGCATGGGAGACAGGTGGCTGCGTGAGGCTGGATTAGAGCCCGATGACGAGGCTGTGCGGGTGTTCTGTCACGCGATAGGGGTCCTCGTGCACAAGGGTAGAGCAAGTGAGTAGCGTTTTCTTCGTTTTTATTGTTCTGGAAACCTTTTGTATCTATTCACCATAGGTCACCCCACCCCATGACCATCACATGGCAGGCCTTGTGTCTCTGGTCGTATTCTCGCTGGCCTACTGCCCTTATAATGACCTCACCACGCCGCCTGCTGCAGTATCCTCAGGCGTGAACTGCAGTACCGATGGGGATGTGGCTGAAGGAGCTACTTGTAACCATGTTGTCGAAGGCTACACGTGCAACACTGTGACGTGTGCTTCTTCTGTGTGGTCTGGCACGGCGCCTTGTGTAGGTGACACGTGCTCAGGAGGGCCTGCTGTTGCGTCAACTGGAGTCGACTACACTAGCTGCAACAGGAAAACGACGGGAGAATACTGCGATCTCAGTTGCCTTGCAGGGTACAAAAAGGTGGACGGGGCGCTGTTCATCCTCACCTGCATTGGTACCAAGTACAGCGACATCAGTGGTGTCGTGTGCCTCCCTGTGTGCGCTACTCTGTCTGACCAAGGTCCGATGCACGATGAGTTATCATGTGCCGGGCTTGTGGAAGGTGCGACTTGCAACGTGCGATGCGCTACAGGATATACAGGCGGCACTGCACTGTACGTCTGCACCACTGGCGGGCAGGAACCTGTTCTATCTAGCGGACAAGCGAACCCTGTCTGCAACGCAAACTCGTGTAACGCTGTGGCCCTGCCCGTGGAAGCTGCCAACTATACGTCTTGCTTTTCCCTCTCCACGGGAAGTGTCTGTACCCCGACGTGTGTTGCGGGCTACAGCCAGTCTCTCGGTGGCTCCTTTCCCCTTACCTGCGACCCAAACGGCGTGTTCGACGACAGCAGTGGGATTGTGTGTCTCCCCAACCCCTGCAGTCTCGGGGCGTCAAACGCCTCGCCCAACGTAAACTACACGCAGTGCAACAAGCTATCGTCGGGGGACAGCTGCACCCCGTCATGCACATCCGGCTTCATCACCACTAGCCCTGCCAGCTTCAGCCTCGTGTGTGTCGGCAACATCTACACCGACACCTCCAACATGGCGTGCGAAGCTGCTGACATATGCCAAGCACCCCGAAACCCAGATCCCAACGCAAACTACGCGCCTTGTAGCAACGTACTGGAGGGGAGCCCATGCATACCCACCTGCAAGCCTGGGTATGAGAGGACACTCACGCCCTTCACGTTGGTTTGTGATGGTGGTGGAGTGTACGATGACCCTGGCAGCTGTGTGCCTGTAGCATGTGTCGGTGGCGTAGTGAACCCAGCAATGCATGTCGACTACACACCATGTACTAGGCTGAGGAGCGGTAGCGTGTGTGAACCTGAGTGCATGGAAGGGTACGTGAAAGAAGACAGTACTGGGTTCACTCTTCAATGTCCAGGGGGCGTCTTCACCGACTACTCGGGGACACTGTGTGTGGTGGCCAACTGCAGTGTGCCGAGAAACCCACACCCTCTTGCTGACTACAGTACCTGTATAGGCCTCCGGACAGGCCAATCATGCTCGCCTGTTTGTACTCCTGGATATGACACTGTTGGCGTAGCGCCATTTGACATGACTTGCGACGCTAAAGATGGAAGCTATTCCGACGAGTCGGGTCTGTCATGTGTTGGGCTGCCGTGCACGAAAGGCCCATCGAGCTCTGCAATGAGTGCTTCCTACGACACATGCAATGACCTGGTATCGGGGGAGTTATGTGTGCCCAGCTGTCTGAAGGGCTTCACATTAGTGTCGGCTGACCCGTTCAACATAACATGCGTCGATGGAAGCTACGCAGATGCGTCGCATGTGGTTTGCGAGGCAACGTTGTGTGCGCTTGGTGCCTCGAACCCCACAAAGGATGTGAACTACACAGTGTGCATGGAGCGCTCGACGGGAGATGTCTGTACACCGACGTGTAGAAACGGGTTCTCGGTTCCACAAGGTGTTGTAGTACGCGCCGTCGAGCTACTGTGTGACGAAGGAGCGTTCCTGGACACCTCTGGCGTGACGTGCGAGAGCGGGCTGTGCACTGCAGGCCCTGTGGCACCGTCGCCCAACGTGGATTACTCGCCTTGCAGCTCAAAGCGGTCAGGTGAGACGTGTGATCCAACTTGCCTCTTGGGCTTCAGTATCGACGGCACCAGCAACGCCTTCGAGCTGACCTGCGACGGCCTGCTTTACGAAGACCATGCGGACATCGTGTGTGCGCCTGAGGCGTGTGGCAACGGCCCCACGAACCCCAACGCTTTGGTGAACTATACCACATGCAACTCCTTAAGATCTGGTGACACGTGCTCGCCTGACTGCAACTTAGGCTACGTCCCTTTCACAGGCAATCCATTTGTTTTGACATGTGTGGGCGGGCGGTACACAGACAAGTCGGGGAGGACCTGCCGGCCGACACCCTGCAGTACACCAGTTAACCCCAGCCTCAATGTGAACTACACGTCATGCACGGGGCTGAGCACCGGGGGTTCGTGCACGCCGCTCTGCGACAAGGGGTTCACCAAGGTGTCAGGCACTGGCTTTGTAGTGGACTGCGGGATCAGTGGGAGCTATATGGATGAGTCAGGTGTTCTATGTGAAGCCAACTTGTGTTCACATGGCCCAGCGGACCCGACTCCCCTTTTGGACTACACATCGTGCAACTCCAAAGTCTCAGGTGAGGTGTGTGCCCCGACGTGTCCCGACGCCTACGACATGAGCACCAGCGGCTCTTTCAAGCTTGCGTGTGTTGAACGGCAATACGAAGACCTGTCCAATGTAACATGTATCCCTGCAGCATGCAACAGTGTAAAGCAAGCAAGGTCGCATGTGAACTATTCAACGTGTGATGCTAAAGCTAGCGGGACCACGTGCACCCCCACGTGTATGCATGGGTACCGTGTGTCTTCGCAAACCACCGACATGGTCATATCCTGCACTAGGAGTGACCGCTCATATGAAGACACCTCAGCAACTGTCTGCACGGAGGGCACTTGTCGGCAGGGCCCTCGTACCCCGAGTCCCAACGTCGTGTATGCTGACTGCGACCTTCTGAATACAGGCGCTGTGTGCACATTGTCATGCGCTGAAGGCTACGACGCTAACACATTCACTCCCTTTGTGCTGCTGTGTGATGACGAAAGGTACATTGACACCTCTGGTATCGTGTGCACACCACAGGTGTGTTCTGGTGGACCATCGAACCCTGCGCCACACGCTGACTATTCATCTTGCACTGCGCTCAGAACATCCGAAACATGTAAACCGACATGTGCACAGGGCACCTTGCAGTCCTCAGGTGCGCCGTTCGTAGTGTCCTGTGCTGGTGGCACATACATAGACACCTCAGGCATAGCATGCGAACCTTTTAGCTGTGCGAATGGACCAAGCAACCCTGGGCAAGACATTGACTACACGTCTTGCAACGCCAAGCGCACTGGTGACACTTGTATTCCCACGTGCAGGGGTGGTACGATACCCATCGCCGGTAGCTCGTTCTCTCTCGTGTGCATCAACGACACCTATTCTGATGTGTCGGGGCTCATGTGCACTACGTATAATGGAGAGTGTGTGCAGCACGGTGAAAAATGTGCCGTTGCTGGGCAGTCTTGCACGGATCCATCTAGTGCACCCAATGATTGGATGTGTGAGTGCGTTGCTCCATACAGTGGCACTCCTATGACTATGGGTCATGCCACCTGCTTTCTTGATGAGTGCACTGCGACATGCGCTACTTGTGCTGGCTCCGCATGCCCCGCTGCGCAGCACTGCGTCGACTCCGACATGGACGTAGAGGCGACCGCTGACTGGAAGTGCGTGTGTCTCTCCCCGGCAATGGGCTCGGAGACAGCAGCCGCTGCTGTGTGTATCCTCGATGAGTGCACCCAAACACGTTCCAGGATAATGTGCCTGAGTTCCGGGCAGGCATGCCACGACCCCGACCTCACGAGCACAGACAACTGGTTGTGTCGGTGTGTTGACCCTGCCATTGGTGAGGCAGTGGGGGCGCCAGCTGGGTGCGCATACCCCGGTGAGTGCGCGGCTAACAGCGTCGTGTGTACGCAGGCAGGACAGACATGTGTCGACCCCAGCGAGCTTGCTGACGACTGGAAGTGTGACTGCGTACTTCCGGAAACGGGCACGTCTCGTGTTGGTGCGCCCGCGTCGTGTGCTATGGATGAGTGCTCGCCAGATCCATGCGGCGCCAGGCAGACATGCATTGACCCCAACACATCCATAGCAAGCAGTAATGACTATATTTGCTCGTGCCCCACTCCTGTGGTAAACAGCTCCATTGGTAGCAAGGCCACGTGCATGGAGGACGAGTGCATCGTGCACGCTGCAATTTGCAGCGATGTTGGGCAGCGATGTGTGGATGAAAACCGGCTCACTTACGATGATTGGGAATGTCGCTGCGCTGGCTCGGGCGTTGGTTCTGCCATCGCAGGTATGGCAACGTGTGCTTACTCAGGCGAATGTGAGACAAAGGCACATATATGCACCTCGCAAGGGCAGTTTTGCCAGAACCCGAACACTGCTGTTGCAAACGGTTGGACTTGCAACTGTATGGACACGGCCCTCGGGCATGCAGTCGCTCAAGCAGCCACATGCGAACTTGACGAATGCACCGCTTCGTGCCCCACATGTGCGAATGACACCTGTTCCTCTGCCAGCCAAGCTTGTATCGATCCAAAGAAGGGGTCGACCACTCTGAACGACTGGATGTGTGCGTGCCAGATACCCACGAAAGGCACTGCAGTAACGGCAGTGGCTCTGTGTGAATATGATGAGTGCACTCAGCATGCATATCTTTGCGAGGCGGCTGGCCAGCTTTGTGAGGACTTCAATACATCAATTACAAGCTTGAACACTTGGCAGTGCGTATGCAAGCCGCCGAAGGTTGGTGCAGAGTTTGGCAAGCTGGCAGATTGCAGGTTTTCTGGGGAATGCGTTGCCAACCACAAAACGTGCACCGATGTAGGCCAGACGTGCGTAGACCCGTCGAGCACGACACTTAATGACTGGCGGTGTGAGTGCCTTCCTCCTCAAAGTGGGCCCAACAGCACAGCTTCGCCCGCATCATGTATCTTGGATGAGTGTCTGACGAATACCTGCGGCCCCTTTCAGGCATGCACAGACACCAACACATCGATTACTTCCAGCGGCGATTTTTACTGCAACTGCACTATCGGGGAGGGCTCTGCTGTTGGTGGTGCTGCTGTTTGCATTTTAGACGAATGTGCTAATGTCGAAAACCTTATGACATGCATAAATGCGGGACAAGAGTGCGTGGACGAAACACCTGTGGCCACGAGCACGAACGACTGGATGTGCAGATGCATGCACAACGTTAGTGGTGAAGCCGTTGCAAGGGCCGCTACTTGCGCCTATGTCGGCGAGTGCATTCTGCAGCACACCACCTGTCAACCTGGGCAGACTTGTATTGACCCTAACATCTCAGTTACGGGTGACTGGTCTTGCGTTGGTGGACACTTTGATGAATGTAGTGTGCACTTGTCTCTATGTTCTAAAAGCGACCAAGGTTGCGTTGACCCCAACCCCACTGTGTCGTCCCTCGACGACTGGGAATGTGAGTGCGTGTTACCTCTCACAGGGACTGCCCTGAAGTCTGTGGCCACATGCGGCAGAGATGAATGCATGTCTTCCGGTCTTTTGTGCGCACAGAAGTTGCAGTCTTGCGTCGACCCCGACCCGACTGAAGCATCTCTCGACGACTGGCAGTGTGAGTGCATCCCACCTGCTGTCGGTTCACCGGG
The DNA here is from genome assembly GCA_964019335.1 of Diplonema japonicum. NCBI lineage: Eukaryota > Euglenozoa > Diplonemea > Diplonemida > Diplonemidae > Diplonema > Diplonema japonicum. The sequence goes on from OZ025674.1 coordinate 246,966, forward strand.
CATCGGGAGCCACGCCAACTGTGCATTAGATGAGTGTGCTGGGAATACTGTGTGCTCGCAACACGGGCAGATGTGTGCCGACCCTGTACCCGACCCGATAAACACGGGGGACTGGCAGTGCAGCTGCGGTGCTCACAGTGTGGGCTCTCCAGCAACCGCATCGCCAGCCATATGCACCCCCATGTGTACTGCTGGAGAGAAGCATGGCTACAACGTCTCATGCCCCAGCGGCCAGTACTGCAGGGAGGACGTTGTCATCACATGTGATCAAGGTTATAGTGGTTCTTCCCCAAGTGCCCTATGTGCCACCGCAGGAGGGGTGTTCCTGTATTCCGGCTGCATAAACCCTTGTTCACAAATCACGTGCGCTGACCCTGGGCCCTGTCAAGAAATGGGTGCATGCGACCCTGTTGACGGGTGTGCCTACCGCGTGAAGTTCGGCGCTTGCGATGATGGCAGTGTTGTGACGAGCAACGACGAGTGCGTAAACGGTTTCTGCGTGGGTGAGGTGGTGTGTGGAGGTCTCAACTGCCAGAATTCCGACGACTGTCACACAGCCGCTTGTTCCAACGATTCATGTGTGCAGATACCTAAGGCGGACGGTGCTTCCTGTAACACTGGGGGCATTGCAGGGATATGCACAGGCGGTGTCTGCGGCCCTGCTGACAGATGTGGTGGGGTGGTCTGTAAAGCTAAAGGTCAGTGTCATGAAGTAGGCGTGTGCGATGCTTGGAGTGGCGAATGCACAGAGCCTGTTGTAGGGGATGGCACTGCTTGTGATGACGGGGACCCTGCTACAAGCAACGACAGGTGTGCAGCTGGTGTGTGTGCTGGCGATGTACCCTGTGGCGGTGCTGCGTGTACAGCGCAGCAGTGCAGCACTCCTCTCTGCGCCAACAATGTTTGCAGCAGCAGGCCTGCTGCCGATGGTACACCATGTGACGACGGTGACATTCTCACGAAGAATGATGCATGCGAAAGTGGTGTATGCGTGGGTGTAAGTAGGTGTTCTGGGGTGATTTGTGCCAACCCAGCTGAATGTATGGCAACGGGCATCTGTTCCCCTGTCACCGGCCAGTGCTTGTACAAACCACTAGCAGCAAATACCACCTGTGATGACCATCAGCCAACCACTGTCAACGATATCTGTATAAACGGCCAGTGTAACGCGCTGTGTAAGGACGTCGTGTGCTCGGAAGCAACCCAGTGCACCCTTGCAGGTGTGTGTGATGGGCACACTGGGAGGTGCCATGCAAACAGGTTCATCGATGGCACTTCGTGTGACGACATGAACCCTGACACCACGAATGATGTGTGCCGAGGAGGTGTTTGTGAAGGGCGCACCCTTTGCCAGTTTGTGGTCTGCTCCGCGCTGAACACCTGCCGTGAAGTGGGCACTTGCAACGCCACAACAGGAAGATGCGAGAATCCTATGAAGCAAGACGGCAGCACATGTGATGATGACGACACAACTACCGTTCAGGACCAGTGCGCTGAGGGTTTCTGCAGGGGTCTGAAGGTCTGCTCTAACGGTATTTGCAGAATACCTCCACAGTGCAGGGAGGCCGTGTGCAGTGCAACAGGGGGCTGCGAGGAAGTCGACCAGGCAGACGGTTCGTTGTGCGACGATGGTGACAGCGCGACAGACGACAGCTGCCAGGGAGGGGTGTGCGTGGGGTGCCCTGTGTGCATGCCCATGAATGACTGCCATGAGTCTGCTACGTGCAACGTGAAGACAGGGGTGTGCATCCATAATATCAAGACCGATGGAGCGGCATGTGACGACAGTGATGTGCAGACCCTGAATGATAAGTGCATGCAAGGCGTGTGCGTTGGTCAGCAAAGCTGTGGAGGTGTTCTGTGCCCTATGTCGAAAGACCAATGCCTGGAGCCTATGTGCATAAGCAACAAATGCGACACGGCGCCCGTGCAAGATGGCACACCCTGCGAGGATGGCAACTACCACACTATCAACGACACTTGCCACAGCGGTGTTTGCGCGGGCATTGCTCCTTGCGCTAATGTGAAGTGCCTGCCTGTTGATCAATGTCACGGTCCAGGTACCTGTGACCCTGCTACTGGGCAGTGCAGCTCTCCACAGCTAAGTAACGGCGTTCCCTGTGATGACAAAAGTGCCACCACCCGCTCCGACCACTGCGTAGATGGTGTGTGTGTGGGAACTGACAAGTGTGCGGGTCTGACATGCATAGCCTACTCGGAATGTCACCAAGTAGGGCACTGCATCCCTGCAACGGGTGTGTGTACAGCTCCTCTGATGCCTGAGGGCATGCCCTGCACTGGCGGCACTTGTCGTAGCGGCACCTGCTCAAGGGGAGCAAGCTGTAACTCGGTGCAGTGCAAGCCTCTCAGTGATCCATGCAAAACGTACGTGTGCACCGATGGTGCTTGTACGATAGAAAGCAAACCAAATGGTACGACGTGCTATGACGGAAGCACCCTCACAATGGACGACAAGTGTGTTTCAGGTGTTTGCGTTGGGCTCGATAAGTGTTTTGGTGTCGTATGCACTCCCAGCAGCCAATGCATGGAGGCTGGTGTATGCGACCCAACCACTGGTGTATGCAGCTCTCTAATAAGACAGGACGGTGAGGTGTGCAACGACGCCGATTCATTGACTGTTAACGACAAGTGCAAGTCAGGGCAATGTGTTGGGCACAGCAAGTGCCATGGTGTAGTGTGCGTTGCTAGTGACGGGTGTCACGGGGTGGGGGCGTGCGATGAGGCTACTGGTCTGTGTTCGGACCCGCCTCTGCAGGATGGCGTCCCCTGTGATGATGGAATGGTAGAGACAGTAGATGCCAGATGCATGGGTGGTATCTGCAGTGGCTCAGTGATGTGCGGTGGTAGAGCATGTACAGTCACAGATGCGCGGTGCGGCCGTGCAGCGTGCGACAGCAGCCAGCGATGCATCCAAGTGGCCCAGCCCGACGCGACGCCTTGTAATGACTTCATGTCGTCCACAGTTAACGACCAGTGCCGGACAGGCTTGTGTGTCGGGCAAAACCTTTGTGAAGGTGTTGTGTGTACCACAACTGAGCCCTGCCACCAGGCTGGTATCTGCCTTGCTGGGAAATGTACGGATTCCGTGGCCTCCTTTGCGCAGCCATGCGATGACAATAACGCAGCCACTACCTCCGACACATGCTTCGCAGGTGTGTGCAGGGGCACCCCAAAATGTAGTGGCGTTATCTGCCCCCGCGAGTCTCAGTGCAAAGAGACCTCCACCTGCATCCCCGACACGGGCTTGTGCGACAGCACTAATAAGCCTGACGGGACACAATGCAACGACGACAACCCCGCTTCACATTACGACGTGTGCAAGCAAGGCATATGCATGGGTGTCCCCACCGCTGCCTCGATAGTGCGGGTGGACGTCGGGGTGGCCCTTGCCAAGGACAAGGTTGAGGAGGGGAGGGTTGGGTTTCTTGGATTGCTGGCGACAGTGCTGGCGGTTAGCGTGGAGACGTTCGAGACCGTCATCGTGAGGAAGGTTGCAGACAGCTCTGAGGTTTCTGTGTTCGTGAAAGTCACGAATACAACGGGTGAAGACGCGGCTGCCGATTTCAAGGGAAAAGTGCGAGGCGACATTCTAAAGGAGACAGGGGGCGAGCTGCACTCTGGGGGGTTTCCACCGACTACTATCGTGACAGAGGTGATGGAGGCACGTGAGGAATGCGGAGTGGTGAAGGTGTGCGAGGAAAACCAGCAGATTTGCACTGACCCGACACCGTACGTAGGTTACCAGGGGGACTGGTCGTGCTCGTGCAAGGCACCGTTGAAGGGGTCAGCTGTGCTGGGTGCAGCTACATGTGAGGACCCTCGCCAGAGCGACGTGACTGTGAATGTAGAAGTCAGCTCATCTGCAATTGCTGCATCGCCTTCGTTTGAAAACGAAACCGACCCACTAGCAGCATGGACAGCGCGAGTCGCCAGATCTCTCAGCATCGACAGCAGCAACCTGTACGCCACCCTTCAGGGTACCACACCCTCTTCGCACATCGCTGTCGTACTTGCCTTCCTTGGAGCAGGTCCTGCTGCTGATCGGCAGGTGTTCGTCACGTCGGCAGCCTGCTGCCCTGCATCCTGCACGACACCCACAGGGAAGGAGTTCTGCCAGACCTTAGGCATCACCAAGTTGCCCCTTGAGGATATCTCTTGCAAAGAACTACTTCAACCGGATGGCTGTGTCATGAAGTCATCGTGCGTGTGGAACACCAACACATGTGATGAAAAGCCTCCCCCTTCGTCGTCGAGCAGCAACGTCCTGTTCATAGTAGTTGCAGCGGCAGGGGGGGTGCTGCTGCTGGCGGGGTGTGTGGCGATCCGGTGTGCCTCACGAGGGAATGTAGAAGAGAAAACGCTGGAGGGCATACCAGAGGGAGGCCCACCTGCATCCCCTCAAACAGGTGAATACGAGGTGATCAGGAACAGTGGGGGTGCGTCTTCTGTCCTTGCTGCTGTTGGATCAGCTGCGGTGCCGCAACGCAGGGCACCGTTGCCTCCCAGCGACTTGGACTCGACCACCGACCTCGCCAGCGAAGCGTCTCTTGCAGGGCCAGCAACCCCTCCAGCCCCTTCCTTTCATCAAAATCAAAAGCCGCTCCCTATCCCTCCTATGCCACCGGTACGGCGGCCAAGCTTCTCTCTCAACCCACTGATGGCAAAACCCCTGCCCAACGTCCCGTCGCAACCGCCAACGGTTTTCCAGCACCCGGAATTGGTATGAAAAAAAAAAAGAAGAAAAAAAAAAGAAAAAAAAAACCCAGCAGTCGAATTCGGGCCTGTCGGGGGACGATGCCGTCGAGCTGCCACCACCCCCTGTGCCGCGGCGGCGGGCGTCTGTTATAAATGAGCAGGGTAAATTGGTGTTTTAGAATTCCCTTTTTATTCACCCCCCTGTATTCCATAGATTATTATTAGATTATACTACTTTTTTTTATACCCCCTCTCCACCACTACCTTCGAGCTCACACTTCTTTTTTCAGAGTGGGGTTGGTAAGAGCAAAGAAAATGGGGTCCATGCATGACTTAGAAGACCCAGAGGAGGTGAAAGAAGAAATATGTGGGAAGGAGAAGTTGGACCGGTACTCGGTGTCCGTCCCAGTGGTGGTTTACAACATAGCGTGCATGATGTTGAGCTTGGCGGTATTGGTGTGGGTGGCCATTGTGCACACAAGCCGGGATCTGAACGTCTTGGTGGTGGAGGGGGTCCTGACGGCCATGGTGGTCACAGAGACCACTGTGCGGATTTTAATAGTCGGGTGCAAGGATTGCTGTAAATACCCGGTTCTTTGGCTTGATGCGTTGTTGTGTTACTTCTGCCTAGCCTTATTCTTAGGTGTTGTCCTCCTCCCACACTTGATTTATGACAATGATGACGAATATGAGTCTGCAGCAGCTATCATCTTACTTGTGCTGCGATTTATTATACAAGTGATACGAGGGGGCGTGCTCGCCCACCGCCAGCAGTCTGCCTTGAAAAGGAGAAGGGTGGGTCGGGAGGAGGTCGTGCTCGACAGAGCTACGCTTCGACGAGACGAACACGGCCTGGTCATACCCCCTCGCAACGGCCAGTCCTTCTTGACCACAAAATCCCACGCCAGTTACGGGACCTCGGGTGCCCGTGATAGTGCATTGTCGTTTAGTAGGTATGAGGGGAGGAGGTTTTTTTTTTTTTTTTTTTTTTTTTTTTTTTTTTTTTTTTTATAAAAAAGAAATTGTATTTTTTTTTTTCATCCTCAGATGGTCCTTCACATCTAAGAGCACGGTGGAGCACCCTGACCGTGGTAGTGCCAAGAACTCTATGCACTTCAACCCGCTTCTTAAGTGATTGAAAAAAAAGGGGGGGTACCTCCAGCTTTGAAGTTTTCCTCGTTCGTTTTTTTTTTTTTTTTTTTTTCCCCTCTTTTTTCCTCTTTCTTCCTCTTTTTTTTTCAGTCTTATCTTGCCCTTGGATTTTTCAGTCTGAGTTTTTTTTTTCCCCTTTTTTTTTTTTTTCTCCTTTTGGTGTTTTTACCTCCTTTTTCCTTTCTCTATTTTTTCTGAAAAAGAAAGCGAGAGGGGGAGAAGAAGGGGAAACATGTGGGACGTTGTGGGAAGAAGAGACTTGAAGTTTTGAGAAAAAACAGGGGTGGGGGGCAAGGGGAAAACAAAAAAAGAAAAAAAATAAGAAAGGGAAAATGTGTCATCAAAGTTGGAAACAAAAAACCCCCCCCTCCGCACTCTCCCCACTCTCCCTTTAATATGAATCTCTGATCTTCAATGATTTCCTTATTTATTCCTTCCCTCTTCCCCTCGTGTATGTACCTTTACTTTCGAGCGACGGAAGGAAGAAGGAAAAAAAAAAAAGAAACTTCCCCCTCCGTTTTTTTTCTCCTCTTCTTTTCTTTTCTTTTCTTTTTTTTAAAAGGTGGGGATAACATGGAAATATAATCGTCGGGTCATCACCGGTAGCGCCCAGTGGAAGAACTTGCAGATGCTCAGGGTGACGAACAGGCAGCAAACTGCATAAGCACACCGCACGCATTAAGGACACGACGCGGAACGCAGAAGAAGCTCGGCCGAGGTGCGCCCCCTGTAATCAAGTAGACAGTTCGTGCTTCGTTGCACACTTAACGCCACTTAGTGTAGCAATCAAAGCCCCATTTTTTTTCTTCTTCTTTTTTTTTTTTTTTTACCAACGATTCTAAAGCTACAGTTTCTGTACTTTATTGGTATCGACCGTGCCAAGAAAGTTAAATATCAGAGATCAATCGAGAGAAGTGGAAGTGAAGTGAACAGTCGAAAGTTGAAAGGTTGAAAAGTTGTTCAGAATAGGAGTACGAAGTTATAAATTTTTTGAAGTGAACCCCTCCCCACTACATCCCACCCCGCCACCAGCCCAAACATGGACCCTTTTCCAGCCAGGGAACCTCTTAACCCCGAAACCTCTCACTTGGTACCACAAGAATGGGCTGGCGAAGAAGTACTTCCCAGGCCTAATCCCGTTTATCCTCAAATGGCTGAAAGCCCTCAAGTGGGGCAAGGACGGTGGGCAGGTGTCCAAGGCGGAACTTGCAGTCAGAAAGGATCCACATGGATGGTGAAGACCTAGCGAGCTGGGCAAGAAAAATCGGCGGAATCCTAATAGTTTTGGACAGGATTCACCAAAAAGGCACGGGGAGTCACCTGATTCCAGCAGAACCTAAGAAATCAGTACACTCTTTGCGTACCCTAGGGCTCCACAGCCATTCCATCACTGGGTACTCCACTCGACCGGTCTTCGCATCCCCGAAGGTCACCCACCCTATCCTAGAGGAACAGTTACGAACGCATTGCATCCTCAACAACTCGCTAGTTGGTTTCACGCCCAAGCTGCTGATGAGATACCACGACGGGCCTAAGGCACTACCACGACAGAAGGGATCAAACACTAGATGAGTTGATTGTCGTTAGGCGATCCTGTCACATACTGCAGGTTCCCTCAAAGACATCTTTTTTTTTTTTTTTTTTTTTTTTTTTTTTTTCCATTGATACCCGTGTGTCCGCGGTAGAAATAAAGAAAAAAAAGAATCTAAGGAGCGATAGCATTGTTTTGTGAAATTGGCAGCCAGTTACTGTGCTAGACACTGGAATATAAAAAAAAAAAAAAAGAAAAGTACTTTAGCATCTATTGTTCTATCCCCTAAAGAACATTTTCCCGTTCTTATTTGAGGTTAAGTGTTATGTATTTGGTTTGGACAGCTGGAATTGAAGGTTTTTAGCATTTATCAATTAGTCAACAAGCGCAATGAGTCCCCGTTCATTAGAGGTACTCGTACACAAAAAAAAAAAAAAAAAAAAAAAAAAAGAAATGTGACATGCCAATTCTGCGGCACTACTGTGACCAGGACTACTTGGCTTACAATATCCCTTCTTTTTTTTTTTTTTCCTCTTTCTTCCTGTCTATGTTCTGTTATCTGTGGTGTTGATCTTTTTTTTTTTTGTTTTCCTTTCTTTTTTTGGTATAGCCCACTCCCCAAGAGAGGCGCCCTTACCGTCCTCTTCTAAAAAAAAAAAAAAAGAAATGTGCAGCGCGAATCGCTCCGTGTGTAGAGCAAAGAGTCTATTGTTTTTTTTTTAAAGGTAATAAAAGCCTTTTCAGGGAAAAAAACTTCTTCTTAAGGAAACGGCCCCAAAAATAAGGAAACCGTTTCCTTATTTTCAAAAAGAAAAGCTTGGAAACGCGTTTCCTTGCCAACATAGCTCTGGGGGGGGGGGGGGGGGGGGGTCACATGGTAGTGGTAAAATGAGTTTTTAAAAAAGGTAAAAACTTAGAAGTTAACACGGTTTGTACCTTTTGAACGCGGCTCTTTAGGACGCCGCTACCGTTTGAACGGCAGAGTACAGTCTTGCGTTGTCGTATTTGCGAACTTTTTTTTTTTTTTTTCCCCGCTTTTGCTACGTTTTTAAGGGGCGTGTGACCCCCCCGCAGGACATGCTGGTGAGCGCGAAAATGTGAACCTTGAAATGTCTCTTTTTTTTTTTTTCACTTTTGCTTGAACAAGAGTAACAAAACATTGATTTAATGAATTGTTATTGCTAAAAAAGAGTAGTGGTGGCATTGTTGGCTTATCCTCCTACAGTTAACCCCGGCTGTGCACAAACAAAAAAAAAAAAAAAAAAGAAAAAAGAGAGAGAGAGAATTGATTTAATGAATTGTTATTCCCCCTTACGAGAGGCGCTCGTACCGTCCTCTTTTCTCCTTTTTACAATAATAATAATAAAAAAAAAAAGAATAAACGTGAAACGCGAATCGCTCCGTGTGTAGAGCAAAGAGTTTACTGTTTTTGTTGTATCTGTCTTCACCCCACCCGACCCCTTTTTTATCTTCCTTGTACTCCTCTCAATGGGCTGAGGGGCAGCTTCGGGGAGAAATGACACCTTCCTTCTAGTGCTGTGTTATTATTTTTATTTTTTTTCTCTTTTTCCACAAGGCTGCTTCTTCCATAACTTATCCACTGTAGTACTTGACTTTACTATCTCTTTTTTATTTTTTTTTCCCCCCCTTCTAAAAGTGAGGCGTAATTTTTTTTTTTTAACTCGGGTTTTTCTTTTGAATGCAAGACCCTCATGCAAAGAAAAAATGAAAACGGCAAAAACGAGAAATCATTCAAAATTATGGCCCATATTCTTTTTTTTTTTTAAAAATACCCCCCCCCCCCCCAGTCATGTAACTTTGGACCTAAGTATTTTTTTTTTTGGTGAAGGTAGAAAAACAAAAACAAAAAGAAAACCAGCGTTATTATTATATTATGTAGTATTTCCTTCTCTCTTCTCCCCCCTCGCTTTTTTAAAAATACAAGACACGAGGAAGGGGGGAAATAAATAAAATAAAATAAAAATGTCGTCCGACTCAGTAAGTACGATGGGGTACTACCGTGAGAAGGACGTTCCAAAATGGATGGAAAGGCAGGCAAAATACCTTTCAGAGGAACAGCCGGAAAATGTGCTGAAGGGGATCCAAAGATGGGTGGAACGAGAAACCGCCATGATGCTAGAAGAAAACGATTTAAAAAAAGCAAAATTGGGCAGTGTTTTGGGGAAAGGCTCTTTCAGCAAAGTTTTGTTAGGACTGCTGGAAAGCGGTACTTATGTTGCCGTGAAACAGGTCAGCCTTAACAACGCAGATGGAGAAATAGACATCGAAGAAGAAGTTGAGAAAATACAACTTGAGGTGAAGCTGATGAAAACAGTCATCCACCCCAATATCGTCCAATGCTACGGGTCAATATTCAATCCGGAACAGCAAACCTTTGAAATCTACATGGAGTACATTGGGGGGAGAACCTTAGCAGACATGACCCGAAATTTTCACGGGCTGCCTCCTAAAGTAGTAAACGACTACAGCAGACAGATAATAACAGGTGTTGCCGTTCTGCACGAGGCCAACATATGTCACCGAGATATCAAACCCGAAAATATTCTGGTAAATCTTCAGCAACAACTGTTGAAATTGTGCGACTTCGGGTGCTCCAAACAAATCGACAAAATTAAAAGCGGGAAGGCGAATGTATGTTGTGTTTAAAAGAAGAAGAAGAAAAAAGAATTACAGAAATCCTGTGCCACTGTAGCAGGCACGCCTTACTATATGTCTCCAGAGATTCTTACGGATGATGTAGGGTACGATGGTATGAGGGCCGACATTTGGAGCATTGGTGCTACGGTCATTCAGATGGCGACAGGTGACCTCCCCTGGCCGAAGTCTAGCAGTGACGTTGCTGCGATCTTCATGATTTCTCAAGCGCAGGGCCCTCCGACTCTCTGCCCTGACAGCTCTGAAATTGGTTCGCCTTGCTATAACTTCATCTCTTGTTGCTGTGCCATCGACCCCCACGACCGCCCCACCGCCGAAGAGCTTCTCTGCCACCCCTACATTGCACCTTAGCACGATCTTTTTTATGTCTTTGTAATTTTCTTTTCTTTTTTTTTTTTTTTTTCTTTTGGAAAAAAAAAAAAAAAAAAAAAAAAAAAAAAAACGCTCGTTCTTTGCAACACAAGAAAGTTAGATTTCTTTGTTTTTTTCTTTCGTTCCCTTGTCGTCCCTAGCACGCCTGCCAGGCCAGGTTCAAAAAAAAAAAAAAAAAAAAAAAAAACATTCTAAAATCCACTGCTGTCGCTTTTCTTCTCCCTGCCAGGCAGGGATCTTTTGTTGCCGATCAACCTTCCAGACTGTACTGTCTGTGATCTCACCTGTGTCGAATGGTGCCATCAAATCTGATGAGCTTCCCCCAATTGATTTGTTCGAGGATGCTGGCTACTTGACCCCCAGTGTTGGGCTTGAAGCATCTTGATCGTGCTGACATCGCGTCACCTCCTTGCATTTGTTCTTGTCCCATGGTCCCCTCGCCCCCGCCTTATCGCCGTGCAGGATACAAAAAAAAAAAAAAGAAGAAGAAAAAAAAAAAGTATAAAGGAAAGGATGTGATGTCGCTCCACACTGGAGTGTTTTTCTGTTGTCAATGTTGTGAAGGGCTTGCAACGGTGCATTGCTGTGGGGCGTGTTGCACGGGGAGTGAGTTAGGATGGGGGGTGCAGAGGGTGCTGCATTGCTCGCACCCTTGTGTGAAAGGCGTGAAGAGGCACGACACCAGCATAGTGAAGAAAGTGAGGGTGAAGGGGAGAAGCGTTGTGGATGAAGGGTGGGATAGCATGCCGAAAGGGGGTGTGGGGAAATGGTCCTGCTGCGGTGCTGGGAGCATGGTGGCCACATGTACCCCTGCTGCACCTTCGTCGCCACCTCCGACGCCACAGTACCCGCACTCTGTGTCACCTGTACCCACCATGCCGACCCCTGCTACTATGCCGTCAGAACAACCCCTCCTCCCTCCCATTCAAACCCAAGTACAACCAGTCCCCCAGATGCGTTCACCCACCACACTCCTCCAGTCCCAGCCCCAAGCCCTGCGCACCATCTCGCCAGTACCTTACCACGACCCTTCCTCCCTGTGCGAAGAATGTGGCCTCGACGAAGCCACCCTCTGGTGCACCAACTGCGAGGCGCTCTTCTGTGCCCTGCACTTCAAGCTGACGCATTCCTCGAAAGTGGGCTCTCGACACGTCTCGCTTGCCATTAACTACAAACCTTCGGCTTGCGAGGAGCACGCAGGGCAGCGGGCCATCCTACACTGCCTGGAGTGCAAGAAGGACGTCTGCAGGATATGCTGCTGCACACCAATGTTCGGTGTGCACAGCAAACACAACGTGGTGACCCTCGGGGAGGCAGAGGCCAACGCGGCGCTGGAGCTGAAATCAAAGCTCGCCATTAGCAACGAAAGGAGAAACGAACTAGAGGCGGGAGTGGCGAAGGTGGGGGAGGAGAAGAGGTTCGCGAAGGAGATGATGGAGCGTGCGAGGCTCACAGTGAATAAAGAGTTTTCAAAGTTCACAGCAGCGATATTTAGGGAAATCGAGAGGAGGAAGTCAGAGGTGCTGGGCGAGCTAGATGAGGCAAGTGTGCCCGTCATCGCCTCTCTGATGACTACCGAGGTGGCCATGTCACGAGCCGCCCTCGCCTGCAGGGAGGCCTGCGACACCACCACAGCTGTCCTCTCGTCGCACCGTGCCCTGAAATTAAAGGACAACCTCATTACCTTGTTGGAGGGAGCGGAGGCTTCGACTGCAGCGGTCGCCACACAGCCTTCCCTCCCGAGGCTTGGTGTGAAGACCTTGTTCCCAGACGACGGCACCCTTACGCACATTTCGGAGAAGATAGCTGGTTTCGGCAAACTGGAGATCGAGAAACACGTGCAGGGGGGGCAGGGGGACACGAGGGGAAGCACACCAAAAAAGATCGTACACACCGTGTCTGCACAAAGGAGCGACCATGCAGACCATGAGCCCGCTCGGCAAGAATCACCAACGGGAGATAAACAAAATACACAGGACGACAAATTTGCACCTGAGCCTGAACCCGAACCTGAACCTGCAGTTGAACCTGAACCCGAGCCTGTGCTCATCCCAGAGCCCGAGCCTGTAGAGCAGGAGGTGAGTAAGGTGGTGGTTGACGAAGCGTCCTTCGAAGTTGCTGTACGAGAGGAGGCGCTGCTGAGGGATGCTGTGGCTCTGGCGGAAGGGACAGCCCGTGCATTGGTGGTGCAGTGTGCAGTGATGGAACACAAGGTGACAGTACAGAAAGAGAAGGACAGGGAACTCGTTGCTGAACCGATTGAAAGAGACACACCCTCTCCCGCTGCGCGGTCTGAGGACAGCTGCAAGAGTAGTTGCAGCCCAAAGAAAAGCCCCGAACCAGAACAAGAGCCAGAACCAGAAGAAGAAGAGGACCGAGTCCAAACCCTCTCCCCTGTCGAAGAAGATACCAAAGAAGAAGACCAAGACCAAGACCAAGACCAAGACCAAGGCACTACTCCGGAAAAGCACAGCGACCCCGAAAAGCCCAAAGAAGATAAGCCAACTGTATTGTGGTGCTCCTTTTGCAACTATGAGAATGAAACGTCGCCGTGCGAGCTGTGCGGGACGGAGTGCATTTTAAAAGAAGAGCAGTAGCCCCACCCTTTTCTTTTTCATATATTGTGAAAAGCCGTTTAGATATGTTAGACAGTGTCCCTCCCTGCAACTTTTATGATTATGCATCAAGAATGAGGGAAGGGAACAAAACAAAACAAAACAAAATAGAAAAAAAGGTGAAGGGGACTTAAGAAAAGTTTAAGGAAAATGGCACGCAGCGTAAATGCAGCAGATTGTTTGACAGTAGAGGGGGAGGAGAAGTGGGTTCTTTCACCGGCGGAGACAGGGGGGTTGTTGAAGGTGCAGTTTCCTGAGGGGAAACAGGTTCCCAGCAAGATCGAGCTGGCGAGGTGGACGAGCGACAAACTTGAAGGCGTTCAGGTTCCTGGAATCCCTGACGACACAATCCTGACAGCCCCTGCGGACCTCACGGGAGGAAAACTCATGCTACAGCTGAGCAACGAAGCTCGCCAAGCGCTTGGCTCAGGCAGTGTACTGACGCTGATCGATTACTACCGGTGTTAGGAGTTTTCTCCTCTTTTTTTTTTTTTTTTTTTTTTTTGTTTGTATCTCCAGAACAGGGACAGAGTGGTGTTTCTTTTTTTTTTTTTTTTTTTTTGTTTCTCCCTCGTGAAACTAACGTTTTTTTTTTTTTAACTCGCCTTCTTCAACGGAAGTTCAAAAAAAAAGAGCCCCCCCCCCCATCCAGAATGACATGACAGAAAAGCTTGAAGGATGGAAGGAAGTGGCGATCATCCTGATCTACATCAGCCTCTACTCCGCAGGGGGCTTGCTGACAAAGCTGTCCAAGGGCGATGGTGACTACACATATAACCCGGTGGGAGTCACATTGGTGGTAAGCTGCCTGAAGCTCATCATCTCACTAGCGATGCTGGCCAATCAAGGATGGCCAGCAAACCTCGGCCTGGCGGGGTCCTGGAGGTTTGCTTACCCAGCAGTGGTGTACGTGATCGACGACAATCTGCAATTTGCTGTTTTGTACTATATCACACCGGGGGAGGCGGCGTTGTTCTTCAGCTTCAAGGTGCTGAGCACGGCAATGGCATCGAAGATCATGTTGAACAGAGAAATCAGTTCATTGCAATGGTCGGCTCTTATGCTGTTAACACTTGGACTGGGGACTTCAAAGATAGGCGGGCAACACTTTCAAGGATTTAACCTAGGCCACGTTCTTGTTGTAGTTGTGTCTACCATAGGCTCGACGGGCGATGTCTATAACGAGAAACTGCTTAAAACCGATACCGAAGCTTCAATTCACCTCCAAAACATCAAACTGTACACCTTCAGTGTACTCCTCAATGGGTTGGGCTACGCTGTGTACGAGAAGCAGGGAACGCTGAACAGCGCAACCTACGGTTGGAATGTGTTTGTTGTAATGCTTGTTTTTGTGAACTCTTTCAACGGGATTGCCGTTTCCGTCATCTTCAAGTTCCTCGATAATATTGTGAAGGTGCAGGCGGCGGCCGGTGGCATGGTCCTCACCGTCCTTCTCTCCTCTCTGATCTTTGGAAGAGAACCTTCTCTTGGTTTCTACCTCGGTGTGGGCATTGTCTTCAACGCTCTTTACATCTTCAACTACAAGCACAAACCCATCACATCCGACCCACAAATAGAAGCCTGAGGGGATTTTTTTTTTTTTTTTTTTTTTTTTTTTTTTTTTTTTTAAATTCCTATTGACAATTTTTTTTTTTTTTTTGAAAGGACATTATGATTATTAGGGTACAAGGCGACGAGAGTAGTGGGGACAGCTGGGATCTCATTGAGCTGCAAGGGGTTCTCCACCCGTTGGATGGGAAGGGTGGTTTGAGCGAAAAGAATGTTGGCCAGTTGACATATGTTGACGGTGGACGGGCAGCTATTCAGGTGGGGAACATGTATGTAGAAGGCAATGTAAAAACAATGCCCAAGCCGTATGTATTGATGGAGAAAGTAGAGGGGCAAGGGGGAGAGGAGGAGGAAGGGGTGGCATCCCACCGCTACAAGGTGGTCGGTGTTGTGAAGCGAAAATTTCATTTTACGGTACGTGGAAGGGGGGAGAGAGGGGGGGGAAATATATCTTTTTTAAAAGAAATATCAAAAAGAAAAAACTTTTTTTTTTCTCCATCAACAGACGTCACGCCACAAACCTGTATCTTAGATTTTTTTCTTCTTTTTTTTGATGTTTCTTTGTTCTCATATTTCATATGTTTTTATTGACCCTTCCAACCAGACCACACACAACAAAAAAAAAGGTGGAAAAAAAAAAAAAAACACAATTTTTCAAAAGAAAATGTCCGTTTGATAGAACTCAGATTTACAGGACGTTCTTCAATTATTGCAAATAATAATAATAATAAAAAAAGAAAGTAAAATCTAAAAACAACTTGAAAACGTGGAAAAGAAATACAAACAAAGAGAAATTCAAAAAAAAAAAAGAAAAAAGCGAACAATCTAAAGTAAGAAACACCACCGCCCTCCCGCAGTAGAAGCATAGCACAATGAGGCCTTTAAGCATGTTAACAATGATAGCGTTGACGGTTGTAGAGGTCCTCGCGCAGACAAGAACGGAAACGATGACGCTTACGCTGCCGACAAGAACAGAGACGATGACGCTGAGCACTTCAGTGTCACTGACCGTAGACACTGCAACTGCAACAGTGTCTCTCACGGTCCCTACCCTCACTGCATCAGAAACCGTGTCGCTGACTGTTGGTACAGCAACAGCGAGCAGCACAGAGACGCTCACTACGTCCCTCACAATGCCCACCCTCACTGCATCAGAAACCGTGTCGCTGACTGTTGGAACCGCAACAGCTAGCGTCACATTGACAGTGCCTACCCTTACCGAGACTGCCACAACCAGCATGACACTGCCTACTGCAACAGTTACAGAGACCGTGTCCCTCACTATGGGCACCCCCACAGAAACATCCACCGTGTCATCTACGCTGCCCACTGGAACCCAGACTTTTACCATCACCGTGCCCACAGCCACTGCTACGTTCACCACGACCTTCACGCTGCCTACTGCGACTGAGACATCTACTGTGTCGCAAACGATGCCTACAGCAACCGAAACGCATTCTGAGACTGTCACGCTGCCCACGCCCACAGCCACCTTCACCGTGAGTGAGACGTCAACTGTGTCGCTCACGATGCCCACGGCAAGCGAAACCCTTTCTGAGACCGTCACGTTGGGAACACCCACCGCGACCTTCACCGAGACAGAAACGGCAACCATCTCAGCCACGGTGCCTACACCGACAGAGAGCGCGACAGAGTCGCTCACACTGAACACGCCCACAGAAACCTTCACCCACAGCGAGACGGAGACGAGAACCGTGTCACTGACCTTACCTACGCCGACGGAGAGTGCTTCTCTCACCATCACGTTACCCACGCCCACGGACACTGCCACTTTTACAGAGACCAGCACCATCTCTTTCACTGTCCCGACACCCACGGTGTCTCTTTCGGAGACAGTCACGCTGCGCACTGCGACGGAGTCCGCGACCATCACCTTCACGGTGCCCACGCCTACGGAGAGTTTGACCGAGTCACTCACCCTGCCGACGCGGACGGAGACCTTCTCACACACACTGTCGGAGACGCTGACATTCTCACTAACGGTCCCTACGCCGACGGAGAGTGCAACAGAGACGCTCACGCTGCCAACCCCAACAGACACATTTTCATTATCTTTGACTGGGTCCATCTCCGCCTCACTTACGTTGCCGACGCCAACAGCAAGCGCAACAGAGACCTTGACGTTGCCCACCCCAACGGAGACGGATTCCACCACACTGTCGGAGACAGCCTCCCTGACCCTGCCCACGCCCACTCAGTCGGCCTCCACAACGCTGTCTGTGTATCCAACACCCGTCATCACAGCTATCGAGTCAGACGACTGCTCAGAGTACACAGATGTGAACGGTGCACACACTGTGTGCAATGCAGGAGAGACGCTCATCACAATTAAGGGGTCAGGCTTCCCCCACACGCTGGACAAGGTCAACGAGGTGGAGTTCGTGTGGACAGGCGGCAATCCGGAGAATGTAAAGCCGACTTGCGACCCCATAAATCTTGTGTTCACAGGAACAGAGGACTACCTGGTGTGCAACCTCAACGCGACGTACAGCTCGGGGGACTACAAGGTACGGTTCTCAGCTTATGTGGTGCATGATCCCGTGTCGGGGTACACAGGACCACTGTGGTCCACTGGGGAGGCCTTCCTTGAGATGCACGGACCGTGGAGTGCATCCGGAACGGAGTGGTCTGCAGACTTCAGGTCAGGAACGTCATACGCAGAATTGGGCACCACTGTCACCTTTATGTTAGACACTGTGATGGAGGGGGACCAGCTGGTGCTGGTAAGGAGCGACGCAACAAACTGCACCGACCCAGAGACGCTACTAAATGGGACATTCACGACCGTTAAAGGGTCTGGTATAGGGGCCACGGCCACCTTCGACACCAGAGGGATCCCTGACGGGGTGTACTACATGTGCCATGCATCGAACGGGTTGGCGTTCATTCTGCAAAAGCAGTATCCCGTGTACATAAGGGACACCATCGA
This sequence comes from Diplonema japonicum, assembly GCA_964019335.1. NCBI lineage: Eukaryota > Euglenozoa > Diplonemea > Diplonemida > Diplonemidae > Diplonema > Diplonema japonicum. The sequence goes on from OZ025674.1 coordinate 264,547, forward strand.
CCCGTACCAGAGCACAATATGCTGCAGCAACAACACTATGGTGGTTGGGGACACAACAACGTGCACCGTCACAGCTGTGGACCGAAACGGGCACCTGACAGGCTCCGTGGACGACGAGTGCCATTTTGGGTTCTCGCATTTCAAGGACGGTGCGGGTGTCCCCATGTGCGCCGACAGTATCAAGCCCACCAAAACCAACGTCGCTGGAGAGTTCACCTTTGATTTTGTGTCCTTTGCCTCAGGATGCTCGTCTCGCATTGGTGTCACTTACCGCGGCGTCCTCCTCAGCGGCAAGGTGGCCATGCTCACGTTCCTCCCTCTCACTGCTGTTGATGCCCATGCTACGTCACAGTGCTCACTCAGCGATGGTGGCTCCTTGCAGTGCGAGATCACAAAGCGTGACACATATAAAAACCCCACAGAAATCTGCACAACCGACTACGGCGTCGACCCTGGCACAGTGCACTGCGAGAAGCCTTAACTTGGGAAGGCCTTTTTTTTTCTTTTTTTTTTTCTCACTCAGTTTTATGCGAAGGTTCTGGTGACTTCTTCTGTACTGTTTTCTTCTCAGTTTTGGTCTTTTTTCTTTCTTTCTCAGTTCTTTTATGTGATACATTATACTCCCCACCCCCATTCTTGCAGCATCGATAGTTCATCAGCAGGTGTCACCATGGGGAGTGCCGCGGGGGCTATGATGGCCCTGCTCGTGTTAGTAGGTGTGCTGCTGTGCACTATGATGATGCAAGACGAGCACAGTGAGACGCCGCGAAGTATAGAAAGCGACCAGAAAGATACAAGCGGCGAGGAACGACCAGGTAAAGCCGACGACCAGAAAGATGCAAGCGGCGAAGCGAGCGGCAGTTGTCTGCGATTGTGCGTAAGGGACATAGAGGGAAAGGGGGATTTGGATGTGAAGTGTACAAAGTACATCGCAGAGCACTGCTCGGAGAAGGCTTCGCAACTCACATGGTTCGGCTCTCAATGGCGTGCTGCTGGGAGGGAAACCAGAGAGGCGATCCTCTCCAGCATGAAAACAAAACCTTGCATGTCAGGGTTCCCGGAGCACTACACCACACTGCTGGACCCCAAGGTACCTTTCTCTCCCGACCCAGAGGCTTTGAGGATACAAGCGAAGATTTATGAACGACAGTTCTGCTCGTCTTGCAGTTCAGTCCTTTACCAGTACACACGGGTGTTTCAAGGCCTTGGCTCAAGGTACCACACACATCTTTGTGCTTTCGACAACGCGCTACGTTTGAACAGACCCTTCGTGTCCCTTGATGGTGGTTGGATCTTTGCGAATGTTACAGAATGCAGCTCAACGAACGACCAATGTTATTTCAACAAGTTTACAAGTTGTCCGTCAGTCTTCTGTGACTCTGCGAAGAACGAAGTGCAGAACTGCGTGCGGTACTCCCCGCCCCCTGCCTCACAGCAATGCGAGAAAACCTGTCTGTGCGGGAAGTGTGGAAGCACCGACAACGGCCACCACGAGACAGTGTGGGCAAAGCACAGCTGCTCAACGCTTAAAGACATCCCTACCGGGCTCCAGGTAGGCAACAAGTCGCATCTCTGGTACACATCTCAACTCATCTTTTTCATGATGCAGCCAAATGCAATGATGGGCCGCCATATCGATAAAGACCTTGAGGATGGTTTTTTCACCTCGAACGTGGTCAACATGCATGTGAGGAGGGGGAGGTTGAAACAGCCTGAAATGGCGAGATTTTTCGGGCTTGAGGAATACGTGAAGCTTTCGGAGAGATGGGGCGGTCCAGGCAAGACCTTGAAGTACTTCATCCAAACTAACGACCCGTCAGTTCTAGATGAAGCAAAGAGCCTCCCACAGCACACCATGTCATGGACAACGTGGAACCGTACAGGGAAAGATCTGCAGATCCACAACGACCCGAAGAAGAGGAAGAGACGTCTCAAGGCAGGGCAGGTGGTGGACCCCACTGCATGGACTGTTCACTCTTTCCGAAACCTGTGGCTCATGCTACGCTCGAAGTACTGGATCTGCACTTACTCCTCGAATTGGTGCCGCCTCGCCCTTCGCCTTACCTACGCCACCTACGGTACCCTCCCCAAGGCACTCAGCCTTGATGCGTGGTCCTACGACCCTTACACATGGTACACCAACGAGTACATTAACGAAGCAATGGCGTCTCATAACTCTTAACATTCCCCCCCTCCCCTCTTTTTCTTTTTTCTTCTCCAAAACTAAACCACAACGAACTGTATTGCTCAAGGTTCAGAAATGTCTGACGATGGCGTGTGGGCAGAGACAGGGGCAAACTGGAGGGATTGGCACCTGCATGGCCAGCGCAAGCAACCGCAAGACCACAACGAACACAATGAAGTCCAAAAGCTTGAGAGGGAACTGCAGCTGGAGAGGAAACGGAGAATCGAGGTGGAGAATGCCCTGAACTGGTCGGGGTATGCTGTAGGGAATCGGAGCGCAGCGTCCCCTGAGGCGACACAAGCCTACGCTTATAGGAGAGGCAAGAGCTTTGCTTTAAGGAAGCAGGAAGAAGGCAAGTGGTACCGATCCCCTAGCCCACCAGATATGCCCCAATTGCCTTCTAACTCGCCCCAAGCAAGCCCCCCAAGCGCCTTGTGCTACGAGCAGCACGTGCATGCTGAACAAAGCAACAGTGCAAGAGAGAAGACGTCAGTGAGAGCAGAAAGGCAACCTGAAAAGGAGCACGCCCCACAACCGGCTAACGACGTCGCTGCACTCCTTGATAAACTAGAGAGCATGAGATCAGAGCTACTTGAATTGAAACAAAAGGAGATGTCTGAAAAATCACCGTCAAGGCCTCCAGCTCTTAAGCAAGAGAAGTCTACACCACCACCACCGCCACCGCAGACACAGGCACAAGAGTTACCGGTTCATCGCCATCACTTTCAGCAGCAACCGCAGCACCATCCGCAACAGCAGCATCCCCAGCACCCCCAGCCTATCCTGTCGCCAAGGGTTAACGGGTACAACCCCGCGCCTAGCGAACGTGTGATTGCAAAGGAATCTGGTTGGGAGCGACTTCTGGACGAGGGGTGGGAGGGGTATAGATACGTTGAAGACCCTGATGAAAAAAGGAGGAAGGCGATGGCAGAGAGGGAAAGGCAACGAGATGAAGGCAACCAGAACAGAGAAAGGGAGCGGGTGGTAGAGAGAGAGAGGGAAAGAGAAAAAGAGAGAGTGGTAGAGAGAGAGAAGGAAAGAGATAGGGAGAAGAACCGAGAAGGTGATAGGGACAAGGACAGGAGCAGGCACCACTCGCACAGCAGGCGAAGCACGAGCCGAGGCTCATCGTCGCACCTGTCACCACGAAGCTTGTCGAGGTCCAGAAGCAAACCAGCAAGCAGCAACTACTACAAGCTCGCCCCGCGTTCTTTTCCCGAGGGCAACAGCGCTTTCGACGCTATGCAGGCGCACTCACCAACCCCGCACGGCTCACCGAGCGTCAAGGTGTCTTCACCCAAATCGCCCTCAAGGTCCCCCAGGCGTTCCTCCCCTAGGTCTCGCCGTTCGCTGTCGAGGTCTGCGTGAACAAGTGCCATTGCAGCAACTTTGTATTGTATTTACAATTTCTTCCTTGCTCCTTGCCCCTTTTTATACCAACAGCGCCACACCAAAATGAGCTTTTTAGCACCCGTGAACTGGGTCCTCGAAGCTCTTATGATTAAAGATGTTGACGTGGACCCAAGTGAGGAGGAGGCGATGAACAGCGCGCTGAGCTGGGCTGTGTTAAAGAAACAAGACAGTGCATGCAGCAACACAGTGATCACCGTGCTGGGTGAGTTTCCATCGTTCGTGAAGCTGGCAGCCATGGAAGCGGAGATGCTGCTGCAGAGAGATAAGGAGGACGACACGAAGCTTGAGAAGGGGATCCAGATCAGCATCGCAAGAGGTGTCCTCGACCCTATCACACCGCCCGCCATCACGAAGATCGACGTCAAAGGAAAGACACCAGATGACGTGACGCAGCTCATCCTCTCACAGCTCCCGAAGTCGAACACCGCAGGCTGTGTGGTGGTGCTGCAAGGAATGAGCGGGACAGGGAAAGGCACCACCGGAACCACACTGCTCTCCAAGCTCCCCAACTGTGTGACGTGGAGCAACGGGAATGTGTTCCGATCCCTCACACTCCTCGCGGCGACTCATGCCAAACAGGAAGGCATCGACCTCAAGGACAACGCAGAAAAGGTATTCACCTCCTCTCCCCCCTCACGTTCTTTAAAAAAAAAAAAAAAAACAGGTCCTGACCTCTGAGAATGTTGCGAAATGGATGAAGATGTTGAGCTTCCATAAAACTGGAGACAAGAAGTACGACATCAAGATCCAAGGGTTGGGGCTTGACGTGAATGTGTCGGAGGTTCAAAACACGCTGCTGAAGGAAACGCTTGTTGCAAAGAACATCCCGACAGTTGCAGAGCAGACACAGGTGTGTGAAGAGGAGAGAGAACACACCCTAACACACCACCACAGGGCGATGTTGTGAAATTTGCAGCAGCGGCTTTGAAGCAGATGACGGACGATGGGATGAACGTCATTCTGGAAGGCCGTGCTGCCACTGTTCAGTACGTCCCAACGCCTTACAGGTTCGAACTCATCATGAACGACTCTCAGCTCCTCGGCCAGAGGAGGGCGGCACAGCGGGTCATGGCAAGCTGCTTCGACGACTTCAAAAAAGGAGGCGAAGTTCCTGGCAAGTCCGCTATTCTGAGAAAAGCAAAATCGTTCTGCGATGATTGGGTCAAGGTCTAGACCTATGACTTTTGCATATATCCGTGACATACACCTTCTAGTTTTCTTGTTTTTTTTTTTTCTTTTTTGTTTTCTCTTTTTTAAACTAGTGTCTCAAAGAAACCACCAGTAATAATCAGCCAGACCTTATAAGCAAAAGATGGCACACAGAGGTTTCATTAGGGGCAGTAAGGTGCTGCTGGGTGCGGGCCTTGGTATGGGTGTCAGTGTGCAGGGATTTGCGCAGTCGCCAGACTGCAGCATGACGTGGGAGCTTTTGAAAAACCAGAACAGCAACACCAGCAACGAGGTGATCAAGTGCATGAGCAATAGCAACGCCTTCGCCACACTGTCGAAGCTCGAAGGCGACCTGATGGTGAAGAGAGACGAGGAGGACGAACAGAAATTATGGAAAGGCGTTGAAATCAGCATCTCAAGGGGCGTCCTGCAGAAGATCCCACCCCCCGTCGTAACGAAGATCGACGTGGTGGGCAAGACACCCAACATGGTGGCAGACTTTATCATCAGCAAGCTCGACACCTCGAAGGGCTGTGTGGTGGTGCTGCAAGGAATGAGCGGGACAGGGAAAGGCACCACCGGAACCACACTGCTCTCCAAGCTCCCCAACTGTGTGACGTGGAGCAACGGGAATGTGTTCCGATCCCTCACACTCCTCGCGGCGACTCATGCCAAACAGGAAGGCATCGACCTCAAGGACAACGCAGAAAAGGTATTCACCTCCTCTCCCCCCTCACGTTCTTTAAAAAAAAAAAAAAAAAACAGGTCCTGACCTCTGAGAATGTTGCGAAATGGATGAAGATGTTGAGCTTCCATAAAACTGGAGACAAGAAGTACGACATCAAGATCCAAGGGTTGGGGCTTGACGTGAATGTGTCGGAGGTTCAAAACACGCTGCTGAAGGAAACGCTTGTTGCAAAGAACATCCCGACAGTTGCAGAGCAGACACAGGTGTGTGAAGAGGAGAGAGAACACACCCTAACACACCACCACAGGGCGATGTTGTGAAATTTGCAGCAGCGGCTTTGAAGCAGATGACGGACGATGGGATGAACGTCATTCTGGAAGGCCGTGCTGCCACTGTTCAGTACGTCCCAACGCCTTACAGGTTCGAACTCATCATTAAAGACTCTAACCTCCTCGGCCAGAGGAGGGCGGCACAGCGGGTCATGGCAGGATGCGAAATGCAGCTCGCAAGCAAGGCCACCTCTGAGGAGATCATGTCCCTTGCAGACTCACTCTGCAAGAAATGGACCCAGTAGCGCAAAGTACACAGTACGGTTTAATATATCAGTGCCTTAGAACTGATTTTTTTAAATCATTTTTTTTCTTCTTCTTTTTTTATCGTACCAAAGGGGGTTCTGTGCCACCTGTAAGCGGCAGCCCCAACTATGGGGGCCTCTCCTGTGTGTTCATAAGAAACGCATTGCTTTATGCTTTGTTTGGCCTTCTTCCGCATTACGATAACGTGTTTATTCTTCTTCTTCTTTTTTTTTTTTTTTTTTTTTTTTTTTTTTTTTTTATTAGTGCAGTTGCTTTCAAGGAAGAATTAAAGTAGTGGAAAAAAGATGAACAAGGAATAACGGGGTGTTTTTATTTTTCTTTACAAGAGGGTTTGGGTTGATAACATTGCTTTTTTTGTTTTTTTTTCTTTTTTTTTTTCCCCTTCCCCTCCTCCAGAGTGTGTCCTCTCCTTCCTTCCATCTTTACCTTCATCACCCATGTCCCTCCTTGGTACCTTTGTTTCTCTTTGAACCCTTGAAACCCACTGGTGTTTTTTTTTTTTTTTTTTCTCTTTTTTTTTTTGATAGTTTTTTTTTTCTTTTCTTTCTTTCTCATTACGTAATAAAACCGTCGATACCGTTCACACAGGCTAGTTTTACTCAAACTAAAAGAAAAAAAAAACCCCCCCACACATCCCCCCCCCCCCCCCCCCCCCCACTCGCACAGAAAAGAAAAAAAAGAGGGAAAGAAGGAAGGAAGGAAGCAAAAAGAGGGACAAACAACAACAACAAAGGAAAAAGAAGCGCATGGATACAGAACCTGCCATGCTTACTTTTTAAAAAAAAACTTTTCTTTTTCTTTTTTTTTTTTCTTTCTTATCTTTTCGTCTCTCCTTAGTTTCCTTCCCCCTTCTGTTCCCTCTAGTATTTTCTTTACCATGGGATGTGCCCCTTCAAATAACCGAGTAGACCAACAGAGATCAGACACAAAGAGCAAACCGGTGGGTCGGGAGGAGGAAAAATCGGAGGTAAAACCCCCCCAGCCTATTGAGGAAGAGGATATCCCGCTGGTAGTTGTTGTCAGGCCTACCATCGTTACACAAGGAGACTGTCCCAAAAAAACAGAGGAAGCACCAGTCTTGCCGTCTGAAGAAGAAATGGACGGGCCTGTGACGGCGTCGGAAAAGAAGACTGTAGCAGAAAAAGCTGGGCTAACCCCAGAAGTGCTTGCATTCGACAGTGCCTTTGCACTAGAACAGGTAGATGACGATGTTGAGTTCCTTGTGGAGCTCAAGACATCAGTCACAGATCTTCAAAAGGAAACTGATCTCGAGCTTCCTGCAAGCCTCAAGGAAAAAGACTGGAAGGCAATGTTCGAGAAGGCGCACGGGCTCAAAGGAGCCGTTGCAAACCTCGGAATGGAGCGCCTTCGGCTGCTGGGCCTTAGCCTTGAGCAAACGGGTAGAATTTTGCATAGCAAGGAGGTATACTTACGAGGGGGAGAAAAAAAAAAGAAAAAAAAAGGGCGAGTCCCAATATTCTGAAAGGGAAATTGCCGTCCTACTTGAGCTGGTGCAGGACGAATGGACGCTGTTTAATGAGGTGTGTGTTGACGGGGAATTTTTTTTTTGGGGAAAAAAAAAAAAAAAAAAAAAAAAAAAAAAACAGACTTTCGATGCTGAAATTGAAAAATTGCAAGCGTGAGGGGTTTCCGAGACTGGGGTGTTGGAAGGGGGGGGGTCAAAAAAGAGACAGGTTTTCTAACCTGGGGGTATAATGTTGCCCCGTACTCCTTAGGCATTCTTTGGAAAGAAGATCAAATGTACAGTAAAAATCTTTGGTGGGGGCCCGCTTTAAGAACAGGATCCCCCTCTCCAATTTCTCCCTTTATGTCAAAAAAAAACCCCCCCCCCAGGGCATTGAAAAAAGAAGTTATAATGAAGAAAACAAAATTATAAGAAAATAAAATCAGTCTATTCCCCTCCGTGAAAACTTTTCAGTGCCTTGGGTCAACAGGTTGAAAAGGGAAAATGTGAAGGAGAGAGAAAAAAAGAAGAAGAATACAAAAAGTTTTGATATAAAACATATTACCCCCCCCCCCCCCCTCTCTCTTCATTTCTCAACACAGATGTGCGATTCTCATTTATCTATTCATTTATTTCCCTCCGTTTTTTTTTTTTTTTTTTTTTTTTCAAAGAAAAGAGAATAGGTAAGACATCCACCATAATTTCGTTTCTTTATATCTTGCCGTGTCCTAAATTCCAAAAAAAAAAAAGTTTGAAAAGTTATAAAAAAAAAAAAAGAAGAAGCAGAAAGGAGTGAGCTGGGAAAGAGAAAGAAAAAAAAAAAGAGAATCAAAAAGAGGCATTTTTTTTTTGTTCATCTTTTTTTTTTCCTCTTCTCCACCACGTTTTCCTTCACGATAAGGTTTAAAAAAAAAAAAAAGAAAATTCACCACACACACTGATATCCCTCTCTCTCTCTGTCCCCCATTTTCTTTTTTTTTTTGGCGATCCTGTCACATACTGCAGGTTCCCTTCAAAGACATCTTTTTTTTTTTTTTTTTTTTTTTTTGTTAGTGCCCCTCAAGAATTTAAAAAAAAACCACAAAAAAAAAGGGGGAGGGAGGGGATGAAAATAAACCAGAGACTTGCGTCCCCCCTTTTGTACTTGGGGGGTGCTATACTAGTAACAACGGTGATAAGCAGTGCCATCGAAGGAAGTGCGGGATTTGCCATTGCAGCTGGGCTATGGGCCTGCTGTGCCGCTGTTACTGAGTACGGACGCCGGGACGTAGCAGTAGGTCTCGGACTCCTAGGGACAGCCTTGATGGACATTGACAGCATATGCCTTGGTGAAGGCAGAACTTGGATGGCTTCCCTCGTTCTACTCAACACGGGTTTTGTGTGCGACATTCGTCTTGCCACAGGGCTTACGTTCTTCTACCTGTTCCTGACGACCGTGATCCACGGTACAGTGGACATCAGCCTCACCTCCCTCTCTACCATGTCATGCGCCGCCACCCGTACCATTCACGTTAACAGTGCAATACGTGTTTTCCTCATCCAGCTCTCCGCCCTGATCTCCACGTATCTGTGCATTGTTTCTTCCAAGCGTAGGTGCGCTGCCCGCACGCAAGACCTCGAGAACTGTATTGAGACAGTGACGACGATCAGCGGCCTTGTCACCGACTTCGACACACGTCTTGCTGAACAGTATCTTGAAAGCGATTTGTGTGCCTCGCCTCTTGAGGTGAAGGTCGCCATGCTGAGCATCGTCAACACAATGCACAAGTACGAACCGTTCCTGACCCCGCTTCCTGGGGATCACCGCGCGGACTGGGTGGACGTGCCCCCTACCACGGGTGCTGAGGTGGTAGCATCGCTCGCCGTGGTGAACATGGTCAGCAGCATGCGGCTGCTGACAAGAGGATGGGACGGCTTCGCGAGACAGTTCAGTTGGGTAGTGGGCACTGTGCAGGACGTGGCGCGCATCAGGAACGGCGTGCACGAGGTAGTGGGGGACAAGATCATGATAGGGTTCAACGTCATCAACGAGACAAAGGAACACTGCAAAACTGCGATGGAAGCAGCAGTAGACATAGTACGGCTTCTGGGACTGAACAACCCAAACAACGTGGCCACCATAGCTGTCGTGTCGGGTAAGTGCCGTGCAGGGCTAGTAGGAACCGAGTCCTACAAGAAGCTGTGCATTGTAGGCGTGGCACCCACGCTGCTATTTGCTCTTGATCGGTACCTTCGACGCCACGGTGTGACGCTGGGATGCGACAAGTCTGTCTTTGCAGAAGTCTTTGACAGTTATGAAATGCACTGCATTACACAGTCTTTGGCATTCACGAGGAAGAACTTTGGTGAGTTTGTGACTTCTGTGTGGGAAGTCTCCCTCGCAGCGATTGAGGACACAGGGCTTGTCCCGCCTGGCGACCCCCGTGACTGGCGGTACGACCAGAAACCTCGCAGCAAGCCAAGCTTTCTTCTCGCACCCAGGCATGGATCGCCCAAGAATGACAGCCCGCTGCCTTCCGTCGAAAGCAAGGCTAGCTTCACAGCTAACCTCGTTGATGAGCTGGAAGACGTGGAAGAGGTTGAAAAGGTGTACTTCGAATTCTGAGGGATCTGAGGGATTTCTTTTCTTGTCCCTTCTTCCGAAGGTGCCAAGGAGAGGAAAAAATTTTTTTCTTTTTGAGTGCTGTAAAAAAAAAAAAAAAAAAAAAAAAAAAAAGCCGACGGGTGGGGGTGCTGCAGTCTCTCTGCCGGAAGTAAATGAAATCTACCCTCTCCTTCGTCTTCCCCCAGAGGGTCGTGTTTTACGTGTTATTTTCTTCTTTTCTTTTTTATTCTTTTTCCCTAAGTCAGTATCAGGCTTTCCTTCCCCTCAGTCCGGTACTTTTTCATTTTACAGTACCTTTTTCTTTTTCTTCCTGCAGTAGCTTACACCCTTCCCGCTCTCCATCCTTTTTTTTTCTTCTTCTTCTTCCTAGTCTCCTCTTAAGCAAGTCAAAAGTGAGAAGGTGTGTCTGTCTCCCTTTGCTCACAGGTACCATTGTTTACAGAGGATGGCACAAAAGGAACATCTTGCCAGCATGATCATCTCTCCTTAACATAATTCAAAAATATTTTCTGTTTTCTTTATGCTGCTTTGTTTGATTCTGGGGAATGATCGCCACTTCCTTTTTTCTGTCCAGCTCCTCGAACTCTCCGTCGTATTGAACGACTAGCTTTCAACTGCTTCTCTCTGCTTGTCCTACCAAGTGGGATAATTCTTGTACCCTCTGGTATATTTAAATCCGTTCTGGTACACGCAAAAGGGTGAGCTCAGCCCTGCTTGGCACGCCGTTAAAAAAAGATTCTCGCAGGAACCTTTTCGCAATTCCGTTTTTGTTTGCGACAAATTTAAAAAAAAAAAAAAAAAGGAAGGGAGGGTATCTAAAAAAACCAAAAAGAAACCAAAGAAAAAATGAAGTATAGCGCGGAGGATGTATGTTAAACAAAAAAAAAAAAAAAAAAAAAAAACAGGCGGAAATTATCATAAAATACGACCTATCGTCGACCCATGCCAAATACGTAGATCGCCACATGCTCAACTACCTCATTCAGCACATCGAACAGAGCGGGGTTTGTGAACACACAACACACGTAACACATAGCACAGGTGTACCCGGCTGAGCAGATGCAAACAGCTACACTTGAGATGCTGTGGAAAACCTCCATGATTGACCACTACAAGGCCAAATATATGGAGTACAAGGTACCTCATCACCCACATCAAAAGTAATACACCCCGCAGAACATTAAGGAGGACGGCGTACCCCCCGAAGTGAACGAGAAGAGAGAGGCTCTCGTCAGCAGAATCACCGAGCTCGAGAAGAAGTGCGCACCGTTCCTGAAGGTGTTCTACCCTGGAGATGTGGACGGCAACAACGAGGGCTGGTCCCTGTACCTTGAACTCGTCTCGAAGCAGGGCGAGGACGGGAAACACATGTTCAACCTGCAGCACCTCCAGGCCACCTACAACATCGAGAAGGAACACTTCGGTATGTTCACAACATTTTTTTTTTTTTATATAAATCATTTCCCTTACAGAAAACGTCTACGCCTACGCCAAGGTAATATACGAGACCGGGGACTACTACGGCGCCCAGGTGCTGCTGAATTACTACCGCAGGATAGGCGATCTCGACAACGACACAGAGGCCAAGTGGGGGAAGTATGCGTCCGAAATCTTGGAGCAGAACTGGGTTAGCGCCCAGGAGTCCCTGAGAACGCTTCAGGAGTCGATCGACAACGTGACGATGGGCACGCAGATCTACCAGTCAGAGGGTGCGCAGCTGCAGGCCAGAGCGTGGTTGATGCACTGGTCGCTGTTCGTCTACTTCTTCTACAAAGACGAGGATGAGTTCATGGACGACGGGCTTGACAAGCTGATCGACTCGTGGCTGCCTGACATGTACAAAACCCACCAGGAGAAGGAGCACCGCCAGTGGAAATACCTCAGGGTTGTCCAATCCCTGTGCCCCCACCTTTTGAGGTACATCTGCGCCGCTGTCATCATCGGGTCCGAGGAAAGCGGAAAGCGTCAGTCCGGCCAGGAATCCGGGCACATCAGGATCAAGCAGAGGTTCAAAGATCTCTCCAGGGTATGTTTAAAAAAAAAAAAAAAAAAAAAAAAAAAATATATATATATATATATATATATATATATGAGCTCGTCCGGACGAAAATGTCAACACTTTTTTTGGGCACCTCCGAAAATTTCTTGTTTTGATTATTTAAGCAAAAAAAGGGCAGCATGCAACCATAGGAAGATGACATATATGGTGCACATGGCGCCGTTCTTTCAATTGCGATGCTTGTTTTGCCATGAGGGTGGCAGGCTCTGCAACCGGCTGCCCCCGGGAAGCGAAAAATAGAGGTCAGAAAAACGGCGAAAAATGTTTAAAATGCAATTTTATTGCTTAACACGCAGCATCTAGGGTGCATAAAATTGGTGATCAAGCGCACTTGTGACCCCTGGGTACAACCCAGGGTCGGGTTACTGTTAAAAGTACTTAGCGAAAAATATATGGCGCCCGCATAGCCCCCAAAAATCCGGTTTTTACACCCTATTTTTTGGCTTTTTCAAGGGGTTCCTAAGGGATTTTGGCCTTTTTCAGAAAAACCAATTCTTAACACTTGCCTGCTCATGCAGAGCTTCGACATTGGTATCTTTGGGGTCAAACTTTCATTCTCTACCCATCTGCTGAGGTTTTTCCTTTTCTTTTTGCACTCATAATACTTTAAAAGTGAAAATTTTGCTTTTTTAAGGGGTTTTAAAGGGATTTTAGCCTTAAATAGGCCAAAATGGCACTGTAAGGGAAGTTCTCCCCACCCCATTTTAATAGTGATTTAGAGTCCAGCCCACCCAAAATGACCCCAAAGGTTTCACAGATTTTCAGTCTGCGTCCATTCCTCCTGTCACTTTTCACGGAAAAACGAAAATAAAAAATGGAGTCTGGGTTATTTGTAACTTCCAAATTGAATCGTTTGCCAAAAGCCATTCTAAAAAACATGTTTTTGCACGTGCGTTTTAAAAATAAAACAAACGGCGAGCATTTTGACCTATATGGTGTTCAAGCTTAGACTGCATTTCTGCACACAAAGTGGTGTCGGACTACTTTTTTACTTAGAAATTTAACGGGGGTTTTCCGCCGCATAGGAGGGTCATTTGTTGACATTTTTTTTCCGGACGAGCTCATATTAAAAAAATAAAAAAAATAATAGTTGATTGACAACGAGTCGCGTTACTACAAGGACCCCATCACGGAGTTCCTGCAGCTGCTTCTCAGCGACTGTGATTTCGACGGTGCGCACGCGAAGCTGCGCGAGTGTGAGCTGGTCATCCACAACGACTTCTTCCTCCACGAGCATAAGGAGAGGTTCCTCCGACAGGCCAGGAAGATGATCTTCGAGAACCACTGCAGGATCCACAGTGTGATGGACATCGGCATGGTGGCCAAGAAGCTAAACTACGACACTGAGGAGGCGGCAGAGAGGTACATCGTGAAGATGATCAGGGGTGCGCACCTCGATGCGAAAATCGATTCCGAGGCCAACCAGGTGCTCCTCGCTTCGCAAGGCGGGTCGATCTACAGGACTGTCAGAGAGAAGACCAAGCTTGTGAGAGACAAAACTGACCAGTTGATTGAGCGTCTGCAGGACCGCAGGGTGTGTAGGGAAAAAAAAAAAAAAAAAAAAAAAAAAAAACAGACCCACCTTGAAAGACCAAACAACAACAACAACAACAACAACAACACTAGCAATTCTGGTCCAAAGGGTGACATGAGCAGATTCAACAGGGCTTAGGTACAACGACCGAGCGGGAGGAGAGAGACAATAATAAAAAAAAAAAGATTTTCAAAATATTTGAATGAAGTGAGTTTAACCTGATGCACACTGTAGCCTATCTCCGGGGGAGGAAAGGGGAGGGGTCCTATTTTTTTTTTTTTGCAAGAATGTACCTTCTTGGAGTAAAACCAGGGGGGACCAGAAGTTGTCAGTTAAATCGGTTCTTTCTGACCCCCCCCCCCCCACCGTGTTTTGCGGGTGCGTTGCACTGTGGCTTTCATCAGGTTTAAAAAAAGAAAAATCATTATTCTACTTTATCATTCTGCATTTTTTTTTCCCCCCCTTTTTGAATTTTTTGGCCACCAAATAATCTTTTTTTTTGTGCCCCCTTTTTTCTTTTTTTCCCTCTCTTCGATCAAGAGTGTTTTAGAAAGAAAGGAAAGAAAGAAAAATAAACAAGAAAATCCTTGGGCTGGGAGCGAAATAAAAATTTCTGCTTCCCCTTGCTTTTCTTTTTTCGGTTTCTGTCTTTCCTTTTTTTTTTTTTTTTTTTTTTTTTTTTTTAGTACCCAATTTCTTTTGCACTTTTTACCCCCTTCCTTTTTTATTTCTTTTTTTTTCTGCTTTCACCCACCATGAGACCCCCCTCCTCTGTTTTTTTTTGATTCTATTTTTTTGTTTCTATTTCCCTTTTTTTTTTCTTGGTGGCCGTTTCCTTCATAGTGAATTTTTATCTCTCTTTTTTTTCTTCTTCTTTTTTCTAGTACGTTGGAAACATACAAAAAAGAAAAAGGGGGGAAGAAGAGGGGAGAAAAGAAAAAAATAATAATGCCGCTGTTTCAAAAATTTGGGAAGGAATGCATCTCGAGTGCTAGCCAGACGAAGAGCAGCGAACAGAGAAAGATCCGACAGAAGATTTTGGACCAATACCCTATGCTGGAAGATCACTTGGAAGACTTCATCGCCCCGAAAGCAACGATCACCGCTGTGAAGTGCCAGGGCCACATTTCCCTTATCACAGTGAAGGGTGAAATTTTCTTTTTCAGGGAAAGGGAAGGACCTTACTTTCCTACTCTGAGGCTTCTACACAAGTACCCAGACCTTCTCCCAGTTATGCAGGTGGACATGGGTGGGTGTAAATTCGTCATTGGTGGTGCGAACGTCATGTGCCCTGGTGTGACATCGGCAGGAGGCTCGATGGCCGAACTCCCTGAACGGGCACCTTGCCAAATTAAAATTGAGGGAAAGCAGCACGCAGTGGCTCTGGGTATGACAAGTCTTTCCACTGAAGAAATTAGGGAGGTATGGACATGGGGGAGATTATTTAAAAGAAAAAAAAAAAAAAAAAAGAAAAAAAAACAGCAAAATAAGGGGTCGTGCATAACTAACTTGCACTACCTAGGAGATGGCCTGTGGCACATGCCTGTCTTGGAATGAGATTGCAATGGTTTTTGGCTTTTTTTCTTTTTTTTTTTTTTTTTTTTTAGTGTGTTTCCCCCCCTTTTTTTTTCTACTCTGAAGGGCGGCCCTCCATGAGGGGGTTTGTCCTGCACTTTGAGTTTTTCTTTTTCTAAAAGAAAGCCCGGCGGTACGATGTGAAAACACCAGGGAAGAGCGGTTGAATTTCTTTGTCAGGAAGAAAAGGGGACGAGACGAACCCGGACGTAGCCGCAGACTTCGTTGAGGGAGGGAACCCCTCGGCCTTGAACATCGCCTTTTATATCAAAAGAAATGTCTTTTTTTTCTTTTTCTTTTTTTTTTTCTTCGTTCTAAATACCCCCCACCCCCCCCCTTTTTTTTCATTCATTCAAACCCTCACACACAAAAACACAAAAACCATTCGTTTCCTCTCAATCGTAACCATCGCGGGAAAGAAAAAAAAAATAAAGGCGGAAGGAGAGAAGGGAGGGGAGAGGGAGAAGGGAGGAAAAAGAAACAGAAGAAAAAAAATGTATAAATCAATCCGTAACCAGCGCCGGCAAGTTCTGTCGTTTTACGACAAAACGGTAGAGGAGTGCGCTTCCAAGAAGCCGCTACATGTCACCACAGAGTACATCGTGGATTTCTCGAAAAAGGTGGACCAAAGAAAACTGATCACGCTCAGCAGGTATCTGTACCGGGAGCTCCCCATACGGCTAGCAAGGACGATCCGAGATATGCAAGGCTTGCCTTACATTGTTGGGGTGAACCCGCACATTGAAAACATTTATGAAGAATACTACCAAAGCTTCGAGATCCTGCGGCAGCAACAGGAACCGATTGACTTTGAAAAACACCTCAAGTACTGCGAAGTGGTTACAAAGCGGCTCAATGTACACGCGAATGTAATTTCGAATCTTTCAAAGGGTATCAAAGAGGTACGGCTCCTACCCGACTCGTCTAGGGTAGACTACACACATTTGGATAAATTTTTGGACAAGGCTTTGGTGGAACGAGTATCGAGAAGGGTTCTGTCCGAACTGTTGCTGGTTTTAAACAAAAAGGTTACAACCGGTGAGGAAAACTCAAAGAGATTCGGTGTCTTCACTCTAGTTAAGCCATCAGACATTATAGTAAACTGTATGAATCAAGTCGGATACCTTGCAGAAGAAATGTACGGGGTGTGTCCTGATTTCAATGTTACCGGTGATGTCGACGCAGAACTGCTTTGTGTTGCATCGCACTTAGAATACATCCTCTTCGAGCTTTGCAAGAACGCAGTTCGAGCAGTCGTTGAACGGCATATTAAAAACCCACCTTCAATAAGTCTTAAAATCTGTAAAGGTGACAAGATCACAATAATCATTTCCGATCGGGGGGGCGGTATGCCCGAGGAAGCAAAGGCTTGTTCCTATGGGTATTCCACCTCCCCTCCAACAGCCTCCTCAGATGAGGAGTATTCGGTAAAGTACTCTGCTTCTGATGCAACGCCTCCTACCCTTAAGTTCGCTGGGTTTGGGTTCGGGCTCCCCCTCTCTCGGGTCTACAGCACTTATTCAGGTGGGTCCTTAGTCTTCAATAGCCTTCCCGGGTACGGGACAGATGTGTACCTCTCCATCCCTACCGCCTCTGACGCGCTGCAACAATGGGAAGAAGGCTCCAGAATCGGGACCTTTTACGGTCCATCGTTTTCTTAGTATTTCTTTTTTTTTTTTTTTTTTTTTCCTGCGTGTGTTCCATTATATAATATTTTTTTGTTGTTTTTTACCCCCCTCCCCCCCCCCCCCCCCCTTATGTGATATTCTGCGTGGTGAACTACCTCCTTTTTCCCCCTTTTTTTTCTCCTTGCTGAATAGAAGCTTTGTATTTATCTTTCATGCACCGGGCGGGGAGGGAACACCAGCTACAATATTTTTAAATAAAAGGAGAGAGGAAAGGGGGGGGGAAACGGAAGAACAACAAAAGAAAGAAGGGAAAAAAAAAAAGGAAAAAAAAGGTGCCCGCACACCCTCCTTAACAATGAACATCGAGATGGAAGACGTGCAGTCGGACGAGACATACACGTGCCAGAATGCGGAAGACGGGGTGGAAGGCCCCGAGCCTCCGAGGGTGGGGGACAAGGTAATAAGCTGTGTGGACACCACAGTGCCAAAGGGCACGGTGGGGACATTTCAAGGAGTAACAAAGCTCGCTGGGCAGGTCCTGTGGGAGGTTAAATTCCCAGGCAGGTCCGCGTGGATGGGTGACCCAAAGGACGTGAAACGAGTCGCATCACTGGCGACCGCACCAGAAGCAAAAGAACCGACCGATTTATACGGGAAATGCTGCTACTGGTTCAGCTTCCCAATGATCGGGAACTCATACCTAATCTTCAATCGGAGGTGCATGGCGGGGCCGGACAGCAACACGTGCTCCGTCTCATATGTACTTTTAATTCTTTTTTCCGTGCTCTTCATCCTGCAAGCAACAGTGGCTGAAGCGGTATTGTGCATCATAGGAGCTTCAATAGCAGCGATTCTACTTACGATAACGGGAGCAACAGACCCTGGGGTTGTGGTAAGAGGGCAAGGGTCAGCGGAGGGGGTTTGGTGTTCTACATGTTGCCACCGCCGGCCGCCGAGAGCGTCGCACTGTTTGTACTGCAACAATTGTGTGATGAGGTTTGACCACCACTGCCCTTGGACAGGAACGTGTATCGGGCTTCGAAACTACAAATATTTTTTCATGTTCATCAGCTCGATATTCTTGCTCACTCTCTGCGGCATTGTGTCGTCTGTCATGAAGCTTGCTTCCTACACTCCTGACGAAGAGCCTTCTCAAGGCGATGACTCGTCGAACTCAACTTCTGGGATTACAACGTCCTTTTCATCTGCACTGTCGCATATGCCGCTGACGGCAGTGCTCGTGGCGGGGTTTGTGTTTATATTTCTCCCGGTCACTTTGTTGCTCTGCTTTCACATTTTTCTGATTTCTATAAACCAAACGACGGTGGAGTACCTGCGGAAAAAGCATCAGAACGGCAATCCGTTCGACACCGGATGCGGGGGGAACACTGCTAGTATTTTGTGCAGTGCACTGCCAAACAGTAAGGTAATAGAGAAGAGAAAAAAAAAAGGGGGAACCACAAACAAAAAAAAAAAAAAAACAAAACAAAAAAAATTAAAAGGTCACCACCTCCAGTTCTGTGTTCGGATTCCGGTACAGCAGCTTCACGAAGGAAGGTACGTAGGGGAAGAAAGGGGAAAAAAAAAAAAAAAAAAAAATACCCGATAGATGATTTCGAAGGGAACAACGACCCTGTCCTTGCAGAGGACGAGATGGCGAACCACGTCAATTGTTACACTGAAGACGACGGGGAGGAAGATTTTATCGACTCTGACGAAGAGGACGGGCATGCGTAGTGTTTTCCCTCGAGGATCTCGAGTTAAAGCCTATCCCCTTTTCTTGGTGGACAATGTAAGAACGACTGGTATTAGAAACTGCTGAAAAGCGAGATTTTCTTGTATTTTTTTTTTCTTGTTTTTGTTTTTGTTTCCAAGAATTTTAGCTTAAAAATGGTAAGGAATGAAGTGTGTAGTAGAAAAGGGATGAACGGCTCGCACTTATCCGGTTTTTTGCTTACTTGTTTTGTTTTGTTTTCTTTCTTTTATTTTATTTTATTTATTTTTTTTTTTTCTTTTTTTTTTTTTTTTTTTTTTTTTTTTGCTCTTGTTGGTGGGTCGCGGCCCCCCATCATAAAAAAAAAATGAATTTTCTTTTATCAGATAATAATAATACGGCCTATGTCACTGACGTGATGGAAAAAAAAAAAAAATCCCAAAATTCAGCCAATTCCCTTCCCAAAAAAAAAAAAAAAACCCCACCATCAGATCCTTTCAGCATTATCGTTGAGAAATTGCATTTTCTTTTTCTCCGTGAAATTTTATCTGGTGGGGAAACATGGCCACACCCGAACCCCAGAAGAAGAAGAATAAAAGAAAAAAAAAACACCTGCCGCTTTTTTTTTTTTTTTTTCCTTTTTTAAGGTGGTGGGGATAACATGAAAATATAAGAAAAACATCAGATGTGTTGTTCGCTGTTGACCTACTCGTCGGTCATCACCGGTAGCACCCGAGTGGAAGAACGTAACGCAGATGCTCAGGGTGACGAACAGGCAGCAAACTGCACGAGCGCAGAATCTTGAACCCCCGGGACGCCCCGGCTGGGGTTGAGCTGTACACCGCACGCATTAAGGACACGACGCGGAACGCAGAAGAAGCTACAACTCGGCCGCGGTGCGCCCCCTGTAATCAAGTAGACAGTTCTTGTGCAGGGCGCCGCCAACACCGGCCTCCTTTAACTCATATTTTTTTTTCTTTTGGCATCCACCAACATTGGTGACATCCGTCGTAAAATAAAAATAAAAAAGGGCTTAGAACCTGCTTTGCGTTTTTCTCTCCCCCACCCCCATTCTTTTTTTTTTTTTTCCCCCTGCCCCCCTTTCCCATTCCCGTATGGTTTTCTTTTTTTTTTTTTTTTTTTTTTTTTTAATTTTCATTTTTGTTCTTCCTTCTACAAACGCAATACAGGAGGGAGGGGGGAGGGACGAGAGAGATGCTTACCGGAGACTTAGAAGCGATTTCGAAGGAGCTCGGGGAAGATTCCAGAACGGTAACAGACCTTGGAATACTCCTACGCAAACTGGGGATATACTTGAAGGAGGACCTGCTCCGCCACGTCTTCGGGGTTTTCGGTGGAAATGGAAACGGGAACGTAACTCGAGGAGCCCTACGGGACATGGGCGAGAAGTACCCAACACTAGTCACAGCAATGGGGTCACGATGCCGCAGCCTCGAGGAGGACCGCAGGCAAACCAACGACATCGAGGACATCAAACAGCAAATTGCAGCGATAGAAAATGAAATACAAGATATCACAAAAGCAACAGACCGACTGGGCCACCTGAAGCTTACCGCAGAATCCAGCGTCCTGGACTGTGAAATGGATATCGATAGCTACAAAGTGGAAACCAACGATCTTCAAAAAAACATAGAGGAAGCCCTCCAGGAAAGCGACAACGCTCGACAAGCAGCACAGTCAACAAGACAGAAAATAGACACATTGTGGAGTCGAGAGGCGTCATACCGACATGCGCTTGACTGTTGCAGTCGAAAGCTTGAGAAGATGAAGCTTGTCGGAGTAAGAAAAGCACAGAACATGAGGGAGACCGATTCGCATATCGATGCGTTGGAGCAACAGCTGGACGAGGCGCGTGTTCGACGGGATAGGCAGGACAATGAACTGTTTGAGGTTCGAAGCAAAATCGAGGAGCTATCTGTCGAAAACGAGCAAAAGACAGCAGATCTCGAAGAGACCCTACGGGAGATAGAAGAACAAGCCACCATGCTCGGCGAGGCAGAGAAACTTGTTGAGAAAACAGCAAACAAATACAAAGACACCACCAAACTTGTTCCTAAAAACACCGCGAAAACCGAGCGTCAAGTACAAACCCGCGACGCCAGCAAGGAAATGCTCCGGTCGACGGAGGAGAAGCTTCGGAAACACGCGGACGACATTAAAGCTCTTGAAGCGAACGTTCGTGAGAAGAATCGTTTGGTTGTGACATTAGAGGGGAAAAACAGTGAATGGAGGTTGCTCCAGAAGCACGAGGCGGACGAGGAGCTGGTCCATCTGGAAACAGAACTCCACCTCAGAATAGAAAGGGAGAAAATGGAGTCTGAGGAACGTCAGCTCCGCACCGCGGCAGACAGCTTGGCGTCGAAAACACGGCCGAGTTTGCAAATTGCGTCTCCAACTTGCTCGCCGGCGCCATCGCCGTTGCGAAGCACGCCGCCTACTGCCCATCCCAGCCTTTCGAAATGTTACTCTCCACCCCGTCCTTTGGAATCTGAAAGACTTACTTTTGCGGATTGCAATTACGATATAACCAGTTTAGCACGGCCCATCTCCTTGCCAGTGTTTGACAATAAGCCGCATTCCCCGCGGAAGCCGAGCCTCAGCCCACCCAGAACCTCCCCTTCGAAGCCCCGTAAACGGCGAGCACCCGCGCCTGTCATCCCGCCTGTGGTGTACGGGCGGTCGAAGTACTCCATCGCCATGCAGGAGAGAAAAGACCACCGCGAGGCCCAACGACAGATACAAGAAGAAGCGGCTAAACAAGAGAAAGCACTTACGCGGAAAAAACGCGGATCGTCAAGACCGAAACTGATAGACCCGCCTTGCTACCTTGACAAGGCACAGGGCCCGAAGGTCATTCCTATTACGTTATGATTTTATTTTATTTTTCCATGTATAGTTTCGTTTCTGTTTTGCACTTTTTTTTTTTTTTTTTTTTTTTGTACAGCTCTTGTTGTAACATTAGACCTTGTCATTATTATTAGTTTCCCTGTTCTGATATAACAACGGCCAAGCAGGAGGGAGGGGAGGGGGGAAATGAACGAATGGGAAATCGATGACCGAACGGGGCTCTGTGTGTACAAAGGTGATGGGAGCGTGATCAAGGACGTTGGGGATAAAATGAGCGGACTGGGGAAGATACTGCGGCAGCTCGGGCTGCTAATACCCGGTTTGGAAACCGAGAGCAGGGTAAAACATTTACTCCACAAAATGAGGGTCCTCGGCAGCAGCGAGAGCCTTTACGAAGAGCAGGAACGACCGAAAGAAACTCTACCAGATCTGAAAGCCTGCCTGTATATGTGGGAGGACTTTTACTCAGACCTCCGCTATGTCACGTCGGAGCAGATTAACATAGCGACAACCGACTGCATGATATTCCTGAAGGAAAACAAAGATGCCATCCTGGAGCAGTTAAACATCCCTTCTACGGTTCAGAACGTAGAAGCAGGGATAGCGTCTATATTTCTCTTCACGTACCAGCTGCTCGAACCGGTGATCTGGTGCATCCTCGACCACGGGACGTGGTCCGTCATGCCGGAGATGCACTTCATCGAAAAGCACTACGACATCTGGATGACCCGCAACGGGAGCAGCATCATTTCTCTAACCAACGCCACCATCGATTTCGAGACCGAAACATGGAAAGGGAAAGCCGGTGTCATGAAGCCCGTGAAGCGAGTTACAACACAAGACACCGGGATGAAGTACAAGCAATGTGTATGGTGGGCTGCCGGGTCCATCCGACGGACTACATCTGCAGCGCTAGTACAGGGTGTTTGGAAGGCAAATGTGACATCTATGACCGAAGCCTGGCTCCAAGCCCCCGATCCCATTAACAACATCCTCGAAGGGCTCTGGACGAGCCAGAGCACACCTTGGGAAATCACCAGCGAAATCCAAGAATGGCTGATAAACCCGTTCGAGGGCGGCGGTGATGATGAACAAGGACGCGAACCGGAGCTGACCCCTCTCTCTTCCCCGCGGTTCGCAAGGCGGTCGTCCTCCCGACACGAAGGCAGCATTTTATGGAACATGCGTTCCGATCTCCCTCCTGAACCGAACCTCAGCTTCCGTAAGGGCAGCCCAACTGCGGCCCACGAACTGTCATACCTCCAGACCTCGTACGCAAAGAATAAACACAAGAATCGGTTCCCGCCTTTGGTGGTGGTTTTAAAGGCGTTTTACGAGGACGATTTCCCGCTCATACGCTCCGCGATACAAGGCTTCGAAGTGGTTCGCACCCACAACGTAACATACTACGTTAACTTCGAAAAGAAGATCATGGTGCAGGAGAGCGCCAGCGAAGCGATCGTATACGTCTTGGCAGGGAGGCTGTGCTGCCCGCTGAAGGTAGACGTGCCGTTAGAGGCGTCGCAAACGAAAACTGGCAGACAGTGCTTGGAAGTGGTCCGCACAATGCTGCAATGGGTACCACGAGAAGAGGCATCTGGAATGTGCACGATACCCTCCGGATGGGTAGACAGACCGCTCATGTCGATCATGAGAAAGGGGAACATTGCGGTGTCATCGGAACTGCTTTTGATGAGGAAGAGTGAGGTGGGCAACATCTCAACAGACATGACGAACATCGAGATCTTGGGGAACATGCACAACGTGGCGCAGCTGACGCGCAACGTTCGGGAAGGCAAGATGATTGTTGGGAACATGATTCTGGAGATCGCCGTAGACTTCTCAGAAGCCCTCGAAAGCCAGGATGTGATCGGCAGTGTGCTGAAAGAGATCTGTGAAGCTGACATCGCGTCAGCACGCTTGCGCCAGCTCCTCGGCGACTGCCTCGACACTCGTATCATAACCGCGTTGACGTCCGCCATCAACGGCGAGCAGCACATCGCACTTAACTACTCCGACCCCAAGAGCTCCTCACGGAAGTTTCGTATCGATAAGCAAAAAAACGAAAAGTCCGGTATTTCGGAGCTCATCCCCATCATCGCCTCCTACACACCCCCAGAGGAATGCTCGCAGCCGTCACTCTTCGGCGTTTCTGTAGAGGATCTGCAAACACCCCACCTGTCAAACGTTCTCATCACAAAGGTCGACCACGATTCTAGCAGCGAACGTGTTGGCATCCGACGCGGCACAATTCTATCAAAGGTCAACACCATCGCCACAACTAGTGTCGCCCACGCTTCTCGGTGCCTTCGCGAGACTGAGGATATGGTCTTCCTCTCCGTCACCATTATGAACCCGGGCAGTGACTATGTGATTTGGGAAATCCGCTCCTCACGCGGGGTATCAAAAGTTGTTTATGAGTCGGCAATCATCGAAAGGGCGTACCAAGTAGCGCCAACGAAGCCCTTCCGTGTAGACGCTGCACTGAAAAGCGTCTGCGTGGTTCTGAACCCACAGCAAGACGAGTACTACAGCAAGGAACATGTTCCGAAGGATCTGTTGGAGACGCTCTCGCTTGAATTTTCGTCGGACGATCAAGTCAAATGGCTTCAAGGGGGACTCCCATCCAAACCCGTGGGGACCATTGTGGGTTGCTTCAAAAGCTGTATTCAGCTGCAAAGAAAGCCTGCAATGAGGGACGGGAACTCGCACCTCAATCGACTGGGACCTGCCGATGCCACTGGACAGGCAGAGTTGGGAAAGCTTGCAGAACTCGACCTCACGCACCAAGAATGCCTGGCCAACTTTGAAAAGATCATGCAATACCCTCCTGAAGACCTCGTGGAGGCACGACGCGAATTCACAAAAATGCAAAAGCAAGACGATCGCCAACGGTCGGCTGTACTGTTATTAGAAGCGTTCTTCCGATGCACAAAAGCAAAACAGATCGGCAAAAGCGCGCGACTGAGGGCGTTGTACAACTTTGAACGGTGGTACAAACTGTCGGGCTTAAAGGTGGATCACGGGGTGCTGTACTACTGTGTGTCGCTGGATATCAACAACAGGCTTGTGGTGGTGCACCACTCAGCCGTGCATGTCAAGGACCTCATTGAATACGACTTTATTAAAGGCACGAGGAGGCGGTTTGTGAACAGGAACCCGTCGACATGGATGGTGGACGAAATACAAAGGACAGAGATATCAGCATCGAGCGCAGTGGGAGACGCTGGAGTTGAGATCATGGCACGTGCAATGACGTACAGCCCCAAAGGAGTGCAGCATCTGTCGTTGGACGGGAACGACTTGTCCAACGACTGTGTCCCACACCTCGTGCGAGCTCTCACCCACAACACGATGATACGATCCGTGAAAATAGAAGAGAACCCACGTGTCAAGCACATCCACAAACGATCGTTGAACTGCCTTATAAAATGCAACACCTTCGATTGTGCCATCGACCACGAGGACCTCGACTTCCTCGACCTGATTAAGTACGTTCTGCAGAAGCGGCAGGAAGTGCTCCCTGCAAACGACCTACGCACTGTACTTGCCCACAATGCTCTGGGGGCCATGTATCAAAAGGGTGCGAAGATGGCGGAAGCAGAAGAACACTTCAAAGAAGCCTGGCGGCAGGCTGAACTGAACTGCAAAGCGAAGCCGTCCATCGAGGCGACACATGCAATTACAACCATTGTGTACAACCTCGGGACGCTCTACCTTGTGAACGGCGACGTGGACAACGGGAAGGAGGCGATGATCAAGTCCTTTGAGTCGATCATTAGTGTCGCGGGACCAAAACACATCAGCGTGTGGCATTCGCTCATCAAAGTGGCGGACTTTTACTGCGAGCAGAGAGAATTTGAAAGGGCGCTGTTCTGGTACGAGTTCACGACCTCTGAGCTTTGCGCTTCAGAAGGGTTCCGTTGCCCTCTCATCGCACTTGCCAAACAGCACGCTGCTTGTGTGCACATCCGCAACGGTGAGATACGCTATGCTCTGTACGACCTGCTGCGTGCCATGAACATGCTCAACTGCCAGCTCAACCTCGATGAGTACGAGCTCTTCAACTGCACTCACAAGATCGCGATTACCGCATCCTGCTTAGGCCACCCCCTCAAGGCCTGGGCTCTCAACGATCAAGCCCTCATACGCATCGAGTCCAGGTTCCACGAGCGTAAAGTCAGCCTTTCCGTGGTGGCAGAGTGCACCCGGACCCTAGCCGACTACTACAAAGCCACAGGCGAGTGGTACCCCCCCGGAGTGGATCGAAGCACCGACTTTGACAAGGCAGCTATGCTGTACGAGAAGGCATGGGAGTATTACACACACCTCATCCCTATGCGGCATCCCGAGTTCCTCGCCGTCATGTTGAACAAAGGGGCTGCCTACCTGCATCTAGGGAAATTTGACGTGGCCCTGCCTCTTTTGGACAAAGCTGCAAAACTGACTGAAGAAACGCTGAGCTGCAATCACCCAATGTCAGCCATGGCTTTAAAATGGCTCGGGCGTCATTACTGGCTGCTGCATGATTATAAGGAGGCGTGGATTTTGCAAAAACGGGCTGTTTCATACTTGGACACTGGCGAGGACAAGCCGTGCAAGGTGTTCGGCGACATCCTGTGCGACTTTGGGAGGACATGTGTCATGCGGAACATGATGGAGGAAGCAGAGACGGTGCTGCTGCGGTCGTTGAAGATAAGGCAGATCCTGTACGGCATTGACCACGACGATATTGCGACGTCCATGTCAGCCCTGTCGGACCTGTACTCAAAGATGGGAATGTATGAAGAGGCAGAAGACTTTGCCAAGAGATACGTAACATTAAGGTTCCACAGATACCCTCAGACATCCCTGCACTTGGTGCACGCTGTGGAGAAACTGGCGCAAATCCGGAAAATACAAGGGAAGCACTTCGAGGCAGCAGAGTTGCAGAAGGTGAAGTCGGTGATCACGAAAGATGGCATCTTGTTCATGCACCGCCCGCAGTTACAAGCCCAGATAGCGCGGCTGCGAGGACAGCTTAAGGCAGTGGGTGCTCTGTATTTGATGAAGGACATCTCGTGGGATGCAAGAATGCAGTACATCAAGACGAAGGCCATACGGTCATACCCCTTAGACTTGATACGGGCTCTGCCTCCCTTTGACCCGTTCAAAAGGGAACCAGGCGTGCCCATATCAAGCATCGACCAGGCTCTAA
This sequence comes from Diplonema japonicum, assembly GCA_964019335.1. Lineage (NCBI taxonomy): Eukaryota > Euglenozoa > Diplonemea > Diplonemida > Diplonemidae > Diplonema > Diplonema japonicum. The sequence goes on from OZ025674.1 coordinate 291,244, forward strand.
AACTGGAGACCATGAAGGGACTTAACAGGTTGGTGAGACACGCCAGAGTCACAGACCCTTCTAGCAGAGTGTGGGTTGGGGTCAAAGCACTGGAACGAGCCGTCATCACCGCTTCGGAGGTGAAACAACGAAGCACGTTAGAAACCCCAGAGGACGAGATCCGCCCTGGCATGTTCGGCGCCGACGACGTGCACCCCGTGTGGACCCCACCAGTGGATGAGGACAGCCATGCTTCCAGCAACGTGGATATATTTTTCTTGAACGAGTTCAGGGAAACGGACATGGAGGACCCCGTAACAGCGGGGTTGGGCTACCTCACAGAGCAGCTTAAAATCAGGACAGCGAGGATGCAGCGTGAGCTCGCTGAACAGCTGTCCCTCTCAACGATGAAAGGCATCCTCGCTAAGTACTACAGACTCCTCGGTCTCTGGATGCCCATCGCACAGGGGATGTATGTCTACTTTTTCAAAAAAGAAAAAAAGAGAAAACTGCCAACTAGACACCTAAATTTGGGAAAATGCTCAAAATCAACCCAATGCTCTTTTAGGAGGAAAAAGTTTCTGACCCGGACCCCAAGGTTTCATAAATGCTTCGAGGTGCTACCCCCCAGGTTTTCAGAAATTCAAACTAAACCCCTGCGTTTTTAAAATGCTTAAATTCGGTCCAATCGGGTTCGGGGCGGTAATTGGGCATTCCAGCCAGGAGGGCCCTGGGGCTTGCTAGGAGATCTTTTGGTCAGCTAGGCGATCTCTCTTCTTATTTCGATTATCTGAAGGCAGCTAAACCAGGCAGGTGGTGACTTCGGGGGGTTCTGCTAACTGCTGTTGGGCATGAACAGCAGCAGATTATTACAGCATCAGCAAGCTGCAGTGCATCACCAAAGGCACGCCCAGCACGGAGCAGGTGGCGATCCCTTTAGGTGGGCCTGCACGTAGTCGTGCAATCTGGACATCAGTGCACCTTCGATCAAGCTCACGCTACATAGGTGTTCGTAAAGAAGATCGTCGACTGGAACCGAACTGCCACCATATGTAGTTGTTGGGGCATTCTTGGTCACAAAAGCACGACTTGCACCAATGGGTTTTTTCTCTCCCTTTTGCATACCCGCAACTTTGTTACCATTGGGCCTGCTCTTTTGAAAACTAAGGGGGCGGGTGTTTGAGCACTTTGAAAACCAGGGGGCTGACTTGAGCATTATTAAGAACTCTAGGGGTCTAATTTGGGCATTTAGAAACTTGGGGGGTTGGCTTAGAGCACTTTGAAAACCGAGGGGGCGGACTTTGAGCATTTCTGAAACTCAGGGGTCTAGTTAGCACTCCACCCACAAAAAAAAAAAAAAAAAAAAAAAAAAAAAAAAAAAAAACAGCCGTGAAGCAGAATCCAACCGTGGCATCGACGTTTCCCTTGTCGAGGCCACCCCGAACCTAGCGCTCAACCTCCTCGCACCTAATTTGGCCAAAGCGCAACAGCAACAGTACGCGAGTCCCGTGGACAAAACCGAGCTGAGCTTAAAAGTCCGACACAAAAAGGAAAGGGCTCTTACGACCCTGAAGAATTGGAAGGCCGGGTCTGTGAAACCCGCAAAGTAAAGCGAAAATGTGAATAATTTAACCCCTCCCCCCTTTTTTTTAAACTGATAACAAATACGACATTTCACGCAAAGGGACAAGATGGGCAGACATGATGAAGAGAACTCTGGGTTGGTAAACTCGCACGATGGTCTGGTGGATGAGGGGTCCACGGTCATGTGGCTGGCGCTGCTGGCAACGTCGTGTGCTACTTTCACATTCGGGTTCACCTTGGGGTTCACGTCGCCTGTCTTCACACCGGATGGGAACACCACGTGTTTCGACCCACCGTGCAGCTCGCAGTTCGAGCACTACCTAGACAGAGAGATGAACCTCACCGCTGATCAGACCACTTGGTTCTCCTCCGTAGTGAACCTCGGTGCTGGAGGCTTCGCCATCTTCGGTGGCAATCCCGTCGACCGCTTCGGTAAGAAATGGGGCATGGTCGCAGCGCACCTCCTCTTCCTCACCGGGTGGGCCCTCCTCCTCTCTGCAAAGTCCGTTCCCGAAGACGACTCGAACACCAGCACCGTCGCACAGCTGTACATGTCGCGTGTCATACAAGGCTTTGGGATTGGTATGGTGTGCTGCTCCGTCGGTAACTATCAGGTGTGAAACAAAAAAAAAAAAGAAAAGAAAAAAAAAAAAACAAAAAAAAAAAAATCTAGACTGAGATCTGTACCTTGAAACTCCGGGGTGTCTTTGGGAGCTGCTTCCAGATCGCAATCGTGCTCGGCATCTTCACTGTCTACGGTTTGGGGCTTAAGATCCAGTATGCCAGTGGGGTGTTCGAAGAATGAATTTTCCTTTCTCTCCAGTTGGCGCACTCTATGCATGGTTGTAATGTCCGTGGAAGGGGTGGGTCTGTTCCTGACGTTCTTCCTCCCGGAGTCCCCCGTGTGGCTCCTTGGCAAGGGCAGGAGGGAAGACGCCGAGCTGGCTTTGATGTCCTTCAGGACCAAAGACAGCAGCATCGAGGTATCCCCACCACCACCACCACCACCCCACCCCCTTTAGAAAATCATGGCCAACATGGCAGCAGTTGTTGACAAGAACAGCGATAAGAAGGAAGGCGGGTTCAAGGACCTACTTGTAGCACCGAGATGTATGAAAACCCCTTAAACAACAACAACACAAGAATAACAACAGTGAAGGCACTGTGCATCGGTGTGGGGCTGATGTTTGTTCAGCAGCTTTCGGGCATCAACGCTGTGATGTTCTACGCAAACAAGATCCTTGGGAACGTGTGGTCGGACCCTGACACTGTGAACAACTATGCACTGGGAGCACAGGGAATGCAGTTGGCAGTGACCGTCGCGGTCTCCCCCTTCATGGACAAGGCGGGGAGGCGGCCCTTGCTGATCGCAGCGTGCGTTGGAATGGTCATCTCGTGCGGTGTTATGAACGCGTTCTTCTTCTACTCGGACACTACGAAACCCGCCTTTGCGGTTATAGGCTTCTACGCGTACATTGCTTCCTTTGCTATGGGGATGGGTGCCATTCCTTGGTTCATCATGGGTGAGATCTTCCACCCTGAAGTGAAGGGTATCTCTAGTTCTGTAGCGACTGCTTTCAACTGGTCATTGTCGTTTGCAGTCACGAAGACCATTCAAAACCTCGTCGACGCCTTTTCTGATGATGAGAATGTGGGCATGGGATGGGTCTTTACTCTCTATGGGTCTGTTTGTTTCGTTGGTATTGCCTTTGTCTTCTTCTGCATTCCGGAGACAAAGGGCAAGCCTTATGAACAGGTCGAGGCAGAACTCCTGGGGAACACGGGTTACGTTGCTGTCGAAGCTGACGACGATGAGTACTAGTATTTTTTTTTTTTTTTTTTTTTTTTTTTTTTTTTTTTTTTTTTTTTTTGTTAAGAAAAAGTTGAAACGCTGAATTACGAATTTTTTTTAAAGAAAATATATTCAATATATTATACAAAAGAAAGAAGAAGAAACAAACAAAAAAAAAAAGTTGAAATGCTGATTTATGAAATACTCGAGGGAAGGAGCAATTCCGGAGAGAAAAAAAAGAAGAAAAAAAAAGGGGGCGTGAAAAAAACTAAAAAAATAAAAAAAAGGTTGCATGCCGCCATTTGTTGTTTCTTCCCTAAAACACTTCGTTTTTTTTTTTTTTTTTTTTTTTTTTTTGCATCACTCCCCCTCCCCTCTGTCTCGGTTCCCTTGCTATTCATTTATCTGCGGTGCGTGCATTTCAGAAAGAAAAAAAGGTTAGGGAGAAAAAAAAAAAGGAACCCCTTCCGTCATTGCCAAGTAAGTAGGTTAGTGGGAGGGAGAAATATCTGTAAAAAGATTGAGCGTTATGTGTCACAAACCGGCTTGAATGAACTTTGTCTAATGTTCCCCCTTTTTTTTTTTTTTTTTTTTTTTTTCTTTTTTTTTTTTTTTTATTTCACTCTTCGTCATTTTCTTCACTCACTAGGGGCCTCATTATTTAGGGGCCTCATTATTTAGGGGCCTCATTATTCAACGCGAAATGGCCATTATTTAACGCGAAACGGCCATTATTTAACGCGAAATCGCCATTATTTAACTAGTTAAATAATTTTTTTATTTCACTCTTCAGAAATTACTTCACGCACTGGGGGGCCCATTACTTCACGCTAAATCTCATTACTTCACGGTGAAATAATGGCCTGTTTTCCGTGAAGTAATAGGGGGTTTCCGTTAAATAATATGCCTCGGTAGGCCAATTTTTGCCTCGGTTCGGTTCCCAGTGGGGCTACTTTTTCCTCTCAGTTTGCTATTTCCCCCCAGGTTCAGCTCAATTGGCCAACTTTTGCCTCGGCTCAGTTCCAAGTTGGACTACTTTTTCCTCCCAATTTGCCCACTTTTGGCTAGGCCTTGTTCCCAGTTTCTGTGGGTAACTCTTCTATGGGTAAGGGTAACTTAGTCAGCTTACCCAAGCACCCCAAAAGACTTCAAAATACCGAAGCAGCAGAAAAAAAGGAGCCAGCGTAGGTATGGGAAGGCCTGATTAGAGATGGTGACAGTGGCAATGCCAGCGACAGCGGCAGCTCTTAGTCAACAAAAGGAGGAAAAACAACTTGTATTGTAACCTTTGTAACCCCTCTCTTGTTGTACCCCTTGTCACCCTGTTGTGCCCCTCGTGGTGAAGTAATTTCAGAGTGTCGTGAAATAAAACCACTTACCTACCGCCAAGTAATGCTTTACCGACCTCGAGGTAACGGTAAATACCATCTCGGGCCCTGCGGGCCCTCGACGGTAAAATGCGGAACCTCGAGGTAACGGTAAAGTCATTACTTGTTGGCAGTAAATAGCTATTTTTTTTTTTTTTTTCCTTCAAAAAATTCGCATCACGTCCGCCAACCCCTACTTTCAGGCGGCTCCGCGTTGGGGGGCGGGGAGGGGGAGAACGGGAGAAAAAAAAAAGAAAAAAAAAAAATGAGTTCAAACAACAATGACTCGTATGACAATGAAGCGAATCAACCCGCAGCACAATCCAGCGTTGCTGACGAGGTACCCTTGATGCACAGCAGCATGAACCCTCCCCCCATGGGGCTCAACCCGTTCATGACTCTGGAACCGTTAAAAAAGAGCTTCGCGAGCTCCACGGTAGTGGCTGTTCTGCTAGCCCATTGGGACCCTGTGAGGGGCCCGTCACTAACGATGATATTGAAAGAAGAAGCTTGCGCACTGGAAGAAGATGAAATTGAATTCGTAGGACGTTTCGCGCTTCTATCAGCAGTACCACAGGGTGAGGTGTCGGGGATAACCTACACGTCCCTACCTCAGCTTAACGTCGGT